>JAGDYQ010000002.1:13502-165275 GCA_021962125.1 Bulinus truncatus | reverse complement strand
GCAATAACTTTTCCAGAAATATATTGAAACTTTTCTCCTCACTTTGAAGTAAACTGTCTTTACTTAAGAACAAAAAGTACAAGTCTATAGTTACATTTACTAATCTTTCCCGTCGTATTGAACCGCACATAAGCTCCCACACACTGATGATACAACAGATCATATATATGTATATATATATTTATATATTATTGATTTCATCTGTAGTGTATGTAAATATCAAGTGTTTGTCTTGCATCGATGAACGGCCATAATCTGTCCACACACAGTTTTTCCTACCTAATAACAAACTTACACCACATCAAGACCAAATGTTTAAGTGACGGGTGATTACATAAAACAAATGTCAGCAGTGTATTTAATGTGAGATTTTATTTTATTTTCAGCATCACCCTATAATTACTTGAAGATCACTGACAGGCTAGCATTTTTAAAAAAAGTCTATATACTTTAACATTAAATAGTCAACGTAAAAAAACAAGCAATTTAAGTCTTTTCCGTTTCGGACAAAGGACATTTTAGAGCATTTTCGTGTACGCAGTATGGGTTTTGGTAAATAGAGAGGGAAGTAATCATGTTGAATTAACTGTTACAAAAATAAATAATGATTACGCCCCTTTTGATTAGCTTTTAGTATTTATATTTAAAATATAAGCAAAAATGGTATCTAAGAAACTCTTATATTCAGCCCTGAGAGGTCCTATCGCGAAATGAAATTTTTGATGTACACTTGGCGAGGCCAAGACCTACAAAATGATACATACATCATGGGTCTAGGACTTATGGTTCATGAGATATAGGGCGCTCCATTGTTAATATAGCTTATATAGTAAAAAACGGTACTTAATACGCCCCCTTTTTCGGCCCTCAGAGGTCAGATCATGAAATGGACTTTTGCTGCACACATGGCAGGCCAAGACCTACAAAATGATATATACATCATGGGTCTAGGACTTATTGTTGTTGAGATCTAGCGTGATGACGGACAGACAGACAGACAAAACGGGGACAGTAGAGCATTTTTTCGAAAATGCTCTAAAAAACGGATTTCCTTATTTTTTATCAATTTCTAGATAAAGAGAAGCAGCCATTGTTGGTATTGATTTTGGTGGGTTGGCTGGCTGTATGGTCGTCATGTTTTTCAAGGATCGACAGCCATTTCTCTCATTGGTTTCCTACATCTCTAGTCATGACCCTAGCTTTGTAAAAATTTTTTGTCGAACACGCCTTCTCATTGTAGCAAAGCTTACCATTAGAATAATTTACAAGCCTATTTTAATATGTAATGTTTCCCCCGGCAATACCATTCGAACCTTTTTCGACCCCAGGGATTCCTAGCTGTAAATTTGGATACCACTGATAGTTGTTAATTTTCCAAATGTACTCACAATATAAACCAATGTTCCGTATTTTTGTTTTCTGAAAATTATTTTTCGCCCCCTTTTTTTTATTTTTCTGAATGAGTAAAATTGAGTTTTTAATGTCCAGTATATGGTGGGTTTTCGTAAATGTCTAAATTTCTGTTTCTTAGAATTCCTGTGAAAGAAGTCACATTGTATTGCTTATTTCCTCCAACCTGTCTAGACTAATACATTCTTGTCATTGAATTGTTAAATCATGGTTGTGTGGAAACCTCTACAGAAAACCGCAACATTCATCTTGTTGTAGGTGAGGCTTCCTTTTATTGTGTCAGTCTCTTGTATTACTGCGTCTGGAGCTGCGCCCGCCACACCCACCCCCTTGAAAAATGACCAAGTTGTTGAAATACTGCCCTGTTGGGAATTCCAGCGATTCCAGGGGCCATGACATTCCCTGCTGACCGGTGGCGATCAATCAGTGGACATAAAGGAGCGGCAAGAAGCATAAATAATGGATTTTCGTGTATCAAGGAGGGTCAGGCGAAGGTCAGGGTATGAGCTGTACTCATTGATTTTGGTGTCAGGAGTTGAGGGGTAAAGGTGGAAAAAACCAACACAGAATGTGTTGCACCATATGGGAGTTATGCCCCCCCTCCACAATTAAACATCTGATTCTACGTGGTTTCTTGGTGAAAATCGATTTCCAGTTATAGAACTGTGCATTGAACTTGTTAGGATGCCATTTTTTCCCCGGAATAAACAGATTTAGTGGTTTTGTTTTTAATGCTGTTGTTGCGTGCTGCACTAATTTCCAACATATTCGACTGTCGGAGAAATTTGATTTATAACAAATGATTTAAACCAAGGGCTCTCAAGCCTGAGTCCCAGCATCATCATGGCATCCGCCGCCGACTATTTTGTATGTGCTTTCGTCTTCGCGGCAAGGAAAAAAAAGGCGCACATTTTGTGCTAATTTGAATAAATATTTAAAGATTGGAATATTTTCTTTTATGCAAAAGCGCCCACTGACTTATCAAAAGTGTAAAATTTGCTTCATGGTACAAACACATTATTTGTGTATTTAGTGAATTGGGGCCCCTAACTAGCCCGCTCTGAGCACAGTTAGGGCACCCACCCCTCCTGTCTAGAATATGTTTCTGGCTAAATAAAATTTCAGAGGTTCTTTCATCTGATTGGGTTCTTAATGCGAATGCTATTTTTGAAGTGCTTATTTTTTTCACGTCAGACCTGCCAGAATCAGAAGCTGCTAAGAGCTGCAGGACCGGTTGTCGGTATCATCAAGTCTATGATGAACCATGACGTAAGTGAAATGCGGATACTATTTTATTATGACTGATGGTAAATAATGCTCAGAGGGTAGTAGTTATGGATGTATGGGTATTATGTATGTGTGGTGTATTATGTGTGTCGTGAGGTGTTGTATGTGAGGTGTATTATGGATGTAAGGTGGTTATGTATGTGGGGTGTATTATGCGTGTCTGCCAGGTGTATTATGTATGAGAGGTGTATTATGCGTGTCTATGAGGTGTATTATGTATGTGAGGTGTATTGTGTATGTGAGGTGTATTATATGTGGGGGGTGTATGTATGAGAGGTATATTATGCGTGTCTGTGAGGTGTATTATGTATGTGAGGTGTATTACGCATGAAGGTGTATTATTTATGTGAGGTGTATTATGTATGTGAGCATGACTGGTACATGAAATATTAAACGATAGGTTATCAAGTTTAATCAATCAATTACCAATATTTACATTGCTTGTGTTTTTTGATTGTATGAAATTCAAAGTTTCACATAATGTATCAACAATATTCTATTTCTATTTGATTTCTTAATTTGTAGAAGATAAACATGAGACTTGAAAGCATAGCCGGTCACTAGGTCGATGGTTTATACATAAATGAAACAATTATTCTAAAGAATAGCAGGATATTCCCATTAAACAAGATTTAGTAGAAAAACTAATACAACGGGAAAACTCTCTTAAACTGGTCCAATCTCGGCTCTAATAGCTGCCTTCAGCCACAGTCTTTACACTTCCATTCGTCAAGTGGCATACGGCTCTAATAGCTGTCTTGAGCCACAGGGCTGTACACTTCCATTCGTCAAGTGGCATGCGGCTCTAATGGCTTGCCTTCAGCCACAGTCTTTACACTTCCATTCGTCAAGTGGTAGATTTTCCTTTCCGTTATGTTTCTGTTTCACTGTCACTTTATGTTAACTGGATGATGGCAACTGTTTTTGTTTTGCCCACGATTAAGTAAAGCATGGACCATTGACAAGCACAAACTTATACGGTCTTTGGCTCAACTTGGCATAGGAGGAATGGCTTTCTAGGGATATTATTATTATTTTCTTTATTTATCTGAGTCATTCTGCTGATCCGCGCCACTGAGGTATAAGTACAAATTATACTTTCATTAAGTCATTAATGTTTGATGTGCCTTCAGACCGTACCGCCTCGCTATTTATCTACAGCTTCTTTTGATAGATTCACGTGACGTCCACTGTGTTCTTTTTCATCTCTCGTCTGGTCTTTTCTTGGCTGGGACCGGCAGGGACAGTGTTTGACTTGAATCTCAGACACGGTGGGCGTTGTGTGGGGCGTCTTGTATCATTTATTTATACACATTGGTCAGCGGTGTGTCCGTTCAGACATCAGCTAATTCACTGTAATAACAGTATAGTCCCGTAGCATGTCTTGGGTTTCTGGACTGCTCCAGGGAATCGTTGTGCTTATCATATAACAAATGGTTTATTGTTAACGATCATATAACAAATGGTTTATTGTTAACGATCATATAACAAATGGTTTATTGTTAACGATCATATAGCAAATGGTTTATTGTTAACGATCATATAACAAATGGTTTATTGTTAACGATCATATAACAAATGGTTTATTGTTAACGATCATATAGCAAATGGTTTATTGTTAACGATCATATAACAAATGGTTTATTGTTAACGATCATATAACAAATGGTTTATTGTTAACGATCATATAACAAATGGTTTATTGTTAACGATCATATAGCAAATGGTTTATTGTTAACGATCATATAACAAATGGTTTATTGTTAACGATCATATAACAAATGGTTTATTGTTAACGATCATATAACAAATGGTTTATTGTTAACGAGCAAAACGTTTTGTTTACATCTTTATACCGCGACTGAGAGTTGCATTCGTGTTAGTACTAAATAAATTGAACGTGTAATAGGTTAATTTCCAAAGTTATATTCAAGTCTTAATGTACCGGCGAGGATAGTTTCCAGATAAAACTTCAGTGAAATGGTGTCCCCCTTCCCCCCCTCCCCCTGAAGAAGCGAATGTTAATACTTTAAATACTCCTCTAGTTGCGGTGAGCTGAAGTCTGGTGTACACCTACATAGGCTTGCGGTGCCGGAGCCGAGAAGCCGGGAGCTAAGTTTAGCTATATTTAAAAAACTTTATTAGACGGAACCCGAAAAAAATAATAATACAGAGTCCTCTTAGCGGAACCCTAGACACTGAGTAACGATTAAATCATACAATTCAAACAATTATAAAAAACAACAATAATAAAGTTTATGTATAGCTAAGCTAAGTGCATATTTGCCACGGGTCCGAATAACAATCAGACTTTATTGGGACGGGGTCCGAATAAAAATCGGAGTTTATTGGTACCCTGGTCCGAATAGTCACTTCGAATTTATAAATAATAAATATAAATACTGAAGTCTTTAAAATATTTTAAATAATGTATCATTTTACTATTTGCTAATTTGATCATTGAAATAACTTTTTATTGCTTATGAAAATGGCGACTAGTGAAACCTCGGTCGAAAATAATGATTTGATTCTGGATGCACTGAAATGGTTTGTTTTTAGTAAAACCGACATGCGTATTTTTTTCAAGTTCCTGACTATGGGGGTGAACGCTGCAAAATTTGCATAACTTTTTATCAGCGGCATGTTGGCGTGGCGCAATTACAAAAATTTTTGTCTCGTGTGATACTATCTGAATAGGGATGCGGAGTCGTCAAATTTGTGGGAGCCGGAAAAAAATTGGCGGCTCCGCAAGCCTGCATCTACACACCAGTAAGGGAATTTGTTTAGGCGGTCTTTATGTGTCATGTAAGTGGGGGGGGGGTGTTAGAGAAATAAATCTTTTCTTAAAGAAAGTAATTGATACAAACAACAGCAAGTGTCGACTCTAGACCATTGGCATTAAAGAGATATACATTTTTATCACATTTCGCATCTATGAGGGGACTATCTGGGGTGTCATGCCATCACACGACATAAGATATGATGAAGGTTATTGTAAATGGTTTTGCCAAGCACTTTGCATAAGACAGCATCACAGCATCGTTGGCCAGATTATGGGGGTTGGAACCTGTCATGTAAAGGAAAGAGATTGATACAAACCGTGACCTACATTCATATGTGGAGAGGGCGGCTCTGAGGTGGAGTTAGGCCGTCCACAATTTAAAAAAAATGAAATCCAGTTAAAAATATAATGGAAAGAAAAGATGATATTTAAACTTATAAGTTGAAACATTCAACCAACAATACATTTAAATTAGAGCTGCTGTTCGATTAAAAAAATTGATCGCAATTAACGCATGATTAAAATTTTTATCGCAAATTAATGCACATTTTAATCGACACAATATAATACATTTGTTTGTACTCAAACTAGTGTACATATCCCCCTCCACTTCCCATCGAATGCATCCCATATGTATGTGCCTTTCCTTCATAAAATAATAATATAGCAAGAAAGTATTTGCTCCCTTATTGTTAACGCGGGGTTTTTTTATACCCCCCCTTGCCCATCCCAGTTTCATTTTAGACACAGCTGCAGAAAGATGACGTCACTTACCAACCACAAGTTATATTGTTTCAAAGCCATGACACTTGTCAATCAAACTATAACACTTGCAGATGTTCACTAATTGTATCATTCAGAGTCATAAGTTTGAAATAAGAAATGGCAATCCTATTGTTTCAAGGTCATATCACTGCTATGATTTTATGCAAACGTGACAAACGGGGTCTTTTTTTTCTTGTTTTTTTTTTTTAAATCTCGTCTGATCTGGTATAGAATTGTGTTATTTACTGATATTTTAATTTTTTTCTGCAACTCTGAAATAAACAGCTTTTGGGTAAAATTTAACGCACTTGCTACGGATACGTAATTACGTACTCCGTATTTTTTTTCTTCGGGGTACGTGAGGGTACGGAAATAGACTTTGGAATTGAAAACATAAGGTATTAAAAATTGTTTGTGTGGCTCGCTAGCACAGTCGGTTGCACGCTTGGCCGGGACCCTATTTCGGCCGACTATGTGTGGGTTCAAATCCCTTCAGAGAAATTTTTTTTTTTCAAATTTTTTTTTTCAGAATAATAGATACTAATTTAGCGCATATTTTTTGTTTTATTACATTATGAAAAAAAAAGGGTTAGGGGGGTTAGGGTTAGGGATAGGGGGTTAGGGTTAGGGATAGGGGGTTAGGGATAGCATCATATCGCTATCTGAAAAAAGGGTTAGGGTTAGCATCATATCGCTAAAAAATACGCACATCTTTTTACGGACCCCGAAGAAAAAAAATACGGAGTACGTAATTACGTATCCGTAGCAAGTGCCAAAATTTAACGCATTTAGGTGTTTGTGTTAAAAAATGTAATCGCATTTTTAACGCATTAATTACGCTTTAATTGCAGTAAATCAACAGCCATATATAAAATTTAACTCAGTATCACAATAATTATGAAAAATACAGCCACTGTCTCGGGTACAGATGTATTATTAGTTCAGCTGTTGCAGACGAGCAAGATAATATACTATCAAAATACGATACAAAATTATGCGCAAAAAAATTATACACAATTTCTAGATTCTCGTTATTTTGATCTAATCATAAACGGGTTCAATATACCTTCAACAATACACTATAGTACTTCCACCAATACACTACAGTATATAATGTTAACTAGTGAATGAAAGTTTTCTATTTTTACACTGACAGGGAAGGGAACAGGAGGTTTACTTGTCGAAGGGCTAAATAACCAAAACATCTTCATTATATATTACAAGTGGGGCTTCAGTCGACATACCTGGGGGTGAGGGTGTGTGCGAATTGCGACAGGGTGGGGGTGGTAGATCTACTCAATAAGTGGACGGAACTTAAACTTCAAATGGTTGATTGAAATTCTGTTATTTATCGATTTGGTGAACTTTCCGCATTTGGTCAAATTAACGCATTTAAGTGTTGCGTTAAAAATTTTAATCGCAAATTTTTTTGACGCGTTAATCGCAAATGGACGCCGTTTAATCAGCAGCCCTAATTTAAATCTTTGAGACACGTGTGTATATATATATATATATATATATATATATATATATATATATATATATATATATATATATATATATATATATATAACAAACACGGGCTTGATCACCCTTCCTTTAAATTCTCCTTTTACTTTGTGTTAAGCTGGACGAATCTTTCGTTGGGGGTTCAACGCAAGGCGAATCTTTCGTTGGGGGTTCAACGCTAGGCGAATCTTTCGTTGGGGGTTCAACGCAAGGCGAATCTTTCGTTGGGGGTTCAACGCTAGGCGAATCTTTCGTTGGGGGTTCAACGCAAGGCGAATCTTTCGTTGGGGGTTCAACGCAAGGCGAATCTTTCGTTGGAGGTTCAACGCTAGGCGAATCTTTCGTTGGGGGTTCAACGCAAGGCGAATCTTTCGTTGGGTGTTCAACGCTAGGCGAATCTTTCGTTGGGGGTTCAACGCTAGGCGAATCTGTTGTTGAGGGGTTCAACGCTAGGCGAATCTTTTGTTGGGGGGAGTCAACGCTGGGCGTGTCCAATCACCTGTTGACCGTGATGTGTCCATGTCCATTGAACTATCGTCTGTGGTGGGGAAAATAGAACAGTCCCATTTGTGGTTTATATGATCTAAGAAATGAACATATTTTACCAATCTAACACTACCGGTTGATTCAAGATAACATATTAACTAGAAATAATGTAGATGTAAGTTTTGTAATAAAAGCTTTAGTAATGTCTGCATATTAAAATACGTCATATTAAATATGTATTAGTAACGTTGTATTAGCTATTAATGTTTCTTAAATTTTCATCGGCTAAATACTTTAGTTTTCAATATATCCGAGAAAGAGTTATTGAATGGAAAAAATGCGCACCAAATATTCTCTCGTACAAGAACTGGTCTCCGTTCACTATCATGATTTGCGCGCTCTCGATGAATTAGAAAGAAAATAGGTCGTCAAAATATATCAAGACATTGTTAATTGAAACGTTTAAAAGATCTAAATCCAAAATTTTTTTTGAAAGATAAATAATTAGCAACTCGCAATAATAGGCTCATAACTAGGCGATGTGCCATGTTCGGTTCTATGCTGCACAACCAGGCATACATGCATTCATCTCAATGAATATTAGAGTCAGCTCAATGTATGGAGTATCGTTCTCGTATAAACTAATTGATCAAAGTTTGGCCAAATCAGATTCTGGTTATAGCCCATCATTTCTTCTCAGTTATAGCACTCACTGTTTTGTATTCCTCTGTTGTACTTATACTTTCTATAACGCGTACAATCTGTGTACAGTTACATCTTGTAGGCGACATTATTTCCCAGTACTTGAGTATATACATTTCTATACTGTCTCGTACCACGGGCCGCCCCCATGTGTCTGTGTCAAGCATGACTACTGGCTAAATACATCCCTTCAATGATTAGTTAGGTCATTCTGTTCGGCTGTAGAACTTTGGTAGCCCATTCCTGATGATAGTGTGTGTGGGTATGTGTATTTGTGTTTTCTCTCTGAATGAACCCCATCCTGCCGATCTTTACATTTATATCTTCGTCTTGACTTGAACTCGTCTGGCCGTTGTGTCTGTACAGAAATAGAAACTTTTTTGGGAGCCGAGATATTGAAAGTGCATAATGGAATGCAAATAGTGGTCCCCTGTTGTAGACCTATCTCTGCAGTGGAATCTCCACTTAATGGTTTCTTGGGATGAAAAAAACAGAGATAAGTTGTTTTCTTATAGAGGGCAGTGCTTGCCTCCAGACGGAGGGAACGCTGGGTTTACCAGATCGTTACAAAAAATTATAATGTCAACACCGTTTTATTATGATTTTTTTTATGTGGCTATTTATGGAATAAGAAAATAATCCAAGGTCTACACTGGGCCGACCGTGTATATACTTATTACTATGCCGGTCCCCAAAAGTTGCAGTATATTTGAATGGCTTTCATCATTACAGTATTTATCACCAAATTTCCACCATAAAATGAACATAGTAGGTGAGAAGTTAAATGCCAATAAATGTTACTAGTACGTTGAAGAATGGCATGAACAATCAATATTATATTTTTAGTCATCCTAAATTTTTTTTTTACTGTTCATAGAATTTGCTTTGTTTTTTATTGTAATCTATATCAATGGCTGTTCTATAAACAAAGTGCCCAAACGGAAAAGTTGAAATTGTTATTTACCTAAAGCGAATAAATACAACTTTTGTATTCAGTTGTTTCATGCTAAATTTATAAACGGTGTGTACAACTTCAGACTGTGCGAGTTGAGTGAACAATGTCTGTAGACAAACTGTATAAAGACAGCGTCAGGGTGTGCAAGTGAACAATGTCTTCAGACAAACTGTATAAAGACGGCGTCAGGGTGTACAAGTGAACAATGTCTGCAGACAAACTGTATAAAGACAGTGTCAGGGTGTACAAGTGAACAATGTCTTCAGACAAACTGTATAAAGACGGCGTCAGGGTGTACAAGTGAACAATGTCTACAGACAAACTGTATAAAGACGGCGTCAGGGTGTACAAGTGAACAATGTCTACAGACAAACTGTATAAAGACGGCGTCAGGGTGTACAAGTGAACAATGTCTGTAGACAAACTGTTTAAAGACAGGGTTAGACTTTACGAGGTAAGTGAATTAAGTCTGTAGACAAACTGTCTAAACTGTTGTTCATCTACGCCTTGTTCGATTGTGACACTGCGTCCTAAACACATACTACCACAGTGTGTGTATGCATGCGTGTGTGTGTGAGAGAGTGAGTCTTCATATTGTGTGTGCATGTGTGTGTGTGAGAGAGTCTTCATATTGTGTGTGCATGCGTGTGTGAGAGTCTTCATATTGTGTGTGTGTGAGTCTTCATATTGTGTGTGTGCGCGTGTGTGTGTGTGTGTGTCTTCATGTTGTTGATTTATTTACATCCCTGGCAAGGTTGTAGTTGTGAGTTGGGTCTGTGCTGTTACCTGGCAAGGTTGTAGTTGTGAGTTGGGTCTGTGCTGTTAACTGGCAAGGTTGTAGTTGTGAGTTGGGTCTGTGCTGTTAACTGGCAAGGTTGTAGTTGTGAGTTGGGTCTGTGCTGTTAACTGGCAAGGTTATAGTAATGAGTTGGGTCTGTGCTGTTAACTGGCAAGGTTGTAGTTGTGAGTTGGGTCTGTGCTGTTAACTGGCAAGGTTGTAGTTGTGAGTTGGGTCTGTGCTGTTAACTGGCAAGGTTGTAGTTGTGAGTTGGGTCTGTGCTGTTTACCTGGCAAGGTTGTAGTTGTGAGTTGGGTCTGTGCTGTTACCTGGCAAGGTTGTAGTTGTGAGTTGGGTCTGTGCTGTTAACTGGCAAGGTTGTAGTTGTGAGTTGGGTCTGTGCTGTTAACTGGCAAGGTTGTAGTTGTGAGTTGGGTCTGTGCTGTTAACTGGCAAGGTTGTAGTTGTGAGTTTTGCCTGTGGTCGAAAAAAAGTCTTTTTCAACATCCTTGTCGTCAGTTATATTTAAAAAGTGCGGGAATATCCAATTTTATACAGTTATTATTATATACATGTGTATTATTAATATACATGTATACACTAAGTTGAGTTCACACACATTGATGGAGAAACTTCTAAATAAACCTTTCAAAAAATGTGAAGATAAAAAAAAAAATATAAATGTATTTTACTTGTGTTATCTATAAATGTTACATCCTTAGATGCTCCCTACTGGACTACAGATAGATAGATAGATAGATAGATAGATAGATAGATAGATAGATAGATAGATAGATAGATAGATAGATAGATAGATAGATAGATAGATAGATAGATAGATAGATAGATAGATAGATAGATAGATAGATAGATAGATAGATAGATAGATAGATAGATAGATAGATAGATAGATAGATAGATAGATAGATAGATAGATAGATAGATAGATAGATAGATAGATAGATAGATAGATAGATAGATAGATAGATAGATAGATAGATAGATAGATAGATAGATAGATAGATAGATAGATAGATAGATAGATAGATAGATAGATAGATAGATAGATAGATAGATAGATAGATAGATAGATAGATAGATAGATAGATAGATAGATAGATAGATAGATAGATAGATAGATAGATAGATAGATAGATAGATAGATCGATGCATAGGTAGATAAATAGACAGTGAGATACACGGACAAATAGATACATAGACAGATTGAGAAAGATGAACAAATAGACTTAGACAGACTGAGATACACGGACCAAATAGACTCATAACAGATAGAGAGAATGGACCGTGTCAGATGCAATGCAACCTGTTCAACTCAATGTTTACCTGAAATTGTTCCATTTCACCCACAGTTGCTGGCAGTTCAAGACACCCAACGGCCACCTTCATATGCTCAATGTAAGTTCTTCACTTCAAGTCTATTGTGAAATAATAATAAAAAAAAACAACATTCAAACGGTTCTCTGTACCCGACACACTCGTGAAGCGTTATCACGGAATACAGGCGACTGGCCTGAACGCCATACACCGTCACATCAATTCTAGATGGAAGTAAAAAAAAAAATATACCGAGTACAGACTTGTTTTAAATAAAGACCCCACCCCGCAGACTTGTTGCTGTTTCATAGAAATAATGAAAATTTTTTTTTGTCCACCAAGAGTGGACCTACTTTTTTTTTTTTGGGGGGGGGGGGGGGGGGGGGGGTCTTCAGCCAATATGAATTCTTCAATATAACTGGGTGTTTATATAAACTAATATGGGGATGTTTGAAACTGACCAGGTGGCGGTACTTGGTCCACCGGCCGTACTTTGCTCGTGATTGATCCATCCCAAGGTCTTTGGAAAAACATCACCGTCTTTATTCTCAGGCCAGTTACATCATTAACACTAGAGGTCAGCTGACCCGGGGGGGGGGGGTAAATTACCCATGAAGACATAAAGAGTGTAATCAGTGGTCTTATTCAAAGTTAGACAAAAATAAAATTAATATAATGTGTAGTTAACGACGGGCAGAAAAAATATATTTTCGGGGCTATAGTTCAGTGGTCTCCCCCCCCCCCCAACACCTTTTTCTCACCGCGGACCGGTCAACGTCTGATAATTTCATCCTGGCCCGTTGGGGGGGGGGGAGAGTGGGGTGAGGGTGGATTATCTATATTTTAGATTGTTTTAATTCACAATGCCACAGCCGCTCAGCTCCCGGTTAACATCTCGTCCATGGAAAGTTGCACTATCCCGAGAAAAATACACAACAGTAAATATAAATGATTGAATATTTCTATGGCGGCCCGGAACTGTTTGATCAACTGACCGGCACCGGTCCGCGGCCCTGGGGGGGTGTTGGGGTTTACTGCTGTAGTTAGAAACATTCCTCTGATCTGAGTATTTATTTAACTAGAGGTTGTTGCCTGTATTGTGGTACAGTAACATCAATAGGTCTATGTGTGCACAACATGATTGGGTGCATAGATTTACATGCACCGAAAAAAAAAACATAACCGAATTTGTACGGTAATTCTCAAATTAGCTTTTTTTTCTTTTTTTTAGTTTAAAGAACCAAACCACGTGTCATCGAGTATTGATTCCTTATTAGGTATTCCCCTACCTTGAAATAATAACAAAAGACCGGCGGGACGACTCGAAATATATTCTGTTGTGCATTTCGTTTAATTATCAATGGCATGAACGAAATGAAAAGCCAACTATGGACTTTATTCTCATGTTCAGAACAAATTTTAATTAATAATTCATAGGGCCGATGGTCCGAATATTCCCTACATGAATGACGATGTTTGTTCTATTTTTATCACCTCCTATGTAACATTCCGCATGAACGGCCGGACTTTTTTTTTTTCTTCCCCCTCCATGAATTCTGCTGATGGTTAGTTAGTTCATGGAAAATGCGTACATTCAGTGGCGCAACCGGAAGGGGGGGGGGCTTCAGCGCGCCACCCCTCCCCCCGGGCCAAATCATCAATACATAATGAATGTTATAAAGTTACAAAAAAGACTGTCAAACTGTCAAACTGTCAAACTGTCAAACTGTATTTTTTCATAATGTGAGCCCCCTCCCTCCCCCCCCCCCCCGTAGCATTTTTTTTTTGCTGGTTGCGCCACTGCGTACATTAACAGAATTAACTTGAATGCTGAATTATTTGGGAATTTTTTTTATAGGAGGTTACTGTACAGATTTTAAAACAAGGTCAAGGTGAACACCTCATCGCGGTGTATTATTTTAAAATAGTGGTGCTCAAACGTTGGCGAATCGCAACCCACTAAAAAAAAACCTACTCACAGGATTGGTCGGGCTAGTGTGACTTAAAGCGCTTGATATTTTTTCTCGTACGTTTGCATAAGAAGCTTCGTAATCCAAACTAGGTGTAATCTAGCTTCGTAATCCAAACTAGGTGTAATCTAGCTTCGTAGTCCAAACTAGGTGTAATCTAGCTTCGTAAACCAAACTAGGTGTAATCTAGCTTCGTAATCCAAACTAGGTGTAATCTAGCTTCGTAATTCACTTGGTGTGGATTATGCTGGTATGGCTTCAAACGCTATCTTTCTTACATGTGTATCATCCAAAGTATTTCTATTCCAATTGTGCACGTGTGTTGTGTATCACACGTTTAAACGATTGTTATTTGTCTTTTAACTGTCCATCTCATTTCCACGTCTTCTGTTCTCCCCCAACCCCCACATGTCCAGCTGGCATGTCTGAGGACAGCGACTACACCAGCGACATCAATTACCCGGTCCAGCACCAGCACAACACCTCGGCCCACCAGTACCGCAGTCACCCGGACCACCCGTACCGGCTGCGGGACGACAGCCGGGAGACGATCCGCTACGACGACAGCTTCGACCAGTCCTTCGACCAGCGTTCACCCGACCAGCAGTCGCCGGACCGGCGGTCGTTCGACCAGTACGGCGACGAGGACTACGACCGTGACGAGCAGGGCTACTCCCGCGACCGCGGCTACAGCCGGGACTACAGCTACGACCACGACCAGGCCTACTACCCGAGCGAGGGTCACTACCACCATGGGAGGAGCGAGTCCGACTCGGACTGCCTCTTCTACAACAGCAGGCCCAACAGCAGACCCCAGTCTTTCATCCACGACAGGTATGTCTAGCGGGAGTGATCTTTCGTTTTATTCACTGTAGGTGCACTGCTTACAGGTGTTCGATTTTTAGAGCATTTTCGAAAAAAAATGCTCTATTGTCCCCGTTTTGTCTGTCTGTCTGTCTGTCCGTCATCACCCTAGATCTCAACAACCATAAGTCCTAGACCCATGATGTATATATCATTTTGTAGGTCTTGGCCTGCCATGTGTGCAGCAAAAGTTCATTTCGCGATCTGACCTCTGAGGGCCGTAAAAGGGGGCTTATAAAGTACCGTTTTTTACTATATAAGCTATATTAACAAAGGAGCGCCCTAGATCTCAGCAACCGTAAGTCCTAGACCCATGATGTATATATCATTTTGTAGGTCTTGGCCTGCCAAGTGTATATCAAAAGTTCATTTCGCGATAGGACCTCTGAGGGCCGGGCTTCAGGGCTCCTAAGGGGCTTATATATTATATATATGGCCCCATTCTACACCTTGTACGTTCAATAACCCATTCATTTGGTGCGAAATACTGCAGCACGTAGTTTCACCAAGATTTATTAAGAAACTCATCAAATGAAATAGTAAGCTTGTGTTCTGAGTTTAATTGAAAGTATCAGAGCTATGCAACAATTGACGGAGTTTTCGGACGATTAAATGACTACAATTTCGAATGTTTTCAATTATGAGTCCTAATTCAGTAACCACAAACCACTTGTAGTTAGATTTAAGAGAAAATATTTTTGTTTCAAATATAAAGAAACGTCTTTATAATATTTTTTTACAGATATATGCATTACACAATTGAATTTATAAACATTTCTAAAATTTACAAATATTTACTGAAAGCTAACAAACGTACTGATACATAACACGAAAATGCGCTAACACGTCCTGTGTCCAGAATGGAACAGGCTTAATTGCTTGTTTTGTTCAATAGATTCCATTCTTTCAAGTCAAATTTATTAATGCTTTGTCGCTGTCTAGGAGAAAGAAATCTCATTAAAATAAACCATCTGTCCTTATCTTACAAAATAAGAATTTAAATAAAATAAGAAGTAGTTAAAATATATTCCCATTAAAAAAAAAAAAGACTTGGAAAATAATCAATAGGTTGACTATTGGTAGACTGGATTAAGTGGTAAAAGTGTGACATTTACTTTATGCACTGGCAATGTTGTCAGATGTTTAAAAGGGAATTAAACCTTTTGTTTATAACTTGTAATTGGCCAGAGTTCTCCCTAGTACTAATTAGTTCATTTCTCGGTGTCTGCACTGAAAGTACCACTTAATGCCAGTGGGTTATATTCATTATCGAAAATTAGAGCCTGTGTGCAGTGCAATCAGATTCATTGATTCCAACGGTTTCATACTTCTTTTTTTTTATGTTTTGTTTCAGTCCGGTTTTAAGTCACCATTCCTCGTTGGTTATGAGTAGACAAAGTACACAAGATTACAGGTAATGTATTTGATGTATTTCACATATTGCGGGCAATAATACTAAACGAAATAATGTGTTTAAAGATAACCTCCAAAACAAGATATGTCAAGGGGAACAATTCATATTTCCTTATTCTTAAAAACTGTCTTGAATTGCCTCCCTTAGATAAATTTAAAATATCCGGCTGGATTGTTTACCTAAGGAAATTTGTTTTAATGAAAGAAGAAAAAAAAACACTTTTTTTAAATGTTGTAAGTTTAAGATCTTCCAAATCATTTTCTCTTGTCTCTGTATCAGCCCAGCCAACAGTCATGTTTCATCTTCCAACATCAGTCCACAGAGCACCAAGGAGAGTTCTTTTGACACTTTTGAGAAGTCTGACTCGGATGCTCACCGTATGTCCTCCCCGGCCAGGTCACGGTGGCTGGAGGCTTTCAACAGAGTCTGTGCAGAGCTGAGCGAGGTAAAGGTCAGATGAAAGATTTTTTTCTCATTCTGCATGAGACCATTGTGTGCAGCTGTACATGAGGCACTGCCGGGTGCCAGCTATTTATCCAGCCTGTGCATGTTGTGTTTCTCATGGTTTCATTCATAACTTAGTTAGTTTGATTGGTTTATCATCCCAAATCTATTCCAGTCACTACATCACTCCTGGTACCAGTATTTTTTTAATTGTCATGGTTTAATTCATACCTTAGTTAGTTTGATTGGTTTATCATCCCTAATCTATTCCAGTCAATGTGTCACTCCTGGTACCAGTATTTTGTTTTAACTCTCATGGTTTAATTCTCATAGTTTAACTCTCATAGTTTAACTCTCATGGTTTAACTCTCATGGTTTAACTCTCATAGTTTAACTCTCATAGTTTAATTCATACCTTAGTTAGTTTGGCTTGTTTTTTTCCATCCTTCTCCCCAAATCCAATTCCAATTATGTTCCATGTGATTTTTTTATTTAGTGTGACCTTTTATTGACGCTTGTGATACATTTTGATTTCCTTGAAACTATGGAATACTGCTGTAGATCAGCTAGAATATTCCAAATATATCTTTGTTATCTGTAAGTCCAAATTGTTTCTGTTCAGTCCATGATTCTACATAACGGCTGGCCTATAGGAAATTAAAGTATAAATACGTATACACCATTCAATAATGACTTAGTCATGTGATAATGACTGAGTTATGCAATAATGACTTAGTCATGTGTTAATGACTTAGTCATGTGTTAATGACTTATTTATGTAATAATGACTTAGTCATGTGATAATGACTTAGTCATGTGATAATGACTTAGTCATGTGATAATGACTTAATCAAATGAAGGGAAATTTAGTCATGTAATAATGACTTTATCAAATGAAGGGAAATGCAACTAACCCCAATCAGGTCAATTATGTACCATGTGTTCAGTACAGTAGTTACCTCTCTACCCTGTGGTCAGTACAGTAGTTATCTCTCTACCCTGTGGTCAGTACAGTAGTTACCTCTACCCTGTGGTCAGTACAGTAGTTACCTCTCTACCCTGTGGTCAGTACAGTAGTTATCTCTACCCTGTGGTCAACCCTAATTACCTATGTACCCTGTGGTCAGTGCAGTAGTTACCTATGTACCCTGTGGTCAGTACCGTAGTTACCTCTCTAACCTGTGGTCATTGCAGTAGTTACCTCTCTAACTCAGTTTTACATTCAGGCCATTTTCTTATACATAACCAGCTTCTGAACTTTGAAAAAAAAAAATCAATGCTATTATAATCATCAAACTGTAAATGTTGTAATGATGTCAATGGTGCTCTCATTTTTTGTCCAGATGTTGTATTGTTCAATACCACCATGATATATGTCTGGTAGATAGCTGTTCATTACCGTCATTAAAAATGTCAGGTAGATAGTTGTTCATTACCGTCATTAAAAATGTCAGGTAGACAGATAGTTGTGCATTACCATCTGGCCAGTGTGTTAAATTATTTGCTGTTCATTCTAACCAGTTCATTGATTTCACCGGGCTATTCGGCTATTCGCTCAACCAGTTCACAAACAGGTCAGGGTCATTGAGATATTCCCTCAGAAAGGGCTGTATCTGTCCATCCGATGTTAAGTTTCATCGGATGTGGTATTTTTCGGGTGTTACATTTAATTACACACACTGTACAGTTACTGGCCTCGGGCCCACACTGTCAATGTCTGATAGACTGGCAGGATTACTCCAGAGCCTTCTCCTACCTTCTCCACAAATCTTCCAGCTTTCATCAGTTACATTGGTTCTACTTGATAGGGGTTCTTTGGGGTGACTTAAATTGTTTTACTTGTTTTTTTAAAAAAAAAACGGTATGTTTATGTGTTTGTTTATATCTAGGGTAGGTTGTGTTTGTTTATATCTAGGGTAGGTTGTGTTTGTTTATATCTAGGGTAGGTTGTGTTTGTTTATATCTAGGGTTGGGTTGTGTTTGTTTATATCTAGGGTTGGGTTGTGTTTGTTTATATCTAGGGTTGGGTTGTGTTTGTTTATATCTAGGGTTGGGTTGTTCACACATGAGATCAATGAAAGCGGCGGTTGGGATAGCCATATAAAAGTATCACTCACCATATAGTGCCTCAACATAGTGTATGTAAAAAAGATGTACTGCAGACGTAATGAAACGAACAAAAATATTGATTTAATGGGAGGCACACTAAACTCAAAGAAGAGCAGCATTAAGGCCACTGGTGACTTGCAAATTAAGGCCACTGGTGACTTACATATTAAGGCCACAGGTGACTTACATATTAAGGCCACTGGTGACTTACATATTAAGGCCACAGGTGACTTACATATTAAGGCCACTGGTGACTTACATATTAAGGCCACTGGTGACAAACATTTAAGGCCTTTGTTGACATGTACCCTGTTATTTTATTTCGAGATATATAATGGTGATTGGGTCAAAATCTGAGTGACCCTTTGTCATTATTTGATACAGGTCCGTTCTTAGGTCCACAAGGTGCCTTAGACAGAGACTTTCAGATATATATATTGAGGGCCATAGAGAAAAGTACACTGAAAGCTTCAGATATGACAGAAATATTTACAAGCCGGGACTTTGTGGTTGGGATGTGGGGGGGGGGGGGCGCCGCTTCACTTTCTCCACAACTGTAGACGCCACTGTGTGTGGGTGGTGAAACATTGAGAAGTACATGTATGAATGTCCCGGTTGTCCAGAAACTTGTCATACATTGTTAAAGACTATTCTCAACGGAAGTTATCTAATAGTCCACCGCTACAATGTCCCCACATTGATGCCCGGGCCACGTCTTAGTTTATGTCTGTGGTTGACATATGTTTGTGTATGTCTGTGGTGGACATATGTTTCAGGGCCACTTGTGACATTCACACTGCCTCCATTCATACTTGTAATTAGAAATAAGATTTCCCTGATCCGAGTGTTTTTTTTTTTTTGCCCATTGTGTTTACTTCTGGCCCGCTGAGTAAATAAATATTAATTTAGAAAAATCAAACGAATGACAACAGTGTGTCTGTCTGGTAAACACAAATGTTGGTAACTCTGTTGGTAAGGGGAAATAACATTGATTGGAAAATAAAAATCTCTTTCATGATTACGTGCCCTTGTCTAGGGCTGTTGTACCATTCCTAATGAAATCCACACAAACCGTGTATACACTTTAATAATTGTGAGTCGGATGATTGGAATGTCATCGCCACGCTAAAATTGTATGCAGGATTGTGTAGCAGTGGATAAATCTAACAGTACAAAAACTGTGGGCCGATGGGAAATGCTTCTCGTAACTAGCACATGGGGTTGGCCGCGAGTTGAAGTCCTTGAGTGCCGCATTCGACTGTAGAGAGCCGCAGCTGAGTTCAATTCAATAAGATTTTGGTGAATTCAATTATTGGTGTTATTATATTGGAAGAATTAAAAAAAAAACAAATCCGATGAAGTGTCGCACTAACGAAGAGCCGCATTGAGACAACATGGTCAAATAAAACATGACGGTCTATATCAAAAACAAAAACAGTTTGAGATCTTTTTTTTTTCATATTGTCCATACCCCCCCCCCGAGTCTTATTCTAGTGCAGCAGTTCTCAAACATTTCCCAAAGGGTGCAAAATTATGTCCCCGGGTACCCCTCTCGACGAAATGTACTTATTTTCATAATTGTGCTTACCTTTCTAACGCGATACCTGGTCACGAAGCAGACTGGTGACTTACTTCAAACTCTTGGTTGTGTTAAACGAAAAATGATATGTCGCTGCTAACTTCTGCGTAAAATTTCCCTGGTACCCCTTGAAGTAAGCGTACCACCGAGTGAGAACCGCGGACATCGAGTGATACTATTTTTTTTTTTGGGAACTAAATAGATTGTTTTTGTTTACCCCATGATAAGCAACTATATTGGTCACAGAAGAATTATGGTGTACTACTACTGTACCATATGAATCGCTGTCTGTCAGTTTTTTTTTAGTACTCTGATTGCCTCAAGACTCCAAGCCATTTTTTTATTTGACTATGTCTGTGAAATCCGATGACGCCTGGCTTTCACTTATCAAATTGAAACACCAACACTTGGCGCTGACGCCGACTCACAGACTACAGCACACCTACAATGACAGCTGCTCACGCACACATATATACACGCAGAGATACTCCTAGTTGTATGAACTTGCTCCCCCCCTCCCTCCTCCCCCCCCCCAACCCTTTCCTGTTTTGATTTGTTCCTGATATTTCTCAATGAGAACTCAATGAAACATTGTGCCAGCCCCCCCCCCCCGACTCAGGCTAATTCTCCGTGTCTAATATTGATGATGAGCCTGGGAGACCTAACCACTGGATCAGACCTAACCACTGGATCAGCTCAAACTGAGAAGTCTGAGGAATTTAAGTCTTCATTTAGACATAGGCTAAGAAAATACCAACATATCTTTGTGTGCACCCTTCGTATTCTTAGGTCATGTGTTGATTCGAGAACTATGTATGCACACTAGGGGTGTGTTTATTAGTGTGCCGTAACTAAGCAGGGGTGTCCCGCCCATAGGTGGCATTTACTTTTCCACTTGGTGTGTACTATAAAATCCGATTTTGTTAAAATGTCTCAATTCCAATACTTTCTGTTACGTTAAAAAGAAAGTTTGTGAAAAATTCCCCATATAATATACTGGAGTGTAGCTCTAATCGTGTTCTACAAGCCCTGAATTCAGGCCCGTAGCGTGCAGGGGGGCCGCCCCCCCCCTTAGTTTTGTCGCCCCCCCTGCTTATTTGTTCTACTTAGTAAAATGTATTACCTGGCCCCTGCTTTAGAATGCCTGGCCCCTCCTGTAGAATTTTCATGCTACGGGCATGGGCGTATTCAAGGGGGGCATTTGCCCCCCCACACACACATTTTAAACAAAATGTCATATAATAGGGGGGCATTGAACTAAATTTCCTGAAAGTTTATTACATTAAAGTATAATAACTAAACAAACAACAAATGTACCCCAAACCTAACCCTCTAACAGCAGAAAGTAACTAATGTGCAACTTGCTTGCTTTTTCCAGATTGTTCTAAATATTCCAGTTGTTTAACAATTTCTGTCACATTTTCTGCGAAAATCTGCAACCTTTTATATTTATGTGTCCATCTAGTTTCACATAGCAAAGGAACATTTGGAGTTAGTTTTCTTCGCTGATTAATTTCTCAGGAAAAAACTATAATTGACTTAATTTTTCCTATTGTGTTTTGTACAGCATTCACATTATTTAAATCGTTCAGGACAAGATTTAATTTACGTGAACTGCAATGTACAATTGCTGCTTTTGGGTCTTTTTTTCGAATTATTGCTTGGACTGCTCCTTCTTTACTTGCCATTGTAGAACATCCGTCTTATCCTTGACCAACAAAATCTGTCATATCTAATCAGGCCCGTAGCGTGCGGGGGGGCAGGGGAGCCTGGCCCTCCCTAAGTTTTGTCTGGCCCCTTTCCTTGTTGGCTCTACTTAGTAAAATTTATTTCCTGTCGCCCCCCCCCCCCTTGCTATAGCTTGGCCCCTGCTGTAGAATGACTGGTCCCTGCTGTAGAATTTTCACGCTACGGGGCTGTATCTAATCCAAATTCTAAAGAATTTGTAATCATGGTGTTCTTTGACAAATCTAACACCAAATGACATCTGCTCAATGCCTAAAATTATATTGTCTCGTCGGCAAGTATAGAAATTGCAACTGAATTATTTGTTTCGCGAACAATGTCTTCAAGCAATAGAGACCCACACATTTCGATCATAGTGTTTTGTGTAGTTTCCGACAGGCCCACCGACAGAAATTTCGGGCCCCTGGGCAGGGCTGTCACGGGCCCCTAAAACTCGCCGGGCCCCTGTCATTTGCCCTCTGCCGCCCCCCCCCCTCGGTGGCACTGGTTGCCGAGATATACTTAGCACTACAAGAACTAATTGACAAATGATTACCTGGAACTTCATTTCCAGATTCAACACGAATCTCTAACAGGTCGTAAAAAATACCAGAATGTGATTCTTTTCCACGAAGTGCCAAATCATGCATGCCGCAAAAAAAAAGAAAGATTGTAGAAATGGAGGGACCCAGTTTGTTGCAATTTTCTAGAATTTGTCTTCTAAATGATGAGTTCAACTGTTCATCTATAGAAACTGCTTTGGCTACCAATAGTGCAACAAAATAGTTTGAATCCTTTATAAGAGTCTTTGTCCCATGTGCTTTGCATGTGGCTACGTGCATCTTCGTTGAAATCTTTTAATTTTGTGCATGGTTTGATAACAAATGCTCCATGAACTACTGAAATTACTTTTTGCGAAAACAACCCGCACAATTTGCTAAAACCATCTTTTAACATTTGCAAGTATACAACCCACGATGAATAGTTTGATAACCAAGCATATCTAAAGCCTCTGTTTCCACTAATGTCAGCTCTAAAAATCATATTTTTATCAGGGTTCGAACAATCAAGGATCAGCAGCAATTTCAACTCATTTGAAAGGTCGTATGTCAAGACATACCTTCCAATATCCAATTTAGGAAATGAAGAAGTGACAGCAACAATCAAATTAGAAATAGTTTCTTCAGTTATGTCTGGCTGTTGAACTTATACTGTTGTCCTCAATGCATGTGATAATTCAGATACTGCAAACGCCCTAAAATCTTCTAATAACGGCTTTTCGGAATCCTGCGATTGCTCTACTTTTCGTTTTATTGAGCATGTACATTTATTTTCCGATATCCATCCTTTCATATTAATTTAGTATAAATTTAAAAATTCACTCAGTGGCAGACGATTATAAACTAACAAGAGTTTCCAGATTATAAAAAAAACCTGAATGCCAAAAACATTTTCGAAGGACTAATCAAGCTACAGGAGGCCAAATTAAACAAAAAAAAAATTAAAATCGGAACATGCTTGTGCTTGTAGTCAAAATGTGTGAATTTTCAAATACATTTATTTATGTCAAAATAAATAATTAATGTTATACTTAACTTGGATTTAATTGAGAAATAAACATGTATGGCATCGTCAGTTAAAATAAAAAACGTGTTTTTTTTGCCCCCCCCCCTGGAAACATTTTTGCCCCCCCCCCAACCCCCTGGAAAAATTCCTAGCGAGCCCATGGCTCATGAATTGATGCTACCATGGATGCTACACTCTTTATTAGGGACTTTTTTGTTTTACTTGCATATTTAAATTTGATATCAATACATCTACTTCCGGTTCTTAACTATTAATACAGTGGGATTTATGAACACACACGTAAATGAGATATTTGCAGAGAAAAATTCTTTTAAATATGAACTTTCATCTAACACTCGATGCTGTTCACGGTGTCCTCTTAAAATATGAATATCTCAATTATTCTTTTAATACGAATATCTCAATTTTGACACACACACACATATATATATATATTTTTTTTTTAATTTGAGTCAGCGTCTCTAAGCAGCCATCGTGATCTTTTTTTTTTTACTAATCATCAAAATTAACGGTAAGCCTACGCCGGTCCAAAGTATTATTTATTAATAAAGTGATAAGAATAGCTTAGTGGGGGGAAAACCCACTTGGATAAAAATAGATCAGTGAAGATAATTAGAGAGAAAAAAAAAGGTCACCATTCCATATGGCGGCAGATTAAATCCTCCGAAACCTTAACGGTGATTAGGCCTGTATCAAACTGTGTCAGTAAGTAATTTAGTGGGAGGGTGTGTGGGGGGTGGGGGGGATAATACAATCTCATTTAAAATGCGAGCCGCGCTTGACTCAATTTCTTAAATATTTGATACATTTATCCCGTACACTACCCTTAAATCATCATGCACGTATCCAATATAATATACATTTACGATACAAAGCCACTTGCATTGTGCATATGTGAGAATTTTTCCCAATGCATTTTACATATTATTTTTAGAGCATTTTCGAAAAAAAAAATGCTCTATTGTCCCCGTTTTGTCTGTCTGTCTGTCTGTCCGTCATCACCCTAGATCTCAACAACCATAAGTCCTAGACCCATGATGTATATATTATTTTGTAGGTCTTGGCCTGCCATGTGTGCAGCAAAAGTTCATTTCGCGATCTGACCTCTGAGGGCCGTAAAAGGGGGCTTATAAAGTACCGTTTTTTACTATATAAGCTATATTAACAAAGGAGCGCCCTAGATCTCAGCAACCGTAAGTGCTAGACCCATGATGTATATATCATTTTGTAGGTCTTGGCCTGCCAAGTGTATATCAAAAGTTCATTTCGCGATAGGACCTCTGAGGGCCGGGCTTCAGGGCTCCTAAGGGGCTTATATATTATATATACACCTTGTACGTTCAATAACCCGTTCATTTGGTGCGAAATACTGCAGCACGTAGTTTCACCAAGATTTATTAAGAAACTCATCAAATGAAATAGTAAGCTTGTGTTCTGAGTTTAATTGAAAGTATCAGAGCTATGCAACAATTGACGGAGTTTTCGGACGATTAAATGACTACAATTTCGAATGTTTTCAATTATGAGTCCTATTTCAGTAACCACAAACACTTGTAGTTAGGTTTAAGAGACAATAATTTTTTTTCAAATATAAAGAAACGTCTTTATAATTTTTTTTTACAGATATATGCATTACACAATTGAATTTATAAACATTTCCAAAATTTACAAATATTTACTGAAAGCTAACAAACGTACTGATACATAACATGAAAATGCGCTAACACGTCCTGTGTCCAGAATGGAACAGGCTTAATTGCTTGTTTTTGTTTAGACTCTTGCATTTCTTATTGGAATGAAAATTCAATGTCTGAAATTCCATTAAAGATTCAATTTATTTATTTATTTTTAAAACTGTTTTTTAAAAAAGTAATCATTCTGTGGTTATTTATATACCATTCTCTCTGATTGATTTTTGATTCCTTGCTATGGAATATTTACGTTTTTTTTTTCCTCATCCATTGACATCGCTCTTGACAAAATAAATATTAAAAAAAAAAATAGGATAACCTGCCAATATATTTTATATAGATTTATTGATTGTGCTATCGAACTGGATGGGTGACGACGTCATCACCGCCATAACTATCAAGGTTATTGGTGATGACCGTTATTGACCTGTGAGTGTCTACATCATAAAGTGGAGTTTTGAGTATTTCAATACAAGTCAGTCCCTGATGTCCGACACCCATTGGTTTGTTTATCTCAGCCAACTCCCCCCCCCCCGGGCCAAATCATCAATACATAATGAATGTTATAAAGTTACAAAAAAGACTGTCAAACTGTCAAACTGTATTTTTTCATAATGTGAGCCCCCTCCCCCCCAGCATTTTTTGCTGGTTGCGCGACTGGTTGCAACACACACAAAGAAAATAATTATTACATTTTTTTTATATATAATCTTGTCTAGGGAGATTATCAGTACAAAAAAAAAAACTAAGAACATTCGAATTCTTGTTAATTTGTTCATACAAAAACACTTTGATTATGTGCCAGTATTAATTAAAATGAGAAAAAAGATCTTTGAACAGATGCTGTTTTATTGAAAATATTGATATCGTGTTATTCGAAGGGTTCTCGAACTGAAGCGATTCGCGACCAGCTAAGAAACCTTTTTTTTTTTATTTTTCGCGATCCACATGTAAAAGAAAGGAAGCAAACAGTGTAAAAATTAGGGAGTGACCGATAACCGGATCGGTATCGGACCGATATTGGCACTATCGGTTAATATCGGATCGGCCGATTTTTGTAGGGAGCGACCGATAGTCGAACCGATATTGGCACTATGGGTTAACTATCGGACCGGCCGTTTTTTGGCTGCCGATACATTGTTTTTTTTTTTCACAACAGAGTTGCAGAAAAAAAAATCAGTAAATAACCCAATTCTATAACCAAATCAGACAAGATTTAAAATAAAAAAGGAAAAAAAAAACCCGTACACAGAAATTGTCACGTCTACAAAATTGCTTCAGAGATATGACCTTGAAACAATAGGATTGACATTTCTTAATTCTAATGTATGACCTTGAATGATACAATTAGTGAACATCTGTGTGTATTTTTTGGGATGGGAAGTTGGGGGGGGGGGTAAACAAGACACGCGTGGGCGAAGTGTTACAAAATATGTGAACATGGGTTGACATACGTCATACACCACGAGAAAAACACGTGTTTGGCATTGTTGTTGCTTAAGGGGCTGTCCATTAATTACGTCAACAAAATAGGGGGAGGGGGGGTCAGAAAATTTTTGACAATTGTTGACAAGGGGGAGGGGGGAGGTCAAGAAAAGTTGACGTCAACAATGTTACTTTTTTAAAATTTAATATAATTACTTAATAAATAGGAAAATTAAGCAGCGTTTGTAGTTCTGTGTTACACACTCGCTTAACATTCAGTATTTTAATTAAACTAACTATATTCCTACTAATTTTGCTACATAAACATTTTGGAAGCCAACTTTTTTTTTTTGGGGGGGGGGTAATCAAATGTTGACGTAATTTTATTGGGGGGGGGGGTCTCTGGAAGTTTGACAATATGTTGACAAGGGGAAGGGGGTGGGGGTAAAAATCGCCAAAAATTTGTTGACATAAATAATGGACAGCCCCTAAAAAGAAAATATCGGTATCGGTAAAAATGCTGGGGGGAAAATATCGGTATCGGACTATCGGTAAAAAGGCATATCGGTCGCTCCCTAGTAAAAATGTCCACCAGAGAATGTATCGCATGTGCTGTGTAGTGTAGGTACATGTTGGGAGACAACAGTAGTAATCGGCCAGAGAATGTATCGCATGTGCTGTGTAGTGTAGGTACATGTTGGGAGACAACAGTTCTGATCAGCTCGTGGGTCACTGGTGAGTCGCGGCCATCACGTTGAAAACCTCTTTGTAATATTTTTACTCCTCCATGGATCTATATGGTTCGGTTATTATTCACCATTAAGGGTTGAAGTTGTTTCAATTGATGACTTGTGTTCATTTGCCTGTCAGGTTCACCGTAGTGTGCCCTTAACATATTTATGTATATTGCCTGGAGACACTTTGGGGAATCTTTTTTTTTAAACCATCGGTCGGTCCGCTGGATGAATATTTCAGACATACGTGTGACAGCATCTGTCGGTGACAGATACCCGAGACACTATGATGTGTCATCTTTCTTTTTCTTTTTTTGTTATTTCTTTTCACCAGAATGTTGACATTGGTTCAATGTCGACCACGTCCTCGGTTTGTTGACATACGTCAGTCGGGGTAAAATGTTGACAATTTCTTGTATTGTATGTTGATATTCACTGTACAGTCGGGGTAAAATGTTGACAATTTCTTGTATTGTATGATGATATTCACTGTACAGTCGGGGTAAAATGTTGACAATTTCTTGTATTGTATGTTGATATTCACTGTACAGTCTGGGGTAAAATGTTGACAACTTCTTGTATTGTATGTTGATATTCACTGTACAGTCTGGGGTAAAATGTTGACAATTTCTTGTATTGTATGTTGATATTCACTGTACAGTCGTGCCGGAATGTCGGACACTTAAAAAAAAAACAACATACGCACAAAATACAGCAGGCTGCGTTGACCGGGCTCGTAACCTGGGCTCCTATCCTGTGCGTCACCTTCTGTGTACCACATGGTTGTTCCCATTGTTGAATGTCATTAACCTAGCGCCGTTGTCCTGTCCACTCATTTATTGTATCAGCTGTGCAGTGCCAGCGATTCTCAAAACTTTGTACCGGCTATTCTCAAAACTTTCTCTGTACCGGCTATTCTCAAAACTTTCTCTGTACCGGCTATTATCTAAACTTTCTCTGTACCGGCTATTCTCAAAACTTTCTCTGTACCGAGCTATTCTCAAACCTTTTAAATTACCGGCGATTCGCTCATTTTTACTTGTTTACCAGCGATTCTTGAAATATACTTTAAACTTTTCTCTGTACCATCGCCTCTTAAAACCTTAACTGTATCAGAAATTCTCGTAAACTTTATCTGGACCGGGACTCTTCAATTTCGACTGTACGTGATACAAGCATTACATAGAGCTGGCCAGGCAATAGTCTAATGAGTCATTACAAACAGTACATAGAGCTTTCCAGACAACAGTCTAATGAGTCATTACAAACATTACATAGAGCTGGCCAGACAATAATCTAATGAGTCATTACAAACATTACATAGAGCTGGCCAGGCAATATTCTAATGAGTCATTACAAACATTACATAGAGCTGGCCAGGCAATAGTCTAATGAGTCATTACAAACATTACATAGAGTTGGCCAGACAATAGTCTAATGAGTCATTACAAACAGCACATAGAGCTGGCCAGGCAATAGTCTAGTGATTCATTACAAACAGCACATAGAGCTGGCCAGGCAATAGTCTAGTGAGTCATTACAAACAGCACATAGAGCTGGCCAGGCAATAGTCTAATGAGTCATTACAAACATTACATAGAGCTGGCCAGTCAATAGTCTAATGAGTCATTACAAACATTACATAGAGCTGGCCAGGCAATAGTCTAGTGAGTCAAACAAACATTACATTGAGCTGGCCAGGCAATAGTCTAATGAGTCATTACAAACATTACATAGAGCTGGCCAGGCAATAGTCTAGTGAGTCATTACAAACATTACATAGAGCTGGCCAGGCAATAGTCTAGTGATTTATTACAAACAGCACATAGAGCTGGCCAGGCAATAGTATAATGAGTCATTACAAACAGCACATAGAGCTGGCCAGGCAATAGTCTAGTGCGTCATTACAAACAGCACATAGAGCTGACCAGGCAATAGTCTAGTGAGTCAAACAAACATTACATTGAGCTGGCCAGGCAATAGTCTAATGAGTCATTACAAACATTACATAGAGCTGGCCAGGCAATAGTCTAGTGAGTCATTACAAACATTACATAGAGCTGGCCAGGCAATAGTCTAGTGAGTCATTACAAACAGCACATAGAGCTGGCCAGGCAATAGTATAATGAGTCATTACAAACAGCACATAGAGCTGGCCAGGCAATAGTCTAGTGAGTCATTACAAACAGCACATAGAGCTGGCCAGGCAATAGTCTAATGAGTCATTACAAACATTACATAGAGCTAGCCAGGCAATAGTCTAATGAGTCATTACAAACATTACATAGAGCTGGCCAGACAATAGTCTAGTGAGTCAAACAAACATTACATTGAGCTGGCCAGGCAATAGTCTAATGAGTCATTACAAACATTACATAGAGCTGGCCAGGCAATAGTCTAGTGAGTCATTACAAACATTACATAGAGCTGGCCAGGCAATAGTCTAGTGATTTATTACAAACAGCACATAGAGCTGGCCAGGCAATAGTCTAATGAGTCATTACAAACATTACATAGAGATGGCCAGACAATAGTCTAAAGAGTCATTACAAACAGCACATAGAGCTGGCCAGACAATAGTCTAATGAGTCATTTCAAACAGCACATAGAGCTGGCCAGACAATAGTCTAATGAGTCATTTCAAACAGCACATAGAGCTGGCCAGACAATAGTCTAATGAGTCATTACAAACATTACATAGAGCTGGCCAGACAATAGTCTAATGAGTCATTACAAACATTACATAGAGCTGGCCAGGCAATAGTCTAATGAGTCATTACAAACATTACATAGAGCTGGCCAGGCAATAGTCTAATGAGTCATTACAAACATTACATAGAGCTGGCCAGGCAATAGTCTAATGAGTCATTACAAACATTACATAGAGCTGGCCAGACAATAGTCTAATGAGTCATTACAAACAGCACATAGAGCTGGCCAGACAATAGTCTAATGAGTCATTACAAACAGTACATTGAGCTGGCTAGGCAATAGTCTAGTGAGTCATTACAAACATTACATAGAGCTGGCCAGGCAATAGTCTAGTGAGTCATTACAAACAGCACATAGAGCTGGCCAGGCAATAGTCTAGTGAGTCATTACAAACAGCACATAGAGCTGGCCAGACAATAGTCTAGTGAGTCATTACAAACATTACATAGAGCTGGCCAGGCAATAGTCTAATGAGTCATTACAAACAGTACATAGAGCTGGCCAGGCAATAGTCTAATGAGTCATTACAAACAGTACATAGAGCTGGCCAGGCAATAGTCTAATGAGTCATTATAAACATTACATAGAGCTGGCCAGACAATAGTCTAATGAGTCATTACAAACATTACATAGAGCTGGCCAGACAATAGTCTAATGAGTCATTACAAACAGCACTTAGAGCTGGCCAGACAATAGTCTAATGAGTCATTACAAACAGCACATAGAGCTGGCCAGACAATAGTCTAATGAGTCATTACAAACAGCACATAGAGCTGGCCAGGCAATAGTCTAATGAGTCATTACAAACAGCACATAGAGCTGGCCAGGCAATAGTCTAATGAGTCATTACAAACAGCACATAGAGCTGGCCAGGCAATAGTCTAGTGAGTCATTACAAACATTACATAGAGCTGGCCAGGCAATAGTCTAGTGAGTCATTACAAACATTACATAGAGCTGGCCAGGCAATAGTCTAATGAGTCATTACAAACATTACATAGAGCTGGCCAGGCAATAGTCTAATGAGTCATTACAAACATTACATAGAGTTGGCCAGACAATAGTCTAATGAGTCATTACAAACAGCACATAGAGCTGGCCAGGCAATAGTCTAGTGATTCATTACAAACAGCACATAGAGCTGGCCAGGCAATAGTCTAGTGAGTCATTACAAACAGCACATAGAGCTGGCCAGGCAATAGTCTAATGAGTCATTACAAACATTACATAGAGCTGGCCAGTCAATAGTCTAATGAGTCATTACAAACATTACATAGAGCTGGTCAGACAATAGTCTAGTGAGTCAAACAAACATTACATTGAGCTGGCCAGGCAATAGTCTAATGAGTCATTACAAACATTACATAGAGCTGGCCAGGCAATAGTCTAGTGAGTCATTACAAACATTACATAGAGCTGGCCAGGCAATAGTCTAGTGATTTATTACAAACAGCACATAGAGCTGGCCAGGCAATAGTATAATGAGTCATTACAAACAGCACATAGAGCTGGCCAGGCAATAGTCTAGTGCGTCATTACAAACAGCACATAGAGCTGGCCAGGCAATAGTCTAGTGAGTCAAACAAACATTACATTGAGCTGGCCAGGCAATAGTCTAATGAGTCATTACAAACATTACATAGAGCTGGCCAGGCAATAGTCTAGTGAGTCATTACAAACATTACATAGAGCTGGCCAGGCAATAGTCTAGTGAGTCATTACAAACAGCACATAGAGCTGGCCAGGCAATAGTATAATGAGTCATTACAAACAGCACATAGAGCTGGCCAGGCAATAGTCTAGTGAGTCATTACAAACAGCACATAGAGCTGGCCAGGCAATAGTCTAATGAGTCATTACAAACATTACATAGAGCTAGCCAGGCAATAGTCTAATGAGTCATTACAAACATTACATAGAGCTGGCCAGACAATAGTCTAGTGAGTCAAACAAACATTACATTGAGCTGGCCAGGCAATAGTCTAATGAGTCATTACAAACATTACATAGAGCTGGCCAGGCAATAGTCTAGTGAGTCATTACAAACATTACATAGAGCTGGCCAGGCAATAGTCTAGTGATTTATTACAAACAGCACATAGAGCTGGCCAGGCAATAGTCTAATGAGTCATTACAAACATTACATAGAGATGGCCAGACAATAGTCTAATGAGTCATTACAAACAGCACATAGAGCTGGCCAGACAATAGTCTAATGAGTCATTACAAACATTACATAGAGCTGGCCAGACAATAGTCTAATGAGTCATTACAAACAGCACATAGAGCTGGCCAGACAATAGTCTAATGAGTCATTACAAACAGCACATAGAGCTGGCCAGGCAATAGTCTAATGAGTCATTACAAACATTACATAGAGCTGGCCAGTCAATAGTCTAATGAGTCATTACAAACATTACATAGAGCTGGCCAGGCAATAGTCTAATGAGTCATTACAAACATTACATAGAGCTGGCCAGACAATAGTCTAATGAGTCATTACAAACATTACATAGAGCTGGCCAGGCAATAGTCTAATGAGTCATTACAAACATTACATAGAGCTGGCCAGGCAATAGTCTAATGAGTCATTACAAACATTACATAGAGCTGGCCAGGCAATAGTCTAATGAGTCATTACAAACATTACATAGAGCTGGCCAGACAATAGTCTAATGAGTCATTACAAACAGCACATAGAGCTGGCCAGACAATAGTCTAATGAGTCATTACAAACAGTACATTGAGCTGGCTAGGCAATAGTCTAGTGAGTCATTACAAACATTACATAGAGCTGGCCAGGCAATAGTCTAGTGAGTCATTACAAACAGCACATAGAGCTGGCCAGGCAATAGTCTAGTGAGTCATTACAAACAGCACATAGAGCTGGCCAGACAATAGTCTAGTGAGTCATTACAAACATTACATAGAGCTGGCCAGGCAATAGTCTAATGAGTCATTACAAACAGTACATAGAGCTGGCCAGGCAATAGTCTAATGAGTCATTACAAACAGTACATAGAGCTGGCCAGGCAATAGTCTAATGAGTCATTATAAACATTACATAGAGCTGGCCAGACAATAGTCTAATGAGTCATTACAAACATTACATAGAGCTGGCCAGACAATAGTCTAATGAGTCATTACAAACAGCACTTAGAGCTGGCCAGACAATAGTCTAATGAGTCATTACAAACAGCACATAGAGCTGGCCAGACAATAGTCTAATGAGTCATTACAAACAGCACATAGAGCTGGCCAGGCAATAGTCTAATGAGTCATTACAAACAGCACATAGAGCTGGCCAGGCAATAGTCTAATGAGTCATTACAAACAGCACATAGAGCTGGCCAGGCAATAGTCTAGTGAGTCATTACAAACATTACATAGAGCTGGCCAGGCAATAGTCTAGTGAGTCATTACAAACATTACATAGAGCTGGCCAGGCAATAGTCTAATGAGTCATTACAAACATTACATAGAGCTGGCCAGGCAATAGTCTAATGAGTCATTACAAACATTACATAGAGTTGGCCAGACAATAGTCTAATGAGTCATTATAAACAGCACATAGAGCTGGCCAGGCAATAGTCTAGTGATTCATTACAAACAGCACATAGAGCTGGCCAGGCAATAGTCTAGTGAGTCATTACAAACAGCACATAGAGCTGGCCAGGCAATAGTCTAATGAGTCATTACAAACATTACATAGAGCTGGCCAGTCAATAGTCTAATGAGTCATTACAAACATTACATAGAGCTGGTCAGACAATAGTCTAGTGAGTCAAACAAACATTACATTGAGCTGGCCAGGCAATAGTCTAATGAGTCATTACAAACATTACATAGAGCTGGCCAGGCAATAGTCTAGTGAGTCATTACAAACATTACATAGAGCTGGCCAGGCAATAGTCTAGTGATTTATTACAAACAGCACATAGAGCTGGCCAGGCAATAGTATAATGAGTCATTACAAACAGCACATAGAGCTGGCCAGGCAATAGTCTAGTGCGTCATTACAAACAGCACATAGAGCTGGCCAGGCAATAGTCTAGTGAGTCAAACAAACATTACATTGAGCTGGCCAGGCAATAGTCTAATGAGTCATTACAAACATTACATAGAGCTGGCCAGGCAATAGTCTAGTGAGTCATTACAAACATTACATAGAGCTGGCCAGGCAATAGTCTAGTGAGTCATTACAAACAGCACATAGAGCTGGCCAGGCAATAGTATAATGAGTCATTACAAACAGCACATAGAGCTGGCCAGGCAATAGTCTAGTGAGTCATTACAAACAGCACATAGAGCTGGCCAGGCAATAGTCTAATGAGTCATTACAAACATTACATAGAGCTAGCCAGGCAATAGTCTAATGAGTCATTACAAACATTACATAGAGCTGGCCAGACAATAGTCTAGTGAGTCAAACAAACATTACATTGAGCTGGCCAGGCAATAGTCTAATGAGTCATTACAAACATTACATAGAGCTGGCCAGGCAATAGTCTAGTGAGTCATTACAAACATTACATAGAGCTGGCCAGGCAATAGTCTAGTGATTTATTACAAACAGCACATAGAGCTGGCCAGGCAATAGTCTAATGAGTCATTACAAACATTACATAGAGATGGCCAGACAATAGTCTAATGAGTCATTACAAACAGCACATAGAGCTGGCCAGACAATAGTCTAATGAGTCATTACAAACATTACATAGAGCTGGCCAGACAATAGTCTAATGAGTCATTACAAACAGCACATAGAGCTGGCCAGACAATAGTCTAATGAGTCATTACAAACAGCACATAGAGCTGGCCAGGCAATAGTCTAATGAGTCATTACAAACATTACATAGAGCTGGCCAGTCAATAGTCTAATGAGTCATTACAAACATTACATAGAGCTGGCCAGGCAATAGTCTAGTGAGTCAAACAAACATTACATTGAGCTGGCCAGGCAATAGTCTAATGAGTCATTACAAACATTACATAGAGCTGGCCAGGCAATAGTCTAGTGAGTCATTACAAACATTACATAGAGCTGGCCAGGCAATAGTCTAGTGATTTATTACAAACAGCACATAGAGCTGGCCAGGCAATAGTATAATGAGTCATTACAAACAGCACATAGAGCTGGCCAGGCAATAGTCTAGTGCGTCATTACAAACAGCACATAGAGCTGACCAGGCAATAGTCTAGTGAGTCAAACAAACATTACATTGAGCTGGCCAGGCAATAGTCTAATGAGTCATTACAAACATTACATAGAGCTGGCCAGGCAATAGTCTAGTGAGTCATTACAAACATTACATAGAGCTGGCCAGGCAATAGTCTAGTGAGTCATTACAAACAGCACATAGAGCTGGCCAGGCAATAGTATAATGAGTCATTACAAACAGCACATAGAGCTGGCCAGGCAATAGTCTAGTGAGTCATTACAAACAGCACATAGAGCTGGCCAGGCAATAGTCTAATGAGTCATTACAAACATTACATAGAGCTAGCCAGGCAATAGTCTAATGAGTCATTACAAACATTACATAGAGCTGGTCAGACAATAGTCTAGTGAGTCAAACAAACATTACATTGAGCTGGCCAGGCAATAGTCTAATGAGTCATTACAAACATTACATAGAGCTGGCCAGGCAATAGTCTAGTGAGTCATTACAAACATTACATAGAGCTGGCCAGGCAATAGTCTAGTGATTTATTACAAACAGCACATAGAGCTGGCCAGGCAATAGTCTAATGAGTCATTACAAACATTACATAGAGATGGCCAGACAATAGTCTAAAGAGTCATTACAAACAGCACATAGAGCTGGCCAGACAATAGTCTAATGAGTCATTTCAAACAGCACATAGAGCTGGCCAGACAATAGTCTAATGAGTCATTTCAAACAGCACATAGAGCTGGCCAGACAATAGTCTAATGAGTCATTACAAACATTACATAGAGCTGGCCAGACAATAGTCTAATGAGTCATTACAAACATTACATAGAGCTGGCCAGGCAATAGTCTAATGAGTCATTACAAACATTACATAGAGCTGGCCAGGCAATAGTCTAATGAGTCATTACAAACATTACATAGAGCTGGCCAGGCAATAGTCTAATGAGTCATTACAAACATTACATAGAGCTGGCCAGACAATAGTCTAATGAGTCATTACAAACAGCACATAGAGCTGGCCAGACAATAGTCTAATGAGTCATTACAAACAGTACATTGAGCTGGCTAGGCAATAGTCTAGTGAGTCATTACAAACATTACATAGAGCTGGCCAGGCAATAGTCTAGTGAGTCATTACAAACAGCACATAGAGCTGGCCAGGCAATAGTCTAGTGAGTCATTACAAACAGCACATAGAGCTGGCCAGACAATAGTCTAGTGAGTCATTACAAACATTACATAGAGCTGGCCAGGCAATAGTCTAATGAGTCATTACAAACAGTACATAGAGCTGGCCAGGCAATAGTCTAATGAGTCATTACAAACAGTACATAGAGCTGGCCAGGCAATAGTCTAATGAGTCATTATAAACATTACATAGAGCTGGCCAGACAATAGTCTAATGAGTCATTACAAACATTACATAGAGCTGGCCAGACAATAGTCTAATGAGTCATTACAAACAGCACTTAGAGCTGGCCAGACAATAGTCTAATGAGTCATTACAAACAGCACATAGAGCTGGCCAGACAATAGTCTAATGAGTCATTACAAACAGCACATAGAGCTGGCCAGGCAATAGTCTAATGAGTCATTACAAACAGCACATAGAGCTGGCCAGGCAATAGTCTAATGAGTCATTACAAACAGCACATAGAGCTGGCCAGGCAATAGTCTAGTGAGTCATTACAAACATTACATAGAGCTGGCCAGGCAATAGTCTAGTGAGTCATTACAAACATTACATAGAGCTGGCCAGGCAATAGTCTAATGAGTCATTACAAACATTACATAGAGCTGGCCAGGCAATAGTCTAATGAGTCATTACAAACATTACATAGAGTTGGCCAGACAATAGTCTAATGAGTCATTACAAACAGCACATAGAGCTGGCCAGGCAATAGTCTAGTGATTCATTACAAACAGCACATAGAGCTGGCCAGGCAATAGTCTAGTGAGTCATTACAAACAGCACATAGAGCTGGCCAGGCAATAGTCTAATGAGTCATTACAAACATTACATAGAGCTGGCCAGTCAATAGTCTAATGAGTCATTACAAACATTACATAGAGCTGGTCAGACAATAGTCTAGTGAGTCAAACAAACATTACATTGAGCTGGCCAGGCAATAGTCTAATGAGTCATTACAAACATTACATAGAGCTGGCCAGGCAATAGTCTAGTGAGTCATTACAAACATTACATAGAGCTGGCCAGGCAATAGTCTAGTGATTTATTACAAACAGCACATAGAGCTGGCCAGGCAATAGTATAATGAGTCATTACAAACAGCACATAGAGCTGGCCAGGCAATAGTCTAGTGCGTCATTACAAACAGCACATAGAGCTGGCCAGGCAATAGTCTAGTGAGTCAAACAAACATTACATTGAGCTGGCCAGGCAATAGTCTAATGAGTCATTACAAACATTACATAGAGCTGGCCAGGCAATAGTCTAGTGAGTCATTACAAACATTACATAGAGCTGGCCAGGCAATAGTCTAGTGAGTCATTACAAACAGCACATAGAGCTGGCCAGGCAATAGTATAATGAGTCATTACAAACAGCACATAGAGCTGGCCAGGCAATAGTCTAGTGAGTCATTACAAACAGCACATAGAGCTGGCCAGGCAATAGTCTAATGAGTCATTACAAACATTACATAGAGCTAGCCAGGCAATAGTCTAATGAGTCATTACAAACATTACATAGAGCTGGCCAGACAATAGTCTAGTGAGTCAAACAAACATTACATTGAGCTGGCCAGGCAATAGTCTAATGAGTCATTACAAACATTACATAGAGCTGGCCAGGCAATAGTCTAGTGAGTCATTACAAACATTACATAGAGCTGGCCAGGCAATAGTCTAGTGATTTATTACAAACAGCACATAGAGCTGGCCAGGCAATAGTCTAATGAGTCATTACAAACAGCACATAGAGCTGGCCAGACAATAGTCTAATGAGTCATTACAAACATTACATAGAGCTGGCCAGACAATAGTCTAATGAGTCATTACAAACAGCACATAGAGCTGGCCAGACAATAGTCTAATGAGTCATTACAAACAGCACATAGAGCTGGCCAGGCAATAGTCTAATGAGTCATTACAAACATTACATAGAGCTGGCCAGGCAATAGTCTAATGAGTCATTACAAACAGCACATAGAGCTGGCCAGGCAATAGTCTAATGAGTCATTACAAACATTACATAGAGCTGGCCAGGCAATAGTCTAATGAGTCATTACAAACAGCACATAGAGCTGGCCAGGCAATAGTATAATGAGTCATTACAAACAGTACATAGAGCTGGCCAGGCAATAGTCTAATGAGTCATTACTTTTGTTCCTATGATATAAAATGCTGTCAAAGCCGCCACTCTAGTCAATTTAACATATTTAGTGAGAAGTAGTGAAATAATAAACTGGTTAAATGTAAGTCGCACTTACACTCAACAGGACGTGCGGTCACAAGAACCGTGTTTTACTACAGTTAATGTATAGTCTTGGTTTGTTCTGTTTTTTTTTAAAATAGATTGTGTTCTAATGTCCATGACACATAAGTCATCCAATTTTCTGACATGGCAATACATTTTGGTTGAATAAGGTCGTCTCCATACTTCATCCCCCACCCACCGTGCTACCAAAGTTCGCGTGCAGATGGGTGTGTCCGTTACTGACCGGCTCTGCAGTAATACCTTTAAGCTTATCAATAATTTATCTTCGTTAGTCACAGTGCCATCAAAGACTATAGCGAATAATTGCTCTTTTAATAAATGGCTTTGGGTTGGGGGGGGGGGGACGTCGCCAGTTTGCCCTGACGGGGAGGGGGTGGTATTTAGTGTGAAGAAGTGATGGGTGGGGAGAGGGGCATGGTTGGAACGGGTAGACAGATGAGAGAAGAAAGTTTACAGAGAGTTGATGTTCAGGATTCACTCAGAACTTTTTTTAAAAGTTTTGAGGATTCACTCACATTGTTGTACACTATTTACCAAGCGCACGTTTATCACGAATAAACACACACACACACACAAACACACACACACTGTTTAAACTGACGGTATCGCTTCATTGTATTGTGTGTGTCTTACGGACGTTGACGGTATATTCGATTATTCTCTACTCTCCTACCGGCCGGCCGGTGATCAATCACTCCCACTTTTCTTTTGTTGGACGTGACCCGAGAAATACGTCCAGGCGGGGGGGGGGGCTACTCACTAAGTTGGTCTCTCCGTCACAGTGCACACATGCACGCTCGCGTGCGCACACACAGTGCACATCTTTCAATATAGATGTGTGCATACACACACACACGTCGTTTGAAAAAAAAATTCATTTTCTTAAAAGGATATTACGGAACTTGTAAACTCCGGAGTGATGTGTGTGGTTCAATTCATTTTATTTCTGACATAATTGAAGTCAGTATCGAAGGCAGAGTATATAAGTTATTGTCTTGTAGTAAAGTAAGTCGGTGTACAACTGAAATATTCACCCCGCTTTTTTTTTGTTTACATTCGGGATGCGCGAATGTCTTTGAAAACTATTCTCTTGGGGAGGTTTCGTTTGAATCATCGTTGTGTCAACAATATAACAGTGTCAATTTATTGTGTGTATAATGGGTAGGTGGGAGTAAAAATTGACTCCAGAATGTAAATGTGAGTTTTTCACTGTTCAAAACTTGATGCACGATTGTTACAGGTGGTGCATGGTATTGATAACATTTTTCTAGAAGTTGAAAATAAAATTGTTTTTTTTATCATGTGGGTCTCTATAAAATCAGTTACAATTACCATCTCTTGATGTTTCCTATAAAAAAAATTGGGTTTTGTTTGACGCTCTATTTTAAATTTTGATCGTCGTAGATATCAATGATTTGCAGTAACTAAAGTAACCAAATGCATCACAATTTCTTGTTAGTATCCAAATGCATCACCATTTCTTGTTAGTATCCAAATGCATCACCATTTCTTGGTGGTATCCAAATGCATCACCATTTCTTGTTGGTATTCAAATGCATCACAATTTCTTGTTAGTATCCAAATACATCACCCATTTCTTGGTGGTATCCAAATGCATCACAATTTCTTGGTGGTATCCAAATGCATCACCATTTCTTGGTGATATCCAAATGCATCACAATTTCTTGGTGGTATCCAAATGCATCACCATTTCTTGTTAGTATCAATTACATCGCCTTTTCTTGTTAGAAATTTATACGATATTCACGGTGGACTGTGCAATTTAAAAAAAAATGCAAATGTGTTGTTTGAACTTTGTAACCTTGTAATCTGATTGGATAGAACAGTAAGTCGATGTGAAAGAACAAATCTGTAAGAAGGGTTATAAAGATTAACTCATCTTCTTTTTTCCCCCTTTATTTGAGATTAAAAATAACTGAAACAGTTTTTGCGAAATTATCTTTACACAGAGCTATAAAATGTAAAATGTTAACTTGATTATGTAGTGTTAAACAACTAACTAACTACATTGTACATGTATTTAACTGAATTGTTGGTTGTTATTGTATGACCATCTTTCTACGACTTCTCTTTGTGCTGAAAAAATATATGTTTTTGTTTTGAAATTAATATCCTCGTACATACACATACATGTATGCATATACTATTATATACACACACAAACAAAAACCAATTCATTATTCATAGCCACCTGTTGCAATCAACTTAATGTAATCTGACATTTATGCTGTTGATAGTTTCAACCTTGAACTTACCCAGCCTACTGGTTTTAAGAATAAGTTGGGTTCGTAATTCAAGGTTCAGGGAGGGAGCGGGGTGGGTTAGAACTGACACATATTCAGGACATACAGAGTCAATACAGACACACATGCACATTCAAGCACAGACACATCTTACTGATAAACATAGAGAGACAGACTCACACACACACAGACACACACTCACACAGACACACACATTCACACAACCACCAAGAGATACACATACAGAGACAGACACACACATCCATCCAGAGATGATAGTCCCTTATAGACAGACACACACACGCACATAAACAATCGGAGACACTCACGGACATTTATACTTTCACACACACGCGCAATGAAATGTGAAACCTGGTCATTTCACCTGATATCCAGGTACAGCTGTAGACCACTCTAAAAAAAAATACTTAATTGTAACGCAATCTCAACAATACAATTTCAATGGTTTACCACTGTATTTTAAATCAAACGGAGGTAGAGCTTTCATGTGATATTTTTTTTTTATGTATAACACATTGAAGTAATGAAATTGAGAATTAACGATTGTAGTTTAACCCTTATGAAAACACATCAGTGGATCGGAATTAGAATTTTGTTTTATTTTTTTTATGAATCGCGTAGGCCGTAAGTTAATCAAAATTTGATTTTTAAACATTTGGCGCTACAGGATATACAAGTGAAACTAATGTCTTACATTCAACCCTCTGTATGTACCTCCACTTATTGTTAAATTAATCCCTATTACATACACTACCCCCTAAAAGAATAATAAATATATGAGTACTTCCTTTGGTGTGTCCCATTCAAACTTTACCTTTCACGTTATCTTTATTGTTTTACAGCGTGAAATAAAATCGATGATTTTTAATTTATTGTCATCCTTCGGCTGATATCTTTCCATCACAGTCACCGTCTCTGCCCACATGTGGCTGTCACTGTCGTGATATCCCATGTTGGTACATACACTCAACTCTTCCCCCATCTCTGGGATTATGTTTCTGAGTCCGACCGTCCGCACAATCCCTCCCCCCGCCCCACCCCCAAACAGTAGCTGAAAATCCTCAAAGTAGCGATCTTATCTTACTTTGTTTATATGTATAAGATATTGCGAAAGTTTATGAAGCTTATATATTTATATGTGCATATATATATATTAGGGTGTCCCAAAAAAACGAAGTTTTGAAATGTTGATGTCTCACCCCACAGAATATGTCTGTATGGTAACAGTAGTTAACCTGCAAAATTTCAGCTCATTCGGACGATGTTTAGAGGTCCCCCAAGAGGTTTAAAGTTCCAGATTTTGGTGTAAAATCATTCGCGGTCAAATCTAATACAGCGTTAATGTTGCATTCTATGCGAAACTGATATATTAAGTAACAAATTGATGCTTAGTATTGTTTATAATATTAAATGAAAGAAAATATATAAATCTTGAATGGTTTATATTTTTAAATTTGAAATTTAAGTAAAAAATTATGAAAAACAAATTTTATTCATTTTGTCAAGTTAATTCTTGAATCAATGTCGTCAATCTGCTTGAAAAATAATAATAATAAGCAATGCAAATAAGCATTCCTGCTATTTATTTTGTACCTTGTACTGTAGGGTAGACAAAAATTTAAAAAAACTTCTTCAAATTTAAATTTTAGCCAGCTGTTCACGATTATACTCTGCAAAATTTTTCTGATGTTCTTCAACCACTTGGAGCAAAAATTGTCGTTGTTCTTCATTCTTGGTGATACTGTCATTGAAATTTTGTATCAATGCTACACTTCGCTCTGCAGAGTCATTGATACAGGCCAGATTCTTTACAAAATCTGCTGCAACTTTAAAAGATGGTGTATCTGACCAGGCTTCAACTGGCATCAATGTTGGATGTTTCAAAAAATGTGGTAGAAGCACGCAAATCAACAACACTTTTTGATAGTGTTTTTATGAGATGCGGTCTACGTTCTGATTGCATTGTCCGAACAAGGCCAGTTTTTTCTTTGTCCGACAAAAGGGTTTAAAATAACGCAAGCGTCGACAGTTCCGGACTCAAGTACCACGAGTGACGCACCATCATTTTCAATCCAGTTGATCGAAGAACAGCATCATCATATTCGTATAAACGCTTTATCAACAAGATATCATTCACAGGTGCATGTGCGGTGAGCCTGCACGAAAACCATGATTGAAGATAAACACATATGGTAAACCAATTAAAGCGCTGAATACCTTGTAATTCTCGAGCTGTTAACTGAAAGATGGTTTCGTTACCTACAAACAATAGTTTGATTTTCAATGCATAGATTGCTTTCGCCATCCACCTTGCTCTATGTAGGGCACCAGGTCTGCGAATGCTGACATCAACCTCCAACCCAACCATTTGTGCAGCAAGCAGAAGAAATTCCAAATAATCATCATGTGAATGACTGAGCTCAAGTTGACATTTGATAAATTCTTTAATCGAATCAGACACGATTATCAAAGGGGCGGATCTGGCTTCGGGTGTGTGGTTTAATTCTGGCCATTTTTCTCGAAACCTCTTAAAAAACAAAATCTCTGGTCCAGTGGATGGTCCAAGACAAACATTGAATGCATCGGAAAGGAGTACTTCCAACATGTGATGACGGCATGCCACCCATAATAGATTACGTCCCAGGGCTACTTCTTACACAGTGCAAGCTCCATTGAGTCTTCCAGTATTGGAAGCCGTAGTGTCGAAGCACATGCCGATGACCATAGATTCGCACTTCCAGGATTTGCTATGTTCATATACTGCATCAGCAGCTGCCCTTTCTGACCCGGACCCGGATGCTAACTTGGGAACACCAAGAAGCTTTGTAGTGCCATCGACAAGTGATGAGAGCAGGACAGGTAATCGATCGCCGTTGTTGGTAACATGTCCGGTAACATCGGGCAATAGCTTACCATCCCAATGTACAATTGATTTTGAGGAAATATAGTCTTCTTTTATACATGCTGCAGCTTGTTGACAAAGATTGCGATGACGATGCATTGTGTTCTTGGAAAATACTGTGTCAGATGTCAGAACACCAGCTTCGTTGAATGCGGATGCAAGTATCATTGTTGATTTTCTAATGCTAGTGTTCGTTCTGTCCAGCACTGCAGCAACTTTTGGTGATATGATGCCTGGCAATTTAGCATGCTTTGTTTAAAAAAATTAAATCTTCAAAAAATATGCACATTGCTTAAATTTTGCACATTAGGTATTTTATATGTTTTCTAGCATTTATTACATTCTAATTAAGAATCACACAATTTCAACTCTAGTTAATGGTAGCAATGAGATAAATATAAGTATATTAAAACTTCATTTTATTCAACTATGGCATGCAAAAACTGCAAATTATTTGAGCCATGATTCGTCTGGATTTTTATGTTGGCCTAATACTGGAATTTTAAAAGCTCTTGGGGGACCTCTAAATGTTGTTCAAATGAGCTACAACTTCACCAATTCACTCATTGTACCCAAGAGACACATTTCAGGGGGTGAGACACCAAAGATTTAAAAAAAAAAATTTTTCGAGCATTTTTGGGACACCCTAATATATATATATATATATATATATATATATATATATATATATATATATATATATATATATATATATATATATATTACACTGAACTAGTAGGATTTGGTGAACAATGTATGTATGTATATGTGTTTGTATTATTTCTACTTTCTTCACGATGTTTTTATTCCATAGTGTGTTATTTCATCCAGGGGTATAAAACTAATCATTTGTAAGCACGATTTTTTTTTACGGTAGGACGCTGTGGTGGGGGATTAGGGGGGGGAGGGGTCCTTTACTTCGTCGGTTATCAGCATTATGAATGTTCCAATGTCACGTGGTACTCAGTATAGATGTGTATAAACACTTCCCGAAAATCTCTCAAAATATAAATCTTTCACGGATCCTTTTAAAACCTTACACCCGCTACCCAGAAATAAACACATTTCCTATGTTCTAAAAACACTTTCTACACTTTTATTATTTAAATGCCAATAAGTCACGGTAGTTCTGAGATACAGTCCAAGGTTAAATGGAGCCTACGTGAAATGCTGAAAACATCTCTGTACAAATAGATTGTCAGTACTGATTCAACACTAGTTCATTATGATTGACAATTCAGGGTTTTCTGAACCGTTCAATTAAACGGTCTTTTTTTTTTATCTTCCCTATACATTTTTTTTTTCCTCCAGTTTCAGGAGAAAGTCAGTTTTCCCCATTCTGATTGTCTCATTTATTATAACTATTCCAACACATTTAAAGTCAGCATGCAAATACGTTTCTTCTTTTTTTTCCCCCCGTGTCCACACCAGAAGTTTACAATTAACGACACGATCTTGAAAATGTTCCAACCATTCATCTAGAATATTGCCTCGTTCTGGTTACTGGATTCAGTTTGTTAGATAAACGGAAGACTTTACACGAGTAGTTCAGTGTAGGTGGAGTGGGCGCGGGGGGGGGGGAATGATGAAGTCACGTAAACTAAATTATAACGTGTCATATTTGGAAGTCAACTACTGGCTACTGACATATGATTACACCAACACCCGGGGAGTGAGCTAGTGGGGGGGGGGGGGGGAACAAACAAAATAATTTCACTGGCCTCAGGTTCCCTATGCTACTGGAAATGTAAAGGGTTCAAATATCTCATTTGAAAAGATTGACACACGCACTACACATTAATTCCCTTACATTGGTGAGCACGTTACAAGTAAAGTTCAAAATAACAGTCCCGAAATGTTAAACTATATTTAGGGAAAAAAATGATGAATGAAGAACCAATGCTTGTTGTTTATAAATATTTGCTTAAATGAAGATATATAGGCAGATAGATATAGATAGACAGACAGACAGACAGATAGATAGATAGATTGATAGATAGATAGATAGACAGACAGACAGACAGACAGATAGATAGATAGATTAGATAGATAGATTAGATAGATAGACAGACAGATAGATAGATAGATCTATTACCAATACATGATACATTAAGCAGAAAAAAGTAAGGACATCATTAAAAAGATGATATCCAAATTTAAAAAAAAATCATTCTTTAACTAACGGATTTCTGAATTGATCTGTATTAAAAAAAGTGATTCAAATCTTAAGCCGTACAATACAAGCCAGTTAATGATTAAGTTAGCTATATATATATACATATTCGCTTTTCCCGGTCAATAATGTTTTATCAAGTAGCTTCTTTTCTCACTCTGTTGTCTCCTAGTTAACTGTCGTCTGAGTTTTGTTGATTATCGGAAACGGGTTGTTTATAATCTAATACAACGGTTCTCACACCTTTTCATTTCATGACCCACTAAGAAACCTGGCCCGTTCTCACGACCCACATGTAAAAATTAAAAAAATAAAAAATGATAAAAGAAAGAAAAGGTAAAATTGCATTGTATGTCCTCTCGCCTAAGTAACAATTACAGGTTTGGGCGGCACACTTTATCACTGCTCGCGACACACACATTGAGAGCCGCTGATCCGACATGACTTGAACACGCTCGTGTTTAAGCTGAGTGGGATTCATAATACAACACTCTCTCTCGTCTGCAACAGAAGGTTTAAGTTAGTTAGTGTAACAGGTGTCTGTGTTGATTGACCGGATGCTGTCGAAAAAAAAAAATGACATTTGAAGCGATTGAACTTTTTATGACTGACAGTTAAGTTCACTGTCACCAACACTTTTGATTTTTTATTTCTCAATACTCACTGTGTAGCTGCTATAGTCTCATCCTACAAAACTCAATACCGAGGTAATTAAATTTGTGAAACGAAATCCTAGGCATGCAATTTGACTGAATCTATGTCTTAAATCTGGTTGGTACCACTCTTCTCTCAACAAACGGTTTGATACAGTGTCGTGCAATGAAAGAAATAAACATTGGTATGTATTGGAATGTTAAGGCGATGTTCAGGTTTAGCAATTTTTCGTATGTTGTATATGGCTCGAGCACACTTTGACACTGTTGCCGAATACACTGTGAACCTATGGGATTTGTTCCAATGTTGTTGATTGTCTTCTACGTTAATGTCTCTCGGTGTAACTTAGTCATTCCAGGTGAAAAAAAAAGGGTATAGGGATAGATGAAGAGGGTGAAATTATCTATTCAGCTCACCCAAACCCCACCCTCCTACACACATTTTCTTCCAACTTACTTATGTGCTTTTTACTCTTGACTTGGTTTCCAGTTAAGTTGCTTTAAGTTTTGAGATTTTTTTTACATAGATAGATAGCATTGTGGATAGAACGAGCTGTGGATGATAGCTTTGTGGACAGAACGAGCTGTGGTTGACAGAATTGTGGACAGTATATTTAACAAGTATTATTTGCCTATTTATCAACTATGAAATATCTATTTATTAACTACTATATAGCTATTTACCAACTATTATATAGCTATGCAGTGTGTTGGGTTATGATATGTGTAAAGAATCATGGCAAAAGTCAGATTTAAATAAAGCAACAAATTGATTTACTCAAAGTCGTCAATGAAAGTCTGACGCTGTGCTGACAGATTGTATTCGATTGATTCTCAATCGTTGTCTAATTATCAAAGTCTCAGTATCGGCTCAAGCTATGGAGACCATGCAATAATGCCGACACTGGCTACCTAGCCCTTGTGTCTTAATTTGGTCTACGCATCATTATAGACAATTTTAAGTCAATTAACACGCTCACTGCACAGTCATTCAATATAGACATAGTTTTTGGGTCAATTAGCAAATAAGCACTGACAACAGTCCACTTGCATTCATTGACTATCCAATATTAGCACAAAGTTTTAAGGTTATAATCCCACAAATTACTGTCAGGCAATATTGACACAGCTTTTTTAAAATAAAATCGCTTCACACACACACACACCACTGAAATAATTGTGTTTATGATAATGAGTAAATTGATCACCTTCCAGCTCGCCCCTGTACTCTCACATTACAATATTACTGTCCCCTCTTAAAGTATTTGGTAATTGACCGGATTATTCCTGATTAACTTATCAATAATGAAAATCGAGTGAGACTAGTGAGGTATCATCACCAATATCACTTTCAGCTGTAGTACGAGTGAGTCAAGTGATGTCTCATCACCAATAGCTGTAGTACGAGTGAGTCAAGTTATGTCTCTTCACCAATAGCTGTAGTACGAGTGAGTCAAGTGATGTCTCATAACCAATAGCTGTTGTACGAGTGAGTCAAGTGATGTCTCATCACCAATAGCTGTAGTACGAGTGAGTCAAGTGATGTCTCATCACCAATAGCTGTAGTACGAGTGAGTCAAGTGATGTCTCATCACCAATAGCTGTAGTACGAGTGAGTCAAGTGATGTCTCATCACCAATAGCTGTTGTATGCCTGTTTTGATGCCATTTGCACGCCTCCGTTATATTCACTTTATTTTTCAAACATCTTATTGTAAAAAAACAAAACTATGAATGCCTATTTATAGCTCTGCACCCACAATGCTCCATTAATCTCTTTTTACCCCGTTTTGTTATTCAGCGTTGAAAATTGTTTTGCCATTACGACTCATTATTGTAATGTGGAGTAAAATTCATCGATTGTGTTGTTATAAAATCATTGAATGCATTTCTAGGTGGATTACTTTGTGCTTCTGCCACTTGTGATCTTTGGGGTGTTAAAAATCAGTTTTTTGTGTTTCTGTCCGCACAGTGCCACTTCTTTTATGAAACAATATTTGATACGCTAAATGCAATATGTGTATTATTATTTACTCTGATTATTTCCACCACATGCACCATAAAACAATTTCTGTAGAAATCTATTTTTTTTTTACAGTACATCCATTCGTTCACCCGAAGTGCTGCCTCTACCCTTGCGCCTTGTTTACTAAATAAATACAATGATGGGCAGACCCGACTCAATCTTTGTGTCTGATACATGGCTGATGTGAATCACTATACAGCTAGTTGATGGTTGCGGTCCATTCAATCTTTGTGTCTGATACATGGCTGATGTGAATCACTACACAGCTAGTTGATGGTTGCGGTCCACTCAATCTTTGTGTCTGATACATGGCTGATGTGAATCACTATACAGCAAGTTGATGGTTGCGGTCCATTCAATCTTTGTGTTTGATACATATCTGATGTAAATCATCATTTAGCTAGTTGAGAGGGTGAGGTTGAATCAAAAGATCATATCCCCAAAATGTATTTAAGTCCTAGATCCCACGTCTCCTGTGTCAACACACAAGTGTTTGCTTCAAGAAACGGCTCTCTTCAAATGAACCTCTACCACTGACAGGACAGCGCAATTAGTAAACAATTTTCCCAGATCAATAATTAGACGTTTTCACCGATCTCTTGTTGACAGTATAGTCCGTTTCTGTGTATTTTAAACACTTCACATCTTTCTTTGGGACGAAACTACAAATGGTTGTAGCTTTTTGAAAGTGTTATTTTACTTCAGTGTAATTTTCATCCCTTTTAGCTCTCTGTTTGTTTGTTTCCCCCTACCCCCCTCTCTCTCTCTATCCGTTTTAAATTCCCGACAGTCGAATTAAAGAACTGTGTTCGAATCGAAGTGCCACAACTAAATGAATGACAAAATGACAATCGGACAGGTAGGTGAACCAACGCATTTCAAATTGAGTACATCCGGCTACTATAAACGGGTCAGTAAAAGGTCAGCAGTGTTTACCACATAAGTCTTCCACTTACCCCCACCTACTGAAGTCTGGGTGTTACGTTAGATGGATCGTCCTAATGCTAACCCTTGCCACGTACAGATCGTTGTCTAGAAGTATGAGAGAGTGGATGTAGATGTTCTGGTGACAATATTTCTATTTTCACAGCTCACTTTTAGTCTCCGCTAATAAGTCAACAAAATACCGGTTTCTTTGCTGATAACACAAGTTTATTATGTAGATATGCTGACGCCAGTTCTCACATACAGACTTCAGCTTACGTCCTACTCTGCTATCTCACTCGACTACCCAGTTCTCAGTCTCGCTCCTGTCTCTCCTCCTCCTCTCTCTTACACACAAAAACGTCCTGCTTATATACAGTACACAATTGGCTTTGACATCGGTGATTAATTAGTTGTAATTAATTCTCAGTTCGACTGGCTCTACACTCGGGATAATTTATGTGATGGGTCTGTGGGTGGGGAATGTGATTTGACATCTAAAAAGGGACCCTATGACACCCTCCAACTCAGTTATCCCTCGTGAGAAGATTCTGCCCCACGACTTTCGTAACGGTTCCAACTTTATCCTACGTGTCACGGTCACGAACATTCTTTCCCAGGTAAATTGTCTCCGTGAGCTCTCAGTACCACCGGTGACTCACAACTAATTAACATGTGAGGGGGACGATGGGGCGTGCTTTCACGTAAATTATTCTTCTCTCTGGTCACAATGATGCACCCCCCCACACGCACATTTTGTTCCTAAACCGTAAACTATTGTGCTAAAATAACCCACATCGTAACACTGGGACGACACGAATCCAGGGCGAGTTTTCATAAATCAGACCGGCGTAAACCAGATTATTAAAGTCTCATTTTTATGAAAGATATCAACCAAAATATTCACTTCCCCTATTATTGAGTTGTAACGAAAACAAAGAAAAATTAACTTGAATAATACGTTAGGGACTCTAATGGCTGATTTAAAAAAAAAACAACTCTTGTTTTGTTAGAGCATTGGTTCTCAGAGTGTGGTTCGCGAGTAAATTTGAAGTGAGTGGCCCAGCAGTTTTAATATTCATCCTAATCGAGAATGTAGACACTTTAATTTTAGATGGTCTTCTTTTAACCTTTCTATTTTTGTGTTGCCTACAGTTGTATCGCTAAAACCGAACAGTTTTCTTAGAACCACTGAGTTTGAGATTTGGTAGGGGTGTTTCTTTGATGCTATATCAGGGGTGGGAACACTACGGCCCGCGGGCCGCATGCGGCCCTTCAGAGTATACAATGCGGCCCGTATGCAAGCACATATTGCGATCCTATTTCGAGTTAATTTTCTTTTTTTTAAAGAGTTTGAATGTGAAATATATGACAAATACTTGGGTATTATCTTTAATTCATATTTTCATACGTTGTAAACTGTAATTGAAGTAGACAAAAAATTTATGCGGCCCGCAGATAACAATCAAGTATTCAATGTGACCCACCGTAGAAAAAGTTTGCCCACCCCTGTGCTATATCATCAGTGTTAGTCGTGCGAATTCTGGTGGAATCTGTACAATGAGTTAATGTGTATTTATTTTTTTTAATAACAAAACCTTTCAGTGTTGGGATTGTCTGTTAGTTAAGAGATATGTTTTCTGCTGCATCATTATGTTTTTGTTTTTTTTCTGTATTCCATCAGTTTTACTTTTTAACTCGTGATTTGCAAGCAGATTTGGAAGTGGTCTCCTATTGTTCTCAATCGTATACCGAACTCGCACGACCACTATCTGTGAGTGCCCTCCCTTGAAGAGCTGGTTTTATGCATGGGGCGAACTCAGCGACCGCCAGGGGCTCACCCGCAGTAAGGGTCCCATACAGTATGAATTCTTTAGAATTGTAATGCTGTGAGATTCTTTAGAATTGTAATGCTGTGAGAGCACCAAAGGGTACTTTTACCTCAGGATTTCTAATCGTTGCTTGAAGTCACTGGCCAAGACCCCGCCCCCACCCAACCCTGCCCAGAAATAGACCTGCCTTCCCACAACCATCATCCAAACCGAGGCATACCGTTGCGACCGTGTCCATCGAGGCACCGCCGTGGCTGTATTAAAAAAAAGTGACTCGAACCCCCTGCAGCACACAGGTAGAGCTGGCTATCTCTCCGCCACCGTCTTGTTGCTGCTTTGTTTTGTTTATGACAGATGTCACAGTGTGGTGTACTCCACCCTTACGAATGAATAGCACTGCAGCTGGCCATGTTATTATATCCGCTTGCCATATTGTGTGGAATGGTTGACCAACTCCCAATATTGAAATATATATCCCCCCCCCACACACAAAATTAGTGAAGCCCTCTCCCCCACCCACCCCAAACCTGGCATGTAATATCCCATAAATCAGTTGTGTTTTTTTTTTTTTCGTTTACATTTTTTTTGTTTTTCAAACTTCTCATGGCGCGGATTCTTGATTAAAGAAAAACACATTTAAAATGAAGGGCAAGTTGGACGACATCATTTGAATTGACTGGATGTATTATATCATGCTGACACTTTATAGTGAAATTGTTTTTCAGAAAAGTTGTTTTGTAATCTAAATGTACCTGTACACGTGATATTGAAAGACGAGAGAAGAATGTACGAAAATACATTTGAGGAAGCCCCCCTCCCACACAGTGTGCAATGTTACAATGTATTAAATCAAAGTCTCTTTGCACTGCCAGCTTGCTCACACTAGATCGTATGATATATTGCTGATGTTATTAATAGGGAAATAACTATGGTACATATAAAACTATAACAGATATATTACATTCATCCTTCTCCATCTTTCCACCTGTCAGAGATCTAACACATAGCGATTTCATAAAAATAGTAAAACAGACAACCCTAACATATGTAGACGCAAGTTTCTATTATTTTAACTTGATCGGTTAATTTAGTAAGATGGGTTTTTTTTCTTCATATATTTAGTTACATTCTCTTAATTAAATTATTTATTTCGTTGTTTTCTTTTTTTTTTTCAAATATCATTTTATTTGTAATCATAAAGTGGATACCTTTATTTAAATTCTAAGTCGGTTTGAAACATAAATTGTTGAGAAATATTCTGTTATACTCGAAGTTAAACTACGAAAATCTTTTTTCATCAAGTGAACGGCATTGATTAGAGGGAAGTAATTCTCTCTCGTCTGCCGATATCTTGAGTTATAAGATGAAGCTGGCGGCTCTTATTGTAACTCAGTTTTTTTCTTTCTTTCTCTGATGTAATAATTTTTTTTTTTAATAACGTATATTTACAATCAAGAAATAGATTTTTACATCTGTAAAGAACATAAAAAACTGAATTATTGTTTTTCTTTTTTTTTCTGTTTTATCAACTTATTGTTACAACGTGAATAGATTTTTTTTAAATGGCGATCTGCATCCATAGAAACTAAAATAAAATAGAGTTTATAGCTTACCAGTTGTTACTGTTTTTTTTATTCGTTTTATGGTATTTTCAATACATCCTCAAGACGGTTAGTTTGATTCAGTTCCCTTTCATCTGGTTCCAGAATTCTCCCACTAATATAGCTAGACATGAAGACTATTATTAAATATCTGATAATCAAAAACTCTTGTCTTCTGTTACGCTGTGTCATAAAATTGAGTTCATAAAGGCCCATAAGCCAGGGTTGGCAAACAAAGTTTTTATCAAAAAGCCGAAGTTTAATTTTAATGAAATGAAAATATTTTTTCGCGTGATAGAAACTGTTTATTTTTTACTGTTTTTCTTCGTGTAGTATTTATAGCACAATGTATTGTGTTGATATTTAACATTTGTCTGCCTCTGTTCTGTGTGTGAAGTCCCTGTAAGGATGAGATGAAATCTCTTAGATCCTATAAACCACTAATGGGACGGTTTTTATGGTGCCCTTCTTTCATCCCCACCATAGCTGATAGTGCAATGGCCATGGAGGCACCACGGGAGATAATATCGGGAACATGAGCCAAGACCTGAAAAATGCCCTTGGTCCTCACCAGAGAACGAACCAGGTACCTTCAGGTCGACAGTCGAGCGCTTTTCCACACGACCATCCGTCTGTAGAACGTGACATTTTACTTGTCATCCCGTGACTGGGTCACATGAAATCTACCGACATAAGATTGAACGTGTATGTCTTCACACCTGCCTAAAAACAAGTCAACAATAACAAGGTGTCTGTGTTGCTCTCTTTGTTTTCCTCATGTGGGTTTTGACTCTTTTCAAAATCGTGGTGTCTGATCTTTATTTATAAATAGCATGGCTTGGATGTCATGCGTCTAAAAAGATGTAACAAAAAAGCGCACTAGAGAAATTCGCTAATTATTAGCATACTCAGATTTGTTTTGGATGGTGAACGTTATATTTGTATTGAATAGTGTACTTGATAGAGTTAACCAGCCCATAAGAAGCTTAACCAGACAATCTCTGAAGGATGTAGCTAAACTTCAGTGTCATTTTATTGGTCATTTTCGGAAAGTGACAGGGGTCTCCAAATATATTCAAGGCCTCTGACAAGTTATCATATGGGCACCCCTTCCTGTGCCTGACCAGATAAAGTTAGTCGTTGGTTCCACCAATATTGCATCCGCTCTCTCTCCCTCATTTTTTTTTTAATTGCTGCCCACACTGTAGTTTAGTTCAGGGTGTCTTGTCTTCATGGCACACCGCAAGGAGTTCATTCTTTGTTCATTCAATAAGTATGTCAAACTGCACTAGCGTCCATAATAAAATACACTAGACTGTCAGCCCATTCGGCTCATTGTAAAAGATACTCTTTATCTTGACAGGTCTGAGTTCTATAACAAAAAATCTCCCTCCCCTAACTATAACAAAAAAATCTCCCTCCCCTAACTATAACAAATCTCCCTCCCCTAACTATAACACACAAAAAAAACACCCTATGACAGTGGTTCTCAAAGTACGAGTCAAGACCCACAAGTTGATCGCTCACGAATTTTATGTTGGTCGCGACTAAATTGACATTTTATAATTCATGGATCGAGATACTATTTGTACATAATTACAACTATATATATATATATATATATATATATATATATATATATATATATATATATATTACAGAACTAGAATTGTGTTTATCTGAAAAGTAAAAGGGCAAAATCTAATTTGAAACTTAACGATGTTTCTGGTCTCTTGTCTTTTTTCGTCGTTTTACATGTGGGCCGAGAAAGCACTCTAATGATATTTCATGAGGCTTACAAAAAAATCAGTCTTCGTATAGGGTCACGTTGGTAACTGCTTGATAACCTCTGACCTCAAGTTATGACAGACGATTTATTTTCACTAGGCTTAGTAGTCGGGATTGTGCTGTTTGGCGATTCTGTTGCAATATACTTTAGTGGGCTGCTCTTTTTTAGTATCAATGTTTTATCTGCTTGTAACCTGTGTCTCATGTGGTAGTTTCCTGACACGTGGGTGATGTAGGCTAATTAAAGTCTGGACAATGTTTACTTTAGCAACAAAAACTGCCACGATTTCACCTACATCAGTTCGTGTTTACAATGCATGATTAACGAAGTTCTTAGAATGTAACCGCCCCTCAACTGTATGTAACTTTATTTTTTCCTCAAGAAACCCAAAGCCCTGGCTACTGTTGTTGTTTTGTTGTGTTACTAACTATAGCCGCGTTGATTGTCGAATTAGTGAAGAGAGAAAAAAACAACTTTAAATAATAATAACAAAAAATAACCTTCTAGTGAGTTCTCCTAATTGTCGATCTCCTGTTGGGAGACATTTAGCTTCGGAACTGAGTCTGGACAGTATTTGTGTGTGTGAGTAAGGGGTGTGGGTGAGTGTATGGGAACAACAATTGTACCTTCATTACTCACTGCCATATGTAAATGTTTGTGTGTGCGTGTTTTCTGCCAGATGGAGGGCGGCTAAACGGTCACGTCACGACACACTGTTACATGGGGGGAACGTTTTGTTTTTGCCATGGAACAGACCAAACATGTTGCTCGCTGCTCCAGTACCATGGTACATTTCAGTGGAGCCCACAGTCAGCTGAGTGACCTACGTGTTTCTGGCCAGCTGTTTATGCTTCTGGACTCTCGGGCGTACCCAGCTTGGTTGAATATTTCACTTCAACACTGCGTCAAAATGATTGTTTAAATAAAGCTCTACAGTGTTCCCCTGTATTCATGGAAATCTTGGATTATCTATTTTGTGCCAAACCGTTTTTCACAATGGGCGGCCACCATCGCCATCACGAGACGCGCGAGTCTTCTACCAAGCGTGTCCCCGATGAAGGTGACGGACCGCCACGGGCCCCCGCCAGCCCAGAACCTCAGGTGGCCTTCAAGAGTGTCGACTCGTGCGGCAGCAGCAGCAGCAGCAGCGTCGCCTGCTCGGTGCAGGAGGACCCTGAGAGTGGCGTGACCAAGTCTGTTGACGAGGAGGAGTTGGGTAAAGCCAGCCTAGACGGGGCGACCAGCCACGAGAATTTGCTCGAGACCTCGGGCTCCAGATATGCCTTTGAAAAATCTAAGCTGGCCCGAACAAGGACTGTCGCAGTGTGCCAGCGCCGCCGGGAAGCCCCTTCTTTGTGGGCCTGGCAGCGAGACGGCAAGAAACTTTCGTCAGACGACAGTATCGTGGTTGGAAAGGTAAATCCACCTCCGGTTGTTTTCTTAACATGGATGACTGTTGTTTGTTTTTTAGTATGAAATATTACATTAGTAATTATTATTACATTACTTATGTTATCGTGATCAATATATTATCTTATCTGTCTCTTTCACTCTCTCTCTCTCTCTCTCTCTATATATATATATATATATATATATATATATATAAATATATATATATATACATATATATATATATATATACATATGTAGCCCATATAAACGAAAGCGGCTCTTAAATATTCCCAATGAATCGTTTAGTGCAGGGCTTCTTAAACTTTTGTAATTCACGACCCCATTTATGATTGCGAGTTTCTTGACGACCCCCATACAAATATAAAAGAAAAATAGATTAATATTTTACAAGTTAAAAAACATTTTCTGTTAAATTGTATTTTTATCTCTCGCGACCCCAGAATTTTGCTACGCGGGGTCGCGACCCATAATTTAAGAAGCACTGGTTTAGTGTGTTGTTTGTTGATGATATTTTTCTGTTACATCTGTTATTAGCAAATGTCCAACTGACTGTTGTGTGACTCTTCAATGCATTTTTGTACTAAATACAAAGTCGTGACGCGTTTCTCACCAACTTGATGCGTGACCAACCCCCCCCCTCCCACACACACACACACACTATATAACTAGTCATTAGTATCAGTCATCTCATGCAACTGAATCTCTTCATAAAATCGATTAGTAATTCGACTTAATTGCATAGACGTTTGTATCATTTACTTTAGATGGCCTCGTTGAATTCTGACGACCTTTCTGTCGTGTTTATTATTAACTCAGACACGGCACCAGAGTTCCTAATTCGTGGCCATAAACTGTTCGGCCAGTGTGGCATCAGTCTAGACCGAGGTCCTGCCGCCTTCGTTGATCTTGTCCACGTTGAGGATGACCTTTTTTTTTTGTTCACCGGGTGGCCGTTACAAAATTTTATACCGATGTCATGTGATCATAACTCTTTCATTAATGTTCTGGGTTTCGGCGGTTTGTCCCAGTTTTGACAGTCAGTAAGTAGCCAGTAGAGATCAGGTATTGGGCCTTGGTTGTACAATTTCCAAAGAAACTTGATTTTTTTTGTGGTAATTTTATAACGTATTGCCAGAAACTTCTTATTTTTATTTTATTATTTTCATTGTTATCATTTATATTATTCTTATACCTTTTATCTCATTATTATTTGCATAACGCAATTACTAAACTCTTAAACATTCATTTTGTATGTAACATTTATTGATCAAATGTCGTGCATGCTTATTCTATTACCTTTTTAGAGCATTTTCGAAAAAAAAATGCTCTATTGTCCCCGTTTTGTCTGTCTGTCTGTCATCACCCTAGATCTCAACAACCATAAGTCCTAGACCTATGATGTATATATCATTTTGTAGGTCTTGGCCTGCCAAGAAATGACTTTTTTCCATTTCGCGATCTGACCTCTGAGGGCCGTAAAAGGGGCCTTATAAAGTATTTTACTATATAAGCTATATTAATAAAGGAGCGCCCTATATCTCAGCAACCATAAGTCCTAGACCCATGATGTATATATCATTCTGTAGTTCTTGGCCTGCCATATGTACATCAAAAGTTCATTTCGCGATAGGACCTCTGAGGGCCGGGCTTCAGGGCTCCTAAGGGGGCTTATATATTATATATATGGCCCCATTCTACACCTTGTACGTTCAATAACCCATTCATTTGGTGCGAAATACTGCAGCACGTAGTTTCACCAAGATTTATTAAGAAACTCGTCAAATGAAATAGTAAGCTTGTGTTCTGAGTTTAATTGAAAGTATCAGAGCTATTCAACAATTGACGGAGTTTTCGGACGATTAAATGACTACAATTTCGAATGTTTTCAATTATGAGTCCTATTTCAGTAACCACAAACCACTTGTAGTTAGATTTAAGAGAAAATATTTTTTTTTCAAATATAAAGAAACGTCTTTATAATATTTTTTTACAGATATATGCATTACACAATTGAATTTATTAATATTTCCAAAATTTACAAATATTTACTGAAAGCTAACAAACGTACTGATACATAACACGAAAATGCGCTAACACGTCCTGTGTCCAGAATGGAACAGGCTTAATTGCTTGTTTTTTTCTGTGTTCAGAAGTGGATTCGAATTGGGAGGTGGGGGGCAAAGGGGGGGTCGCAGGCGCCATATTTAAATTTCTGGGCTCTTTCATTTAAACTTTTAAAAAAACGTGTAAAATTCGGGTATTATTAAGATGCCCTCCAGAACTCGATGTCAGGGCGCGTGTCGTGAAATCAGCCTCTGTCCAGAATTGTGTGCAATGTTCCCTCTTATTTTCTGAAGACTCAATGCGGTAAGAGATATTGCGAGCGCAACTTTTGAAGGACGTTGAATTGTTGGTGCGCAACTTTGGTAGGACACTGAATTGTTAGTGCGCAATATAACTATTTATCGGCCGACTGAACGAAACTATTAATCACGCTCTTGTAATGTAAATAATATATATAAAAGCGATTTGGGCTCTGCGTTAAATCAAAAGTAAAGAATTAATACAACAGTATTCCAGTGTAAAATACAGTCATGAAAAAATCGGATCTGCCCAAAACCAAAAAATAACCTACCCTACCGATCAAGGCCTATGCAACATTTTGCAGGGTACAGCTAGTATATACATATTCGCGATAACGAGTTGTGTGCGCACTACTTAGATGAAATCATAGCATGTATATCGTATGGAACACTTATTTTGTGCTTTTTCTTCCACTGAACATTCCCGTTAATTGAAAGTTAGTGTAGCCCCTGTGAGGCGGCCCATATTTTCATTGAGTTTATATAATAATAACTGCTGCCATTTTCTTTGCAATGAGTTATTACTTTATTACCTGGTCAAAGTATGTTTACTTTTTGTTTTAACCAAGTCAACTAACTGATGTGAAACGTACTGCCCCGAAGTTTCTTTTTAATGGTAGGAATGTTCAAAGATAAGAACAGAGGAAATGTTCAATGATAAGAACTGATGAAATGTTCAATGATAATAACGGAGGAAATGTTCAATGATAAGAACTGATGAAATGTTCAATGATAAGAACTGATGAAATGTTTAATGATAATAACGGAGGAAATGTTCAATGATAAGAACAGAGGAAATGTTCAATGGTAAGAGCTGATGAAATGTTCATTGATAAGAACTGATGAAATGTTCAATGATAATAACGGAGGAAATGTTCAATGATAATGATGGAGGAAATAATTATAAAATATATATATATATATATAAATGACAAGTTCCTTCACGCGAACTTTTGTTTGCCTTCCATCTGAAATGTTTGTTTTTTTTCTTCTGTCCATTAAGTGACAAAAGGGATTCGAAGAATTAAATCATTTAGATGAATCAGCTTATCCTCTCCTCCCCCCCCGCCCTCGGCCATCACCACCCACACAGGTCTTGTATCTCATGTCGTTTGACAGACCGCATTAAAGAAGAAATGCGCTCCCCGACACCGTAACTCAGTGGATGACGTGTCACTCTACTGAACACTATTGGGTGTAATCGTCTTATGTCTGGTGGGCATCTGTTACCCCCTGCCGTGTTCATGTTTGACTTTATATTCACTGCTGTTAGATCTTTATAACAACAGGCCCGTATATGTTCAGTCCGGGGCACTGCATTGGATTACTGGTACGTCTGCAGATTATCTCATCCTGTACAATCATCTGTCAGGTTCTTTATGTTGCCCAACAGTCTAGCGTTTTAATCTCCAATTACTCAAATAAATGTTTTTCCTTGTTTGTGTATATATTTTTCTGTTATTTTCACATGATCGAATACATGATTCACCTTGTCTCTCACATGATCAAATACCTGATTCCCTTTGTCTCTCACATGATCAAATACATGATTCCCTTTGTCTCTCACATGATCAAATACATGATTCCCCTTGTCTCTCACATGATCAAATACATGATTCCCCTTGTCTCTCACGTGATCAAATACATGATTCCCCTTGTCTCTCACGTGATCAAATACATGATTCCCTTTGTCTCTCACATGATCCAATACCTGATTCCCTTTGTCTCTTACATGATCAAATACATGATTCCCCTCGTCTCAATTTTTAAAATAACTTTTTATTTTTATTTTTGGAATAAATTCATTTCACTTGTCCTGACTAATGTTTTAATAATGCATGCTGGGATATCCCCAGATGATTAAGGAATAACTATTTTTCTCTTGCCAGTTTACAAGTGAAATTATAAACGTGCAGAGAGGTTAGCAAAAAAGTTTTTCCCCCACATTTGATTCAGATCTAGACCTTTACCAAAGATGTCGTAATCTCGACTTTGACCAGATTTTTTCAGAACCCAACTTTCCCACCCACCTCACTGCTATACTGCTGCCTGAGGCAGACGACCTGTAATTACTTCCAGTAGACACTATGATAGTTGGAGACATTTTTTTTTTTAAGTTTACATACTTAGCTTGTTGTTTTTGTATGTCTGTTTATTGATTTAAGCATTTTTTTTTTGTTTTGGCTGTTTGTCGATATATCAGTACTACATTGATATACTAAACTTGATGGCCAGTAATGAAAGAAAAATAGACATAAAATTTATTATCTATTGGTACATTTTTTTTTTTCATTTTAAAATTATCTGCTCTAAATGAAATGAATGTCATTTTTTTACGTTTATTATTTAGAAATTCACAACTGAATTTTAATGCTTCATTTGTTCATTTTTTTTACTTTAAAGTCTTTTTTTCTTCAACTGATCAATACATTCACACTTTGTTGACATTTCCTAGTTGACATATACATCACTCACACCTTGTTGACATTTCCAAGTGGACATATACATCACTCATATCTTGTTGACATTTCCTAGTTGACATATACATCACTCACACCTTGTTGACATTTCCTAGTTGACATATACATCACTCACACCTTGTTGACATTTCCAAGTGGACATATACATCACTCATATCTTGTTGACATTTCCTAGTTGACATATACATCACTCACACCTTGTTGACATTTCCTAGTTGACATTTACATCACTCATATCTTGTTGACATTTCCTAGTTGACATATACATCACTCATATCTTGTTGACATTTCCTAGTTGACATATACATCACTCATATCTTGTTGACATTTCCTAGTTGACATATACATCACTCACCTTGTTGACATTTCCTAGTTGACATTTACATCACTCATATCTTGTTGACATTTCCTAGTTGACTGACATATACATCACTCATATCTTGTTGACATTTCCTAGTTGACATATACATCACTCATATCTTGTTGACATTTCCTAGTTGACATATATATCACTCACACCTTGTTGACATTTCCTAGTTGACATATACATCACTCATATCTCTTCATGAAGATGTCGAAAAATTCTCCTGCAGTTTATTTACATATATTCACAAATTAATCTTATTTATTTTTTTAAAATCCATTTTTCATTAAACTATGTACCTTGCTGAATTAGAAATTGTATTACTTTCTATAATTAGTAAAAAAAAAAATATTGAAACTAGAAGGAAGATTTAAAAAAATAAGCAATACACTGTTGCATAGACTATCATCATTCAGTATCTTCCTGCTGTTGTATGCTATCACTATGGACCCTCATACTTATATAAATGAAAATCAGTAATATAAAGGATATGTAAAACAAGTCATAGAAGTAATTAACCATAATGACTTTATTGCATTTTTACTCTCTTTTTGTTCCTGAATTTTTTTTAAATTTAATTTTTTTATTCCTTTCATTAGACTGGCTCTATGATGGGCCGTGAGGAAGTGGACTACCCAGATGGATCTAGGTACAAACCCTGGTCTCAAGTCAATGGAGGGTAAGTTAGATGCTGCGCATGTACCATTGGATTATTGTGATACAAAAAAAAAACAAATAAAGATGAAACCTTAATTTTAATTTATTTTCTGCCTAATGATATTTGAATGTTCTATTTGTTTTTTTTTTTTTAATTGGGTTTTAAAGATTATTAGGACCTCAGAGAGTTGGCTGTAAAGAGAATTATGACAATGTAACATCTATAGCCACCATGAATGTTCCTGTGTTTAAATGTATGAAAACACCATCATATCAGTCTCTAATGTGATCACTGGTCATATTCAAGACATTTATAATGTTAACTATCTCAATTATTAACTTTTATAATGTAAATTATCTCACTTATGAACTGTATAAATGTTAACTATCTCACTCATGAACTTTATAAATGTTAACTATCTCAATTATTAACTTTTATAATGTAAACTATCTCACTCATGAACTGTATATTGATGTCCTTAAACCTAAAAATCGAACATTCACATTTCAGCCCCCCTCAGTACAACCACTTCTACACCAGTATAGACAGCATGCCTGAGATCAAACCAAGAAGAAAAAGTATTCCCTTGGTCAGTGATCTGGTAAGTTTCCATCTGTTTCTTCTGCATCAGCTTAAATATGTTCATTTTGTAAAAGTCCATCACAGTGGTCAGTCTTTTGTCTCTCAATATCACTTCATGCGACTCTCATGTTCAAGCTGTGCTTAGCTGTTTATATAACAGCACTGTCTCTGGTGGCAACTGTGTGTCCTAATGTCAGCTGATGTCATAGTTATATTTGTCTGTGTTGGGGAATAAGTGTAAAAGATAATTTTAGCTATATTTTTTTTTTAAATATCTCAGTATTTTCTGTGTTAGGAGTAGAAGTGTAAAAGTTAATTTCCTCTGTATCTATTTGAAATAAATCAATAGTCTTTATGTAAAATGTGATATGCAGAACAAGTTAATATAATGTTCATTATTTAACCAACTCAGTTTTATATTAGGATACATTTTTCTAAATATGTTGAAATGAATAAAATAGAAGTTCAGTGAATAAACTTCGTACAAAAGTTTTCATTATTTTAGTTCAGTGTTCTCCATTTTAATTCTGACAACCTGCTTGTCTTAACAATGTGGTCGTTACCCTTACATTTTTATTTAAATGGTTGTAACTTGTTAACTGTGTGTGGCCGTTATTCTCCCAACATATTATTGTCTCATAAAATATATATATATACTTCTATATATATTATCAGTTTGTCTAGAAAATATCTTCAGTGTTACATAAAGTACGCTTCTTATCTTGGTTTTGGTTTCATGAACAAGAGTTGTGTTCCTTGAATGGTCTGATTTATTTTATTTTTTTCTGTTAAACTTATGGTTCTGACTTTAAGAATTTTTTTTTTTATGATTTAGTTTCTATATTAATCAACAACTAAAAATTACAGCAAATCAAAGATTGTCATAGGCGACAGAATAAATCACTCATTTCTTATAACCAGAATGAAAAAAAAAAATAACCAGAACATAATAAATACTCCTTTAAAACTCCTTTCTTTCTTTATTTCACATTTTTTTAAGTGAAAACAAAAAATAAATAAGTAACAAACACAAAATTTTCTTGGATCTGTATGTTTGCTGGTAGAGGACTGGAGTTTGTTTTTGTTTTACTGCATTTTATCTGTGATTTCTTTGGAAAAGCTTTTTTTTTTTTTAATTCATTTTTATTTAAGATCTAACTTTGATTTCAATACTTCCCCCCCCCCCTACATTCTGGCAGGTTATGAAGGTATCACTATTTTATGAATTTAATCACTTTTAAATGTTATTTCTTGCCTAGTGTTTCCTTTTATATTAAAATACAACTTTTCATTTAATATAGTACATTTTATTTCTTTGTACATTTTTTTTTATAGTATTTGGATGAAAAAAAAAATTTTTATCTAGTTTAAATCATGTTATTGTATATTTGTATGTTTTCTGAATGAACATAAGCAAAAATTTTTGGACAATTTACACTGTAACCTTTTGATAAGATGAACATTTTTAAAAACAGTTTAATAATTATTTTTTTTAAATACAAAGAAAATCCATTAATTAAACTTAGATAAGCACTTTCTATGGTTGAAATTCATTCTTGCCATGTAGACAGCGTCTTTCTTATTCATTCTTGCCTGATAGACAGTGTCTTTCTTAAGGCATGCGCTATTTTAATTTCACGGCAATAGATTCAGCATGTTTTCTTGTAACAGCTGAAGAAATGTACTTATCTCAAAAACATTTTTATCTGTATCTATTTGATTTTTTTCTAAATAAATAAATAAAAATATATTTCAACTCTTAAAAACAAAAAATAAGTCTTTTCAAAAATGTTGATTCATGTTTTTTATGTATCTTCCATTTATTTTTTTCTTCCCTCACCTATTGTCACCAACAGAAATTGTCACTTTCCTTTAAATTATGCACTTGATCATTATTCTTGTTTTGTCTCAAATTAGACCAAACATTTACTGTTTAGTAATGATGTCCTTATACTTTCAGTTAGAATGTATATTCTTTAAAAAAAACTATATTAAAATAAAATGGAAAGATTCTATTTTTGTCTCTCAAAAGAAACAATCTACTTCTTCATTTTATTCTTCTTTTTTTTTTATAACTAACCAACCATTGGTCTATTTAGTTAATGGCATCAACTCTTAAAAAGTATTTCTGTATACACTGTTGTTGTTTTGTTTTTTAACTAAATTGTGTACTGTTCTCTAAAAATGTCTACTGTTAATACTGAAATGAGTAAATAACTGTATATTTGTAGTGGAGCTTAACAAATACTACTTTTACCTTAAAACTATCTTTAAAAATCCAATAACCTTATGCAAGACGTTGGATTAAAAAAAAAATAGGAAAGATGTCTATTATTTTTATTTTATTTTTTGCATAGAGCCTTGGAAAAGAAATATCTTCATTTTTTTACTTTCACTGTTGAAGTCTTGAAATCAAATAGAAAATGTAATTTCTCTGTTACAAAATAATTTGAAAACCTTGAAGAAAAAAATCTAAAGAGGATTACATTCATTTCACTTTTTGTTAAATCTTCTTCTTTTATCAACTTTTCCTTCCACTGTGAATCTCGATAGACATAATTCCTGAAAGCTAGAAATAGATTTTATATATTGAGAAAACAACTACTTTTTGTTGGGACAAATGATCTGCCCACATAAAATAGCTATAAGCCTTTGTTGTTTTTTTTTAAACAGGCTATTAAACTCAGAAATATTTGTTTCTGCATCAAACATCTGTTTTTTAAAAAAAATGACAAATTATCCTTCATCTTGATCAATTATACAACTTATTTAAGTCCAAAAAGTTTAGTACATATTATGAGAGTGATATAATGTTTACATGTATAGCGAAAATCTTCATGCCAAACAGATTGCATAAAATGGGTTTTGCATTTCACAATAGTTTTAGATGGAAACAGTTTCCAATCACCGAAAGCTTTAAAACCAAACTATAAGTTAATGTACACAAATAAAATTGCATGTCTGCATGAATGATTGGTTTAGACATTACACAGCAATATATTTTTTTTTAGTGTTAGATAAAAAAATTTAGTTACATTTTCAAAATTTTACTTGAATTACTTTGGCATTGATTAAAAGTTAATTTGAAATTTGATTTCTTTTGTGCTGTAGAAATTAAAACTGCTAGCTACTCCTTTGAAATTTGTTTACAATTCATAACACAGCTTTTATAAATAGATTTTTTAAAAATCTGTTGGAGCAGAAAACTTTTAGACTGCTAGATATTTTTTTACAATCAATAAGTTTTCAAGAACTGCAATTGTATTTTTATTATTAGAAATAAATAATTTCATACAGTGCCACACTGACTCAGCTACTTATTTTCAAGAAAAAAAAAATTATATTGTTTTTCTTTATTTTATTTCTGTGTGCAGCATCAACACTATTTTTCATTTCTAGTTGATAAAAAATTCAAAGTTTTTAAAATCTAAAATTTTTTATGGTGTTTTTTTTTTTTTAATTTTAAAGTATTCCTCTTGCATGATTATTTTCTTAAAATGTTCCTAATATATTTTTTAATACTATTAAGTCTATAATATTGTCATTTCTTCTCAAGTCATAATTGCATGCAACAAATTAATAAGTCAATTTTTTTTTTTTTTTACTTAATTTCTTCTGTTTAAATAGTCATGAATAAAAATTATTTAAGTATGTATGAAAACTGCGGTCTATTTAGAATATTTATGTAATAAATAAAAAACTGATATATGTTCCAAAGCTCATAATTTCCAAGTAAATAAATTTCTAGACATAAATGTTGGTTTTTTTTTTTTATGTATTTTCTTCTATTTATTTTTTTTATCTTAAATTTTTATGGCTGATACTTTTAAAATAAATTCTTATTAAATGACATTTATATTTTTCTTCTTGAAGAGTCTGGCTGCTAAAAGAAATGCTGGAGTTTCATCTGCAATGGTTGCACGGCAGTCTTTAAATGATGAAGAGTTGGTATGAAATTTTCCTCATATATTGTAATTTTTCTCAAAAATATTAGTCATCTAGGTAATTTTTTTTATTTTTTTTTTTGCATAAGAAAGAAGTGATAGCAATTATTTAATGGATCCTATATATATATATAATCAGTGTAAAACAGAATAAATTATATAATTAAAGTTCAAATAGATAGTATAATGTAAACCTAAAATTTTTTTACTGCTGTTATGAGGTCTGCCTAGTATAATTTTGATCTTATCTTGAACTTTAAAAGTGTTTTTTTTTAATCCTCAGAAAATGCATGTTTATAAGAAGACTTTACAAGCCCTGATCTACCCAATCTCTTCTACTACTCCACACAACTTTGTGGTATGGTCTGCAACGTCTCCAACTTACTGTTTTGAGTGTGAAGGTTTGTTATGGGGTCTGGCTCGGCAGGGTGTAAGATGTACAGAATGTGGCGTAAAGTGTCATGAAAAGTGCAAAGATTTACTCAACGCTGATTGCCTTCAGAGTAAGCTTTTTAGATAAGCTGTCTTCACAATAAATGTATTTTGTAAGATAAGCAGTGCCGTAACGAGCTTAACTCGTGCTCAGGGCAAAATACCTTTTTAATACATTTTTAGCGCCCCCCCCCATTCGAAAATCATATAATATTATATGTAAAATATAAATTAGGTGCCCCATTGTGAGTAGCGCCCGGGGACATATGTAACCAACCCCCACCCCCAGCTATGCCTCTGAAGATAAGCTTTCATAAGATTATGTATTGAAAAGAAAATAGATCATCTAGTATTATCACAATAGGAAGTAGTTCTATGATAACAAATCTTAATCCACTTTATTTCTCACTTCACTGCTACACTAAGGGGTATTACATTCAATATGTCTTGGTTCCATGTAAAGTTATGATTTTCTTACTAAACTTTTACAAACCATCAGGGTCTGATGAAGTAGCCACTGCTCATCTTTTGGACTGTGTACCTACTACAGTGCTCCATCACATTAACTTTCCCCAATAAATGTCAGGTACTCATTTGAAACTGGGAGGATTTAGGGGCATTGAGAAATGTCCAGGTGCTCATCAGGGATCTGACCCTAAACCCTCCCATTGGCAGTGCAGACCTATACCACACTGATATCCTGTGTAATTGGTTTATTTTAGTTGGCTACAATTAGTTTACCTAAATATATCTGCCTTGATTCATTTGTACAGGAGCTGCAGAAAAAAGCTCTAAACATGGAGCTGATGACAAAGCTCACAACATCATCATGGCCATGAAAGAGAGGATGAAAATTAGGGAGAAAAATAAACCGGAAATCTTTGAGATGATCAGGTAGCAAATAGTTTGTTATCTAAAGTTTTTTGACAGGTTAGGTAACACTTAAACTTACAGCCAACCTAAACTGCTACTGTTACTATAACTTGATGTTTGGGTTGATTTACCAAGATATTATCTAGGGCTTTGATTTCTGTAACCTTCAAAAGTTTTTAAAGTATGCCAATATAATTTTAAAACTATGCCCAAAAAGAGTTGAAACATGCCTTTATCTGGCAAATATTGTCACATTGCATCCTAGCAAAGTATGATAAAATTTAAATTAATTTAAAAATAAATATTGTCATTTTGCATTCTGACAAAGTATGATATAATTAAAATTAAATAAGAATTAGTCTTGTTAATTTTTTTAATGAATCCCCAGACAGATGAAACATTTTTCTTTTGACTGATGTATTTTCAAAACAAAAATAAAACTTGCACTTTTGATAATAGTAACATTTTTATCGTTATTGTTTCATATTACTACTATTTAAAACAGACTATCTATAGTTAGCTCTGCTTATATCTTTAAAAAAAATGTTAGAGTTTATTGTTCATATGTCATTTGTAGTAGATGTACTTTGCATATGAAATATAAGGTTGCATAATTAAATAATGACAGGACATTTATCATCTTCATAATTCAAACATTAATGGGAAAGGCTTATCGCAGAATCTAATGTAGCAATAGGCATCTGTTTTATTTTTTTATTTCTTTTTAGATCCTATAATGGATAGAACTTAAACTATATTAAAAATATAAATTTTGCTTAGTCATGAATTTATTGTTAGGATTCTATTGATGTTGTTTTCTGTCTGAACTATTTTGCTGTTTGCTGCTCAGGCAAGTTTTCGGAGTTGATAAAAAGTCTCATTCGGGTCATATGAAAGCTGTTAAACAAAGTGTGCTGGATGGCACATCCAAATGGTCAGCCAAAATTGCCATAACTGGTGAGCAGTGTGCACCTTTTAAAAATCCTGTGTGCACCCCACCTGCATTGGTCATTGTGCACTCAGACAATGTTCTGTTTATTATGTTCAGTGTTGTAGTTTTTGATATTTTATATCACAGTGCACCTGTAGTTGATTTCTTTTTTTAACTTATGTAGTCCTCGTCTCGTTAGTCTCATCGACCAGTTATCAAATTTCAAATTTGGATTTTTAAATAATTATTTTAATAATCATAAAAAATTGTACTCTGCCTTCAATTATAAGTATGCCAGCTATTTGTATAAATAAATACATTTTTTCATCTATTGAAGGTTTCTTTACATTTCCTAAGATCCTAGGATTTGAACGTACAAAAGTAGTTGGGAAAGTTTTCAAGTTTTTTTTTTTTTTTCAAACTTTCATTTTTTATTTTACTGTCTTACACAACATACATGTTAACTTAAATATTTTTTTTGATTACTTAATCTCTATGTATATTTATATTTTATGAACTGTAATTCAATCTGCATGATTTAGTTTGACACTATTTTTTCCAATAATTAATAAGCGTTATTTTTTAGGAAATTAATATCTTCAATTATGCCTCGGTGTTTAAAATACACATTTGCCTTCATTTATAACACTTTTTAAATTAACGAATCCATTTTATTGCACACTAATACTGATGTAACATAAATGTACACGTACATCAATTGTTTTTATAAGACCTGATTAGAATAAAAAGTAAAATTAACTTTAAAAAAAAGAATGAATTTTCCAATATATTTTTTTTTAATTTCTACACAATCACTGGCATTGATGTAACTTCTAGTAACTTGCTTAAATTTGGGCATAACAATATCTTGTTTTTTTTTGTATTACATATTAAATTCTTACTGCATCAATAAAATGATCATTCTTAATCGTATTTGTTTGTTTTTTACATAGGCCAGTTCTTTTTAGATTGAAATATTTTAGCATATTTTTTTCCCTTCTATTTGTTGTCTCTTAGACTCACAATTGTTCTAATTTTATCTTTATACAAAATATTTTTTTTTGTATAACTGTACATCCATATTTATCAGTGTTGTATGTTGCCATGTGCTGTGTTTTCTTTGCCAGGCGGGTTTTTGGTGTTGATACCATGTCCCATCATGGTCATATGAAGGCTGCCCAACAGATGGTGCTAGATGGCACCTCCAAATGGTCAGCTCGCATCTGCATCAAAGGTACTTCATGTCTAAGACAACCTGGAAATTTTTTCTCTCTCTATTTTTGCTCTGTTTTAATCTCTTTCTACACAACTAAAGATAAAAAGATTTTTTTTTTCTTATTAAGCTAATATCCTTAGTTGTGCTTAACTTGGCTTTTTTGTAATTATTTTACGTAATTACTGTTATTTATCAATTTTCATTTTTTATCATTTAGTATCTTATTAGATTAGACTCATATTGAAAGTATATATTTTATGTTCAATATTTACCTAGATATTTTTTGTGTCATTAGCTTTAGTTTGATTTTGCTTCCAGTTTTTAAAATAAATATCTGTTGCTTTCATTCTTTAAAATTTTTATTCTGGGCTACTTTTTGTTGAGGAAGAAAAACACTTAAAAATAATGTACCCTATCAACTTTTCGCTTAATTTACACAAAAATTAATTATGCTTAATTAATTAACAAGAATGCAACTCGGGAGATATCATGTATAATTGAAAGTACATGTAATCTTAAATAACTAATTGATTTCTACTTTTCCCATGCTGTTTTCCTATCTTCAGATTATTTACACATTTTATAACTCAAATTATTGATTTTTTTTTAATGCTTTCTTCAGTGATATCTGCTCAAGGTTTAACTGGGAAAGATAAAACTGGAACAAGTGACCCTTATGTAACAGTTCAAGTCGGAAAGGTCAAAAAAAGAACCAAAACAGTGCCTCAAGACCTTAACCCAGAGTGGAATGAAAAATTTTATTTGTAATTTGATCTTTTTTTCCTTACTTTTGCAAATCAAAACATCTGTTTGAGTTTGTCTTTAAATGTGCATTTAGGCTAATTAAAATGTGCATTTAGGCTAATTAATATGAAGCAGTTGTGGGGGGAAGATTGTTGTAAAGTACTCTTTTTTATTTTATTTTAGTGAATGTCATAATTCTTCAGACAGAATAAAAGTCAGAGTTTGGTGAGTCCGTTAGTTTTTGCTGTTAATTTAAAAAGCAACAAAAAAATGTCTCTCTGATTTACTCTTCTTGAAACAAATGTATTGTTTTAAATTGTAGGGATGAGGACAATGACCTCAAATCCAAATTAAGACAAAAGTTGACAAGAGAGTCTGATGATTTTCTTGGTCAGACCATTATTGAAGTCAGAACTTTGTCTGGTGAAATGGATGTCTGGTACAGTTTAGGTCAGTTGAAATCATGTAACTTTTCAATATTATTGCAATATTAATTACAGATTATTAGTTGAATTGCCATTTAGTTTGAAGGATATAAAGAAAATGTTTAGTGTAGCAGATTTTCTTTTTATAGCACCAGTTAATGTTATAAGTCAAGAAGGAAATAGTAATTTATGAACACATTGTATTCTTCGACAGAAAAACGTACTGACAAGTCTGCTGTTTCTGGTGCTATACGTCTACACATAAGTGTTGAGATAAAGGGTGAGGAGAAGGTGGCTCCTTATCATGTACAGTACACATGCCTTCATGAGGTGTGTACTGTCATCTACAATAGTTAGGCTGCCATATTTCTTTTCCATTATGCTACCAAATATCATTTACAACAGTTAATATTAATTGAGCTACCAAAAATCATTTGCACTAGTCTGGCTACGTTGTGGCCTAGTCATGTTGAAACAGCCTATAAATCAAAGTATGCTGGACATTAAAATAAAATACTTCTCCTTTGATATTGTATGTGCTCACCGCTAACCTATAAATCACTTCTTCAGTTTCTTTTAAAAGTTTACAGGCAACAAATAAACAAATAGCTGTTATCAAAGACTTAAACCACCTTTTGTATTCAATCTTCTCTTATTTTTTGTTGGAGCTTTTTCTTCTTGCCTTCTGACTCAGTGAGCAAACCTTTCCCCTTGTTGCTTTGTATGTAATCTATACTTTAATGGGTGGCGCTTTGGTAGCGAACCACATCTACTTGCTGCGTGTTATAGGTTCAATGTCCAGTCACCTGTTAGTGCCTCTATGACTATTGTGGGGATGAAAGAAGGGCAATACAAATCCATCCTATTAGTGGTCTACAGGATCTTAGAGAAAAACATTTCATCCTTTCAGGGTCTTTACAAAAATTACGGTATTGCCTCTAACCTTCTTTGTAATGACTTCAACTTCTGACATTAAATATTTTTCCTTGATCATTTCATTCCACCTGCCAAATTCATTTGAAGATCATTTGTATTTTTTTCTTTCTCTAATTTTAAACCACACTTACACTTTTCTGTTTAATATGTGACAGGTGTATCATTGTGTAGACTGGTGTTTTAACTTTAGAGGCTGCTCTACTTTAGCATAGATTACAAAGAAAAATCTATTGTGTTGATAACTTTATAGATATAAAACACTAACTGAGGAAACAATTTTGATATTAATGCTACCTTAATTTTATTTTTATTTAGTAATTACATTTTTTTTTTAATTATGACAACTTGAAAACTTTACTAAATTTTGAGGATTAATTTTACTTTTTTCTTTACAGAACCTTTTTCATTATCTGTGTGAGCAAGCTGCAGGAGAAGTGAAGCTACCAAATGCTAAAGGAGTGAGTGTTGTGTAGTATTGTGTAGTGTTCTAGTTTGTATTGTATAGTGGAATTTTGTGTGTTAAATGTATTTTAGTTTTATGTAAGAGTTGTCACTCTTTGTTCATAAACATGTCCTCTAAATGCATGTCCCATATGTGGCTTCTGTTTTCTTAGACTGATGAATCCTGGAAAGTATACTTTGATGAACCTGGTCAAGAAATAGTGGATGAGTTTGCCATGCGATATGGTATTGAGTCTATTTATCAGGCAATGACGTAAGTTGCAGTACCACTTTTAGAGGATTTCTTTGAATGTAACTGCACATTTTTTGTGACTTCATAACAGTCTGTGACATTTTTTTCCCCCAGGCATTTCTCCTGTCTGTCCTGTAAGTACATGTGTGCAGGCGTGCCAGCCCTGATGAGCACTCTTCTGGCCAACATCAACGCCTTCTACGCTCACACAGCGGCCACCACTGCAGTCTCAGCCAGTGACAGATTTGCAGCCTCCAACTTTGGGGTTAGCTTGTTGTCCATGTTTTAACTTTTTCATTTTGAGATATTTTTAAAAGTAAAAAAAAATTGTGATTGGATCGTATGTTACTTTTATCTGACTTGACGAACATTATATAACACAGAATAGAATTATTTAATATGTATATAAATATATCCACCATTGTCTTTTTCTTTAAAAGAATTTGATCGAAAATAAACGGAATTTTAATTGAATACTTTTATTAACATTATTGAATTATTTCCAGAAAGAGAAATTTGTAAAGCTTTTAGATCAGCTTCATAATTCATTACGGATAGACCTATCTATGTATAGGGTAAGTACATATCAACTTTTAGTTAGAAAACATTAATTTTTGCTCATTTTAGACGTATGACCTTTTGTACGTAGTCTGGCTGTAAAAGAAATTTATGATGATGTTACTAGTTGTAAAAATTTATTTCCAGAATAATTTCCCTGCTTCAGATCCTGGAAGAATGAAAGATTTAAAGTCCACTGTTGACTTATTGACAAGTATAACATTTTTCAGAATGAAGGTAAATTTGCAATTATTTCATTGAAAGTCTTTTTTTCACTTGATAGTTTTGAAAGGAGTGGATATTTATAGTTATTTCCAGTATTGAAATTTCTCAGCAAAAACAAATTATTTCTAAAAAAAAAAAATACTTTCATGAGATACTAAATACATTGTGTGTTATAGGTCCAAGAATTGACCAGTCCACCAAGGGCAGGAACTGTTGTCAAAGACTGTGTAATAGCTTGCATCAAGTCCACTTACAAATTTCTCTTTGACAATTGCTCGGAACTGTACAACAGAGAGTTTCAGACAGATCCCAATGAACAAATAGCTGCTGATCAGGAGGGCCCCAGTGGCAAAAGTTTACATTTTTGGCATAAGTTGATTGCCTTGATTGTGTCTGTGATAGAAGAAGATAGAAATAGTTACACCACAGTACTCAACCAGTAAGTTTGTTCCTCAGTAATAAGTTATTTTGGTTTTTTTTTTGTGGTAAAACTTTTTTTTTTTGCCTACGTGTTATATGTTTATACATAAGTGAGTATTGTATTCATTTTTTTGTGTATTTTAAAAGTTTTTATGTGAATTTTTCTGTTTTTAATCTTGAAGGTTTCCTCAAGAGTTGGTGGTGGGTCAAGTTAGTGCCTACATGATGTGGGACCAGTTCTCTCAAGATTTATGCATTGCATTGCAGCGTAAGTTGTTTACTTTTGTGACTCACACACTCAGTCAATTAGTCAATGTTAAAAATTTACAATTATATCCTGTTTGAAAGCTGGTTTCTCTTTTTCTTAGAACATGAAGAAGAAAGAACCTGTAAAAGCTCAGAATATATGAATCTCCATTTTAAAGTGAAGTGGCTTTACACCAAATACATTGCCGATGTGCCTCAGTACCGTGGGTCAGTTCCTGAGTATCCACGGTGAGTCTTCCAACTCATATGCTTTATTATCAAATCAAAACTAATGAATAATACAAATCAACAAATACATATATCAGCCGCTTGATTTGTTCCTATTATTACTACTCATTCTGATTGGATTAAATTTGTGTATACCTGAACATTTGTGGAATTTTATAAGCTTCTTTGCTGTAAAAAATGAATTAATATATTTTTAGTTAGTCCAAAATTATTTTTTTTTTATTACCATCATTCATCCAAAAAGTTAGCTGACTGTTGTCTTTTATTGTTTCAGTTGGTTTGAACCATTTGTTATGCAGTGGTTGAATGAAAATGATGATGTGTCCATGGATTATCTCCATGCTGCCTATGACAGAGATAGAAAAGACGGGGTTTGTAGCTATAAATATTAGTCAACTACCATAAGAAGACTATTTATACTGGACACAACTCATCTTGTCAGAAATGTTTTTTAATCATATAGAAGAATGCTTCATATTATAAAATTATAATAAAATTTGTATGGCATATCTCACTTACTTCATTTAAGTACTATTTTTTTCCTTTATTTCCAAAAGTTTCAAAAGAGTTCAGAACATGCTCTCTTTTCTACTTCGGTTGTGGATGTTTTTACACAACTCAATCAATGTTTTGATGTTATCAAAAAACTTGAATGTCCAGATCCTGAAGTGGTGAAAAATTACATGAAACGTTTTGCTAAGGTAAGTTTTTGCACAATAGGTAATTGTGTTCCTCTTATTTTAATAACAATGGTTTAAAAAAAAAAAGTATTTTTCCATGTCCATACCTATGAGTCTTGTCAAAGTCATGGTGATGAATAAGATTGTTTACTTTTTCAGACCGTGAATAAAGTACTAATCGCCTATGCAGACATTGTTCGGAGGGATTTTGAAAAATATACCAGCCGTCAAAAAGTAGTAAGTAATTTTTTTCATTCCATTTTCATTTGTGGCAACTGCAGTTTTTTAAACCTACATCTTAAGTTTAAAACTGGACACTTCTATTAGATTTTTTTTCAGCCAATTATGCTATAGAATTGATCATATGAATTGTTTCATTGGTATATGACCTGTTTATATGTATATCTCTACAGGCCTGTATCATGATGAACAACATACAACAGCTGCGGGTCCAGCTAGAGAAAGTTTTTGAATCCATGGGTGGAGAAAAGGTCAGAACTTAAATATTATAAAAACTAATTACTAATTGTGCATTTTGCATGCTTTCTATTCAATATAAACACATGTATTATGTTTCATTTTTAGGCTGAGAATGAATCTGTCTTTGTGCTAATGTGTGTTCATGTTGAAGGTATTTCTTTATAATCTGCGATATATTTTTTTTTAATCATTTTAGCTTGATGCTGATGCTGCCAATATACTCAATGAACTACAGTCGAAGCTGAATGGAGTTCTAGATGAACTGAGTTCAATATTTTCTAAAAGGTATGTCAGTGATGAAATGCGTGTCATTTGAATACTTCATATTTAGGAATAACAGAAGCAAAATTTATTTGTTGCGTATACCTTTAAAAACAGGGCCATGCCATACTATGGTGCAATGGGGTGCAACACACATGGGGAGGGGGGTGGAGTGCCTTTTAAGTGGTGGCAAAATCTTGATTGGAGCCAGACAAAATCACTTCCGCAACATAAGTGACAGTCTTTGGGAGTAGTGTGACGTGGGCAAATAAATAGTTTATTTTTTTAACATATTGGGTAGAACGCACTTGATAGCTAGAGCTTGATCCTCATTTACACTTACCAATAGAAACTCTAACAGATTATTGTGGACAAGTTAACTAGAATAGCTGTGCTCAATATACATTTGGTAAACTTGGAGGTCACATATTTTGTCAGGCCTTAATTTAAACTAAAAAAAATTTTTTTTAAGTTTTAATATAATTTATGTCTATTCTTATCTTGAAATATAAACCTGTTCTGATTTTCTAATAAAATCCTGTTCTGTCTAATGAAATATAACCCAATTATGATTATCATTTTAAACCATGCTTTGATTCTAAAATTTCACCCTATTATGAAAATCAAACAAAAACCTGTTCTGATAATTAAATATGACCCTATTCTGATTTTTATTATATAATTACATTTTAATCATATAATATAACTTTTTTCTGATCGTATAATATAACCCTGTTGATTCTCAAATATAACCCTGTTGATTTTCAAATATATACCTGTTTTGATTCTCAAATATAACCCTGTTCTAACGATGAAATATCACTGTGTTCCGATTGTTACATATAACCCTGTTCTGATCATGATATATATCACTGTGATGGAAATCAGAACAAAATTTTGAAGCTGGCATTGAATGATTTCTTTTTAATATGAAGCCTATTATTGTGCTTCTTGCGCCTGGGCAGCAGATAGGGTCACACATGACTCTGTTTATACTTTACTGGTGACAGCTACATAACATATTTTTTCCCATGGCTACTTCTTGTACAAAATCTTCCTGTTAATTATTTCTTTAAATGATTCTCTTTGAAAGCCTAGAGCCACAAATTCAGCAAAGCATGCAAGAACTGGGTGGCTTGTTGTGCAAAGTGAAGGGCGGTGGTCAAGTGTCCCTTTCACAGCCAAGTCAGAGATCTAGTATACAGCAAGAGTCAGACATGGTGCTTAGACCCCTCATGGATCTCTTAGATGGCAGGTACTGTCTCATTCAGAAGTCCTTTCATATAATTACTTTTATAAAATGTATCAATATCAGCTGCATTCAGCCTCTTCATAATGTACTGAAGACACAATAAATAAGATTTACAACTTGTAAAGAATTGTAAACCTTTAGTCATAACCAACTAACAACATTCGTCTCAAATCTCTCAGATTTCACTATTGCTAGTCTAATCATTTAAAGTTATCATTTTAACCAAGCAACGTTTCATAACATTTTCTTTTTAAATATTATATAATTTTTTTAATGCTCTTCTAACCTTAAAGCATGGCAAAAATAATTTTATCATAATTAATACCCAACAGATTGTATCTACATTTATCTAACCAAACATAAAAAGCTTTTAGCAAAAAAAAAAAAAAAAAATTGATTGCATGCTTATATTTTGTTGCTTCTTTTTCCCACTGTGATTCTAACAACCAACTAAATAACAGCTTATCCATGTTTGCTCAAGTGTGTGAAAAAACTGTTCTAAAGAGACTACTTAAGGTAACCAGTTGATTGTCTTCATCTTTCCTTCATTGATTCATTTCCTGAACATCTGTTGTTGTTTTTTTTTCTGTTGTTATTGTTTTACCAGCAAATTTATTTTTGTCACTTTTATGGCCAATTTTCAACTAACTTTTTTGAGCTCATTTTTTTTTCATGTTAAGTTTCATATATTTTTTTTACATATAATGAAACAGAAATAAAATCATTTTTAAATCATAACAAATTAAAATAGCAATTTTTCGTCACAAAATGAAATGAATATACCTCTAACCTACCACTTTTCAAATGATAGATTAATTTAGAAAATTATTACATTGTCACAAAATTGAAATAGTTGATTTTCATACTATTATACTGAAGCCTTAATACAAGTATTGAGAACAATTATCTTAAATGTATTTATCAGCCATCAAATGTGGTTTTGGCTGTAAAGTGAATTTTGTATGACAACCTTCACCCCTTTTGTCACCTTCACTTTCTAATGGCTGACAACATGTACAATTAATTGCGAACATGTATAAGCAAACTATTGAACTTAATGTTGTTGTTTTTTTCATATACAGGAGCTGTGGAAAATTGTCATGCACACCATGGAGAAAACTGTGGTACTTCCCCCATTGTCTGACCCAAGACAAGTAAGCTATTGTATTTTCTGAATAGATGAATATAGTTTCAAAAAAATGAATTCTCTTACAATTTCAAAGACTTTTTCATTAAAAAGAACAGATATAACATAGTCCTGCTTCCATTAAAAAAAAACAGATTTTTTTTTAACATTTTATCTGCATACATGTAATAGGTTGGATTTTCTCATCAGAATAGTGACGAACAGTTTCTCTTAAAAGTCCTTGTAAAGATAAAATTATCTCTCGATAACGTCAACGTATACTCTGACAGTTTTCGTAGTTGCTTTACTGCAATAACCAAGGAGGCACCAAAGATAACATGATGACTGGGCTGCAAAAAAACATGGGTGACTGGGCACCAAAGATGACATGGGACATGACACTAAAGATGGTACTAGGTGACTGGGCACCAAAGATGACATAAGGGACATGACACTAAAGATGACATAGGTGACTGGGCATTAAAGATGACAAAAGGTGACTGGGCACTAAAGTTGACTGACATGGGTGACTGGGCACCAGTGATGACATAGGTGACTGGGCATCAAAAATGACATAGGGGATTGGAGTGAATTGCGCTCAAACCCATTACTTGCAGCACACTGATCAGGCTCACAACTTAAGTATCATCGAATCACCACAATAATGACTAATGTCATCTCCCACAAAACTCTGCATTGTACTTCATTATTTTAGTATTTAAATAGGAAAAAATACTTAGTTGTAATTAACAACTATTTAATCAGCTTTTGTTCCTGAAAACCTCAACAGTCCGGTTCAGAAGAAGTGGTAAGTTGACTATTTAATTGAGGTCTGTTATGGTGGTGGTGACCCTGGGTTTGGAATGACTATCATCTTCATTGTTGGTGACCCTGGGTTTGGAATGACTATCATCTTCATTGTATCTTCAGCATTTGCTGAGGTTTTTATTGTTGCTAAAACAATGTTTGCATCGAAGAAAGAATTAGACTTTCATCCATTTACATGGGTTTGCCTAAATAGTCATATGATAATTCCCATGACTATTTACATGGGTTTGCCTAAATTGTCATATGATAATTCCCATGACTATTTACATGGGTTTGCCTAAATTGTCATATGATAATTCCCATGACTATTTACATTTTTTGTTTATTACATCAACCCTTCAAAAAAAAAAGACTCAATTAAAAAAAAAACAAGTATACGTGTACATACATTGGACCCTCAGTTAACACTCTTAATTCTTCCAATACCAAGAGAGTTGACAGTAGAGCAGACTGTACTTTTTCTTTCCTGGACTCTCAACAAAATGTAGAGCATTTAGAAACGACAAAAACAAAATTATAAACAAATTTATTTACTTTACATTCTGTATGAATGTTGGAGGATACAGAGATAATGTAGAGCAGTCTGTTTCTTCTACAAAACTCTTTTTTTTTTTTTTTTTTAGAATATCAAATGACATTACGTAATACTTTTGATAAAAACTGAAAAATTCCAAATCCAATACACAATATTTTTTTAAGACATTGATCACCAATGAGATTTGCCTGAGATTGGCCAGAAATTTCCTTGGCAGTCATTTCTCCTATTTATATGGGGGTAACTACTTATCCTGTGGCAAGCTAGTTAGCAGTGACAACCAAAATGATATCATTCCCCTTAGATATGAGCCCGTATCATTTATCTTAATTACCGTTAAATGAAAAGTCCATTGTGTGAATCAGGATTAGACTCCTTTATGTGCTAAACACATTTTTTTGTTTGTTTCATCAGAAATGTTTTTATTTTTTTCCTTTTTTTTTTCAACCATTACAGGATCCAACTATATTTTCTACATTTTCATCTTTATTAAATAAACTTTACCTTTGCTTACATGTTTTATACAACCGTGGTTTTGGGTGCTTTCCTATCTTTTTTTTTTTCATTATTTGCCATTTTCAGCTTCTGCCTCTTCCTAGTAATGCTCAGGCTAAGATAGAAGATATGTCCCGTATGTTGTTGAACCATGTAAGTCAGATGCCTATGAACACACCAATGAAGCAGGTCAAAAGTATTCAAGCCACATTTTTGGTACTTTTTTTTTCTAGTTTTACCCAGCATGCAGTGTTCATGGATAGTAACATTTTTCCTAAGTTTTCATTTTCAAAAAATTCTCAGCAGTTTATTTATTTTGTTTTTTGCTTTCCACTTCAATATGTATTTTTATCAGTAATTTTTATAAAAGATAATAAAAAAAATGATTATTAAAAGGGCAGTGGCAAAAACGTTATTATTAAGTTGAATAATTTCATTTTGTTAATATCTTTCTTCTGGTTGAAAAAAAATACCTATAAAGTCAAATGAACTAATGTTTCATAATGGCTAAAAATAACTTTTTGGCAAATTTTGAAAATAAAATGTGTATTTGAAAGATGCTTGGGTAGATTTATTCCATGATGTTTCCTAATGGCTAAAAATAACTTTTTGACAAGTTTAAATTAAAACTAGGGCTGCTGATTAAACTGCATTAAATTGCGATTAACGCGTCAAAAAAAATTTGCGATTAAAATTTTTAACGCAATACCTAAATGCGTTAATTTGACCAAAATGCTGAAAGTTCACCAAACTGATAAATAACGGATTTTCACGCTACTAGTTGCGTTCACTTATTAAGTAGATCTACCACCCCCACCCTGTCACAACTTACACATACCCTCACATCGACAAAAGCCCCAATTGTAACATAAAATGAAGATGTTTTGTTATATAGCCCTTCACAAGTGAACCTCCTGTTCCCTTGCTATAACCAAAATGAAACAAAAGAAAGAATCTTTAATGTTGACACACGAAAGAAAGAACAACAGAAGATGAAAAATGAAAGCCGACCTTTCAAAATTTTAGCTTTGAACGTTTGAAAATTGCCATACGGTAACATTAAAGAGTCTCATTTTACAAGATATTTTTTTATTAATATAACTGACAGACCGATAAAAAAATAAAATTTTCTTTTCTGTTGTTCACTAAAACATTGAAATAATAGTTGATAGTAAGAAAGTAAATGAATGAAAGAATAAAAGAGTAACATCGCGGCACAAAACAAAAACTTCAAAAACAAGATTAAAAGTAAATTTGTCCTTCAACTCGACGACCGTAGTAGTATTGGTGGGGTAAACGTCACATCTACGTAAAATCATAGCAGCTGTATGACCTTAAAACAAGAGGATTGTCTTTTATGACGCGGGCTCCTAGTTTGAAACAATGGAACCGGTGTCAACTTGTTTTTGGTACATCTATGAAGTGGAGAGAGAGTGTGTTGAAAATGTGACTTGGTGGGGAAAGAGGGGGGTTGGAATAAAGAAAAAAAACGCGCTAATAATAAGTGAGCGACAACTTTCTGGCTATACTATCATTTTATGAAAGAAAAGTTACATTTGAGATATAAATGAAGTATGTATTTTTTTTTTTGATGGGAAGTGGAGGGTAGGGGTAAACAGACGTACGTGTGGGCGATGTGAAGCAAAATATGACAGGGAGGGAGGGAAGAGGGGTTGACATACGTCATTAGTCCTGAAACTGCGTGTACGAAAAAAAAAGGTTAGGCATTGTTGTTAAATAAAAAAGAAAATAATTAGCATCATTGACTTGATTGATACATGTCCATAAACTGGTCTCACTAGCTAATTCAATAAACATATATGCTAATGCTTAATAAATATGTTATAATTCATTATACCTCTTTCGTAAATTAAAATGACTTGTTTATTATGCCGATGTTATGCTTTGATATTATGACATATTAGTTTGAATACAAACAATTGTATTATATTGTGTCGATTAAAATGTGCGTAATTTTACATTAAAATTTTTAATCATGCGTTAATTTCGATCAATTTTTTTAATCGAACAGCAGCTTTAATTAAAACGAATAGCATTGTGCAGTAAAATTCACATAGGTAGATGTTGTGAAAGTCTCCAGTAAAATGAATCGCGTAGAAGTAGACAGGCTATACAAGGAGGCACCGAGAGTGGGAGCACAACACTCTCAGGGAGCCAGCAATTTCAGAGAAAAAGTCACTGTCAGTCAGTGAGCCAATCAGTGACCTACAGTTGTGTTGATATCATTTAATGTTGAGGCAAGACTGATTCATTAAACTCCATGTAATTTACCAGAGACTTTTGCTCATTATTTGAACATAAAATATTGTAAAATTATACACTGACAGCTTATCCTTATACCTCCATACCTAATTTTACCTTAGCATGATAGACGGGCTGAGTCGCAACAATATCTTAAGCATATATCCAATATAATACTGAGAACATTGTATTAAATTGTGTAATACATTTCATGTTAGTAACAATTTCTTTAAAATTTTTAATGTCCACAAACCAATGTTCTAAAAATATTTTCACAGTGTTAAGATAAAATATATATATGGCTGCATGTCCATCCATGAATCCTTTACTAATTTTGGTTAAGTTTGTGAAATCCTAATACATGCAACAAGAAAAATACACATTTTTAACTTTTTTTTTTTTGTAAGTCCATAATTTCTATTGTTAGGTATATAACTTATTTTCTTATCCTGGTCTCATGACTGTATGTGTTTTAATATTAAATACATATGAAATCGTCATCATATATTTTTTAATAACATTCAGGCTTCCTTAAGATCAAGTTATTAACTCATCATTTTGTGTTCAGTAAGCCTAATTTCAAATGAGAATCCATCGAAATTCTCATTATAAATTTGTCGTTTATTATTTAGCTAGTGGTCAAGTTTAAAGCATCACTGATAAATTTAATACTATGTCTATGAACTATATAATATATATATATTCTCTCTCTCTCTCTTTCTCTCTCTCTCTGTCTCTCTCTGTCTCTCTCTCTCTTAATGTGTTTTTTGTTCTTTTTGTTTTGTCAAAATGATTCTGTAGAATAAAATCCTTTAAATATGGTAGCTCTAATTATTTATAAAATCATATTCAAGACGATTTTACTACTTTAATTTAATATTAAAATAGCGGATTAGATTTTCTATTTATTTTTTTAATTAAAAAATTAGGCATAAATAAACAATCCATAAAAATGTCATGTAATATGTAATAATGTAAGCATTACCTTTCTATCAAAAATATTTTTTGATAATTTGCAGCTTCTATGAGAACTATGGTTTTTGTTTTCAATTAAAATGATTATTATTTTATAAATCAACTTTGAACAACGATACAATCTTCATGAAGCATAAACAAGATATAATTATCCGATTATTTAATTACGACAAAGTATGAATAAGTATAAAATATAAAAAAATAACATTAATGTTTTGATTAAAAATTATAACAATATTGATTATTTTCTAATCGCGGATCAATTGATCCAAGCTGCTCTATATAGAAAAAAAAGCTCTTCCAATCCTCCGAAGTTAAAGACCAAATAGTAGAAACAGCTAAACATGGGAAACATTTTTCACAACAATTAATTTTCATTTCGAACTTCATTACTTGAAAACAATTATTTAGATAATGATGTAATGAACCTTGTCCAGTTGTTAATTAAATCATAATACCATCCTTTTTTTTTTACTAAATTTAGAATTGTAACGAAAGATAAAAAAAAAACAATAGGGACAAAGAGTAATTATACAGAAATATTGTGGAATGTACATAATATATATTTAATTTAACTGGTTCAGAATAGTGAGGTAACTAGAGAGGCGATATATACTAGAGTGTTTCAAAGGATAATGGTGAAAAAAAAAATTCAATTCACTTTCGCATACACCCCAGAATTGTGAGGTTTAGAGTAAGTAATACGTAAGCCAAATTTTAGGAAAAAATATTGAGTCTAAGTGAATGCTCATTAGCTTTAAACTTTTAAGTTTTTTTTTTGTTTTTTTTTTGCAAAAAACGACATTTTTGATAAAAGTGTTTTTTGAACTGCGAATTTTCTTTTGTTTAGTTGATTGTTTGGTTCAGATACATAACACAGGTCATATCTAATCATATCTAGTCATAACTAGTTATATCTAGTCATAAAGCAGTCAAATATCATCCCTAACTATCAGTCTTGTAGCTCTTCTTCAGGGTTGAGTCACAAGTTTGCGGTAATATTCAACTATCTGAATTAACAGTTGACCTTGTGTTTCATCGTATGTCAGAACACTGATGAAGTCTGTTGCCAGCTTGACAGCACGCTCAGCACAGTCATTAACAACTCTTGGTCCTTCGATCTTCTCTCTGGCACTCGCATAGGCCAGACATTGGCACCTTGTAGATGGACTAACTTGAAGACAAGAAGGATCAATTCTTAAGACAGTGAACAAGTTGAATGAATTTTCAGTTACAAAATCTGATAAAATCTTCCTCTGAAATGACACAACTGAATTGGGATCAACCCTCCTCGCATCTTGTTGAAGATTCGGCTTCTGTAATGCCATAACCATGGTTTCCTTTTCGCCATCTGAAACACTGTCAGAAAAGAAAGACATGCCGATCAAGTCTTCAGACAAATACCACAAGTGCCCTCTCATTTTCTTCAGCGCAATGTCTGCTATTTGTTTGTAACACCCAGCATATGACTCCAAACTCTGCAGTTGGCACAGATCATTCAACGGTGCATCACTAAACCAAGCTTTCATATAATTATTAACGGTAAACAAGGATATACGCCGGAGATCATGCAGCTCTTCTGCTGTGAGGTTGAGTTGCTCACGAAACAGGTACATTTTCAGGCAATAAATTCCTTTAGCCATCCAGCGGGAACGATGATAGGCATCTGGCGGACTGAAATGACCTGATGATTCACCAACGTCATCATCATCGTTACTGCCGCCCAGCATGAGTAGTGTCAAGTTAAGAAACTCAAGATTGTCCTGTCTCGGTTGAGTTTTCTGACATGTGTGAAGGAAGTCGATAATGTCTGCTTTTCTCTCATAAAGCCAAGCTTTCTCACTGTTTGTCAACTCTGAGCTGACGTAGAGACATCATTTGCAGCAAATCGTGATGTATCAAGGGTCGGCCACGTTTCCTTGAAACATTTGATCAGTGAAATGTGTGGTCCAGATGATTTAAACAACTTGCTGGTATTATTTCAAAGATGTGAAGACGGCATGCTGGAAATAAAAGGCGTTTGTCAAACATCCGCTTAATAACTGGTATGGCGCCAGTATGAACTCCTGTGTTAGAACGTGTTGTATCAAAACAAAGATCAGCCAGCCATTCTGGGACACCTTTCCACTCCTGTAGTATCTGAGCCACTTACCCATCAATTGACCAGTTGATTTTGGAAGTTGTGGAATTGCCAGAAGCTTTTCAACCTTCACTCCAGACACAACAATTGACATTCGATGAACTAGCTCGTCTGATTGGCCACAACACCTGGTAGTAATTTTCCATCAAAATGAGCAACTAATGGTGTGCTTGGCACAAACATCTCCTTCTGGTTTACTGTGACTGATTGGTGAACATTTTTTCTAGCTCTAAATATTGTACTTGTGGACAGTGATACTGTGTCAATGTTGACACCAGTAGCAGTAAAGGCAGGAGCAATTATGTGCATCGCTTCACGAGGTGTTGTTTTAGTCCTGTCAAGACTGGCAAGAAAGAGTGGATCGTCAACAATACGGCGTTTATTGATGTGTGTTTGCGATTGAGATGATGATGATGATGCGGTAGTGTAATGTTTTTCAATGCTGCATACATGATACTTGCTCATTGAGATTTCCGTATCAAGATAATCCCGATACCTGGTTGAAGTAATGATACCCAGTGTCTCATCAGGCTCGTCAGATTCATTGGCATTCGTCAGATCACAGGCAGAAAATGACCTCACATCTTCTGTTTCCTTTAATGCCTTTTCTTTTCTCCGAATTCTTCAGCCTCCCGGCGCTGCTTCTTTGCCTGTTGTTCTTTAAATTTAAAATCTTCATTAAATTTACACATTTCCCTATCCCTTCTCTGATCTTCAAGGAAGGCAATGGCTTCTTGTATTTTGATCAAACTCGGGTTTCATTACACTTGGCATGTGCAACATCAAATAATTGTTTTATCGGCAGGGAAAATTCAACTTCCAACTCCATCTGCCTATCACTTAGACGGCCTTTGTTCTTGCCAAGCTTAACATATCTCTCGTACAATGCTTTCAGCTTGACAACAACATTGTAGTGTTGTTTTAGTCACAGGTCATATTTTAGTTTCAGTTTTTATTTCGTTTTTCTGTAATAATTTTTTTAGTTTTCGTCTAGTTTTAGTCTTGCTTCTAATTTTAGTTTTAGTTTTAGTTCTCGTTGACGAAAAGTCAACATTTTCGTTAACGAAGGTTTTAGTTTTAGTTTTCGTGAACGAAAGAACACTATATTTTAGTTTCAGTTTTTATTTCGTTTTTTCTGTAATAATTTCAGTTTTCGTCTAGTTTTAGTCTTGCTGCTAATTTTAGTTTTAGTTTTAGTTCTCGTTGACGAAAAGTCAACATTTACGTCAACGAAGGTTTTAGTTTTAGTTTTCGTCAACGAAAACAACACTAACATTTGGTTTCTGTGTCGTTGGGATGTGCGCTATAAACCATATAGCAAAACTTCATCGATCATTTTTGAGCAGCTTTCAGAGAGAGTAAGCTTCTGACTCTTCAGGTAATAAAATAAACGACGCAGATTGAGCCCCATAGTTGGTAGGCCGTTAGAACAATTGACTAAATCAAGAGATGCTATCTGTTGACCAATTAACCAGACATCGGTTTCAGATCTATTTTTGAAAGTCTTTGGAGGTACAGATGACATATTGATCATTACAATTGAAATAAAAAAAGAACGCACAGAAGTGCAAATTGCAGAATGAATATTGCAAAATTAACAATTTAAATTTCATACTAGTACACTACAAAGACAATTAAAAAACCCACTAAAAATTGCATCATATAGGCTTACAAATATTCCAAAAGAAGGAGACCCTTTGAGCAGTCTGTTAATGTCAATATTTTTGACAGAATTTTTTACTTGTACCTATTACATCAATCCTAATCCATTAATGGCCTATGCGGTTAAATTTGAAGAAAAAAAATTTTGAACCACTCTAATATATACTTGTGTAAAAATATAATGCTGAAAAAAAGGGCGGGGCAAAAAGGTTATGAGTTTAGAAGAACTATTTCATAACCACTATGGAGTAGAAAACGCACTAGTATTAATGAATAGGTAAACTGCATTTTAAAATTATACAATGCTTAACAAAGATAACAATAGTTCCATATTAAACCTCTCAGAGAAGAATTAATAGTCGCGCTTATCGTCACAAATCAGTCATTTTATTTTAAATGTAAGATCCCTTTTTAAAAATCGTTCAATTTTAAATGTTCTACAATTTAAAAGACTAATAAATACAATTTTAATTCGACATATTAATTTAAGATTATAGTACTTTACTTAAAAGATATTCACTATCATCGATTGCAGAATTTTTGTATTCCTCATGTATACATATTTGTACTAACAACCGATATTTGTATTACAATATAATGAATAAATCTTTTATTTATTTATTTGCTTATTGTTTAAAAAATCCATTTAAAAAATATTTTTACGGCAAATTTTGTTTCATAGACAAATATAAAGTATTTATATTCATGAAAACATAACTCAACGATGATTTTTTTAAAAATAATTACATATTTATGAAAATTGCTCATGGTAAATCTACTTTTATTACAGTCAATCATATATTCTATACATCTATTTAGTATTATGGTTATGTCATAGCAAGTATACGTGATCTAACAACACACTCCAGTAAGAAATATTAACAACGAAATAATTTTATAATACATATTTTAAAAATCAAAACTACGATCATCTGTGGTGTTCTCAACGGAAATAGCTATTATATGAAACATAATACATGACATTAGTATCTTTGTAACAATTTCAACACATCACTAGTCTTATAAATGATCTTAACATTTACAGTTTCCGGAGAATATATAGGCCTATAAAAAAATATCGTTTATCAGATAATCATTATATCGGATCTTAATAAATACAGAAGGAAGTCAGTTAATTGCGTTTTAATCGTTGACGTTCTGGCTAGTCAAGTGGAACTATAGTTTTAATGATGCACCTATAATTATAAAACTTAAAATAAAATTCATTAATTGATAATTATAATTGGTAGACTTGAATATGGTAATATTACTGTTATTGTTAATTTTAAGATACATAAATATAAATGAACATAGTAAATAATTAGAATTGAGATTATAAACGTTTAAAAATTATGAAACAAAATTACCTTTATTTATTAAATAAAAAACTGTATGCATTTATTCGCAAAACCGTAATGAGATATAATGCACAATTCGGATGTACATCTTAAGTGATTACCTGAAAATACAAACACTTTTAATTTTATATAGATTATATTTAATTTTATATATGGGCTAAGCTCAAGACTTTATGTAATAATTAAAAGACGTACATTTTATGAATTATTGCGTATTTAAATTATCTTAAACAAAAGAAAGAAACGACATTAGATAATTAAGATAGCAAACTAAAATGTAAACAAACGCATTTATTTACTGATTTACAATATCATACTAGTCAAAAATAGAGATATAAAAGATAGAATACGTTTAGCAATGCGTATCTAAATATCTAAATGCAATTTTTGTATGGATGTGATATTTGATAGTTAAAACCAGCATCTTAAGTCTGTTCCATTCTGGACACAGGACGTGTTAGCGCATTTTCGTGTTATGTATCAGTATTTAAAAAATAATTAATTTTATTCGAAACAATAAGTTTGATCAGTGGCAGAATTTTCTGCTTAAATTCTGAACACTTTAGTGAAATAAAAATGTTTGCTTGGAAAATAAGCTCATATGGCACTTCCAGGAGGTCGAACTGCCACTACTAGAGATCAGATCGCAAAATGGAATTTTGATGCAGGAATAGCAGGTCAAGACCCACAAAAAAGTATATACATCATTGGTCTAGGACTTATGGTTGCTGAGATCTTGGGTGATGACAACGGACATAACGGCAACAATAGCGCATTCGACTTCTCGAAAATGCGCTAAAAATCATACATTTTGTTTGTTTGGGAATGGAAAATATTTTCAACGAAATTTTAAATTTTAAAAGCTCTTATTGACGTAAATTGTTACCGCGACCTTAAACGTGTACAAGTTATTAAATAGGTAATATGTTAAGATCATTGTTTGTTAACTTGCCCTATAGGACATTACAGCAATAATTTCTGAAATTTGCTTGTTGGCGTGCCCATTGAATGGGTGCGACTGGCCGATTTGAAATGAATATTTAAACAGTTTCATATGAAAGGGATAACAAACATTAGAACCTTTTAAGTGTAATACATCATATATACATTAAAAATTTAATTAAAATAAAATTGATTGACCACTGGGCATGGGCGACCGCGTTCATTCCTTTCATAGTTCTAATTTCTTTATATTTGATCATTCCTACAAAACTGAGGGAAATATAAACTTATTTTAAATTTAGCATTTTTAGTTGTATTTTTTCTGTAAAGGCTAACGACAAAAAAATCGAAGGACTTTGATAGAAGACCATGTCCATTATTTCAATATGTTAACAAAAAATGTAAATCTTTTTCGAACACAACCGTGGTCTCAATGGCCATTAACTTTGATTTTACCCTTTAGTCTATTGAAGAAATAAAGCGAACCTTTCAACCACATTCCAAAACAAAAAAAATGTCGTTATCATTTCACACCTTTGATCTTTTAATGTTCAGTTTAAAAAAACAACTTTGACTTTGTACTATACACAACAATCCCAAATGTACTCTATTTAATAAATGCTGTCGGCAACGTCAAGCATTACAACCATTGCAAAATAATTAATCTTGCTTTAATGTTTCTATAGATGTTACAACATTCCTTCTTACTGAAACAAATAATGACAAAGGAAGATATTGAATATTTGAAATATTTTAACTCGGTAACACTTAATATAAATATTGTTTCAATTTTCTAATTCGTTTACTTTTACAAGGCAAGACTTAGAAAATATTTTTATTAATAAGTGATTTGAATATATTTTTTTCCAAAATTGGAAAAATGATTTATTTCAATAATATGTAAATGTGAAAAATATTGTTCCATATTTATTACTGTATATATTAAATACAAATTAAATTTCGTTTGCAGGCTTGTAATACAGTAAATTGAAATGTTCATAACGTTTGTTTAAAAAATATTTAGAGCGATTTCAGTTTAATGCAATGAATTTCTTTGTAAATTCATACAATAGTATTGATATAAAAAACAAACAAAACAGTCCTAAAATTTTACCTGAGCCACCAAGATAGTTATAATGCACATGACCCAACCGCCATCCACACCTGCCCATTTCAAAATCACAAAGATTGCCTTCAACATCTGTGAAGTAAAAACTTACATAAGAATGAACACAATTGAAAAATATTTTAAAATGAGTTATATTTGATGTGCATAGATTTATATTTAACAGTACTACGAAACAAATCAAAATTCCTATTGAATTAAATTGCATTATCGTTTTAATTTCTAGAAAGTTCAATAAAATATTGGTCACTATAGTACACATACGATAAATAATTAAAAAAGAAATATGCCTAAGTCATTACAAATATAATACAATCTTTATAAAAAGTTAATTTAAGTTTAGTGGTTCAGTAAAATAAGTTTACATTTAATGTACACGCTGGTGAAGATTAACTTTATAAAATCGTAACATTACATTTGATTTACAGTGATACAAATATTACATATTTTTTTCTAAGCGTTCTGATTGTGTTTTAACAGTTTAATTTTTGTAATGTTTTGCACGTCCATACTGTCAAATTAATACAAATAAGTTTCATGGTTACTGATTTAAAAAACCCTTTGTATTTTTGATGGTGTGGAGATGTGCAATTTGCAATATATCATAATTTAAAATGAGGTGTATGCTATCTTGTTTTCTCCATCTCATTAATATTCTCATGTTGTTGTTAATTTCTAAAGAACTCATTGCGACAATATAATCAATTATATGTTATTTTGTAAAACTTATACATTAAAAAAAACATATGGGTATAATTTTTTTAGTATATTATTATTTTCCATGCACAAATTTATCAAGACTCAAATCAGACAGTGGTTAATTTTGGTGACAGATACTTTTTGAATTCAACAATCCCTTAATAGTTATCAAGAATTATGTTCATTTTTAAATGGACAAAAAAAAAAAAAAAATAAATGTCAAATGTAACTAAATATATATTTTGAGCTTCAGAATTTAGATATGGTCATGTCTATGACAGTTAAATGGCGCATGTACCATTATTTTTACTTTTGACTTAAAGTTGGTTCTCTGCAATCATTTAGTTCATTAGATCAACTCCAGCAGGTGTTAATTCTATTCACTTATTATAGAGGAACAATCGACATAATAAACTGCTTTAAGATTATGTTACCTATTGGTTTATCCGGCAACGACATGCACAAAAGTAACTTAATGTTTGTTCTTCCACTCAACTGAAGAAATCGGAACTCCATCTATCTCCCCACATACTAGAATGAAGTATCACATGCCATTTTATGTGGATACTATGTGAATCAACCAGAAGTACTGGTGTAGTAAATATTTTCAAAACGAAAAAAGAATTGTGCTTTTTAATAATTATCTTAGCCAGCAGATGTCTAAATTGCTGGTTCTATGGACCTATTATATTCTGACAAGAATATAATTTAAAATTGTAAGTAAAACAACTAAAACACCATATAACATACAATTTAAACTATATTTCCTTTACTTGAAACTCCTTAGTAAAGTGATTAATTTCAGTTTAGCACTGCTGCTCAGCGAATGAATACTTGCCATTAAGCTGAAACGAACAAACCTAATGTAACACCATTGTATCAAAGCAGATGTTTTTTAATGTAAATAAAATTAAAATGGTACTTCTCAAACATGTTTAATGCCATACAGTATATAACTAATTTAATGTCAACATCTGGTGACCATATGGAAATGACAATATCTGGGAAATCCTCACCGATTTTATTTTTTATATTATTATTAAGTTTATTTTATTGAAACTTTTTTCCATTTAAAAAAAAAAAAAAAAGATATGACTAAACTATCATAAAAGAACAAATGTTGTTTTGTAGTATATATATATATATATATATATATATATATATATATATATATATATATATATATAACCGTCGAATGTCATATTTAACAGCCATATAATTATAACAAGCATTAAAAGTTTGTGGAAAATATTGTAGGACTAAAACATTATGTTTTTATAAACTTGAATACTTTTTAGTGCTGAATTACTTATAGACTTGTTGTCTGCACATGCACAAACTGTACTACCATCAGTGTGTCTAAAACTATTTCAAGATGTGAACTTATATATGATAAAGTAACTGTATCATATACGGATTCAGCACACAAACTTTATATCAAATTCTTTTCTTTCCTATAGGACAAATAAATACATATTGAGCTAACCGCACAATCCTTTCATATGCCGAGGTTATAGAAACAGATGAATTCTACACTTCATCTGCCCCGATTAAGGCTTTTTTAGTAGCATTAAGTTTTGACACAATAGCAAGTAACACTGGGGATTGGGGCGTCTGTTTTAATTGCAAAGCTGCTTGAAAAAAGTCTTATTCATCTTGCCGCCTCATATCTTGTTGACATTTCCTAGTTGACATATACATCACCCATATCTTGTTGACATTTCCTAGTTGACATATACATCACTCATATCTTGTTGACATTTCCTAGTTGACATATACATCACTCACCTTGTTGACATTTCCTAGTTGACATTTACATCACTCATATCTTGTTGACATTTCCTAGTTGACTGACATATACATCACTCATATCTTGTTGACATTTCCTAGTTGACATATACATCACTCATATCTTGTTGACATTTCCTAGTTGACATATATATCACTCACACCTTGTTGACATTTCCTAGTTGGACATATACATCATCCATATCTCTTTCATGAAGAGTTGTCGAAAAATTCTCCTGCAGTTTATTTACATATATTCACAAATTAATCTTATTTATTTATTTTAAAATCCATTTTTCATTAAACTATGTACCAGGCTCAATTAGAAATTGTATTACTTTCTATAATTAGTAAAAAAAAGATAATGAAAAACTAGAAGGAAGATTTATAAAAAATAAGCAATACACTGTTGCATAGACTAATCATCATTCAGTATCTTCCTGCTGTTGTATGCTATCACTATGGACCCTCATACTTATATAAATGAAATCAAGTACTATAAAGGATATGTAAAACAAGTCATAAGTAATTAACCATAATGACTTTATTGCATTTTTACTCTCTTTTTGTTCCTGAATTTTTTAAAATTTATATTTTTTATTCTATTCATTAGACTGGCTCCATGATGGGCCGTGAGGAAGTGGACTACCCAGATGGATCTAGGTACAAACCCTGGTCTCAAGTGAATGGAGGGTATGCACCATTGGATTATTGTGATACAAAAAAAAAAGATGAAACCTTATTTTAATTTTCTTTCTGCCTAATGATATTTGAATGTTCTATTTGTTTGTTTTTTTTAATTGGGTTTAAAGTTTATTAGGACCTCAGAGAGTTGGCTGAAAAGTGAATTATGACAATGTAACATCTATAGCCACCATGAATGTTCCTGTGTTTAAATGTGGCAAAACACCATCATATCAGTCTCCTAATGTGATCTCTGGTCATATTCAAGACATTTATAATGTTAACTATCTCAATTATTAACTTTTATAATGTAAGTTATCTCACTTATGAACTGTATAAATGTTAACTATCTCACTCATGAACTTTATAAATGTTAACTATCTCAGTGATGCTTTTATAATGTAAACTATCTCACTCATGAACTGTATATTGATGTCCTTAAACCTAAAAATCGAACATTCACATTTCAGCCCCCCTCAGTACAACCACTTCTACACCAGTATAGACAGCATGCCTGAGATCAAACCAAGAAGAAAAAGTATTCCCTTGGTCAGTGATCTGGTAAGTTTCCATCTGTTTCTTCTGCATCAGCTTAAATATGTTCATTTTGTAAAAGTCCATCACAGTGGTCAGTCTTTTGTCTCTCAATATCACTTCATGTGACTCTCATGTTCAAGCTGTGCTAGCTGTTTATATAACAGCACTGTCTCTGGTGGCAACTGTGTGTCCTAATGTCAGCTGATGTCATAGTTATATTTGTCTGTGTTGGGGATAGGAAAAGAAATTTTAGCTATATTTTTTTTAAATTCTCTTTTCTGGTGGAGTAGAAGTGTAAAAGTTAATTTCCTCTGTATCTATTTGAAATAAATCAATAGTCTTATGTAAAATGTGATATGCAGAACAAGTTAATATAATGTTCATTATTTAACCAACTCAGTTTTATATTAGGGTACATTTTTTCTAAATATGTTGGAAATGAATAAAATAGAAGTTACAGTGAATAAACTTCATAGCAAAAGTTTTCATTATTTTAGTTCAGTGTTCTCCATTTTAATTCTGACAACCTGCTTGTCTTAACAATGTGGTCGTTACCCTTACATTTTTATTTAAATGGTTGTAACTTGGTAACTGTGTGTGGCTGTTATTCTCCCAACATATTATGTCTCATAAAATATATATATAACTTCTATATATATTATCAGTTTGTCTAGAAAATATCTTCCAGTGTTACATAAAGTGCGCTTCTTATCTTGGTTTTGGTTTTCATGAACAAGAGTTGTGTTCCTTGAATGGTCTGATTTATTTTATTTTCTTCTGTTAAACTTATGGTTCTGACTTTAAGAATTTTTTTTTTTATGATTTAGTTTCCATATTAATCAACAACATAAAATTACAGCAAATCAAAGATTGTCATCGGCGACAGAATAAATCACTCATTTCTTATAACCAGAATGAAAAAAAAAATAACTAGAACATAATAAATACTCCTTTAAAACTCCTTTCTTTCTTTATTTCACATTTTTTTAAGTGAAAACAAAAAATAAAATAAGTAACAAACACAAAATTTTCTTGGATCTGTATGTTTGCTGGTAGTGGACTGGAGTTTGTTTTTTTTTTACTGCATTTTATCTGCTGATTTCTTTGGAAAAGCTTTTTTTTTTTAATTCATTTTTATATAAGATCTAACTTTGATTTCAATACTTCCCCCCCTACATTCTGGCAGGTTATGAAGGTATCACTATTTTATGAATTTAATCACTTTTAAATGTTATTTCTTGCCTAGTGTTTCCTTTTATATTAAAATACAACTTTTCATTTAATATAGTACATTTTATTTCTTTGTACATTTTTTTATAGTATTTGGATGACAAAAAAAAATTTTTATCTAGTTTAAATCATGTTATTGTATATTTGTATGTTTTCTGAATGAACATAAGCAAAAATTTTCGGACAATTTACACTGTAACCTTTTGATAAGATGAACATTTTTAAAAACAGTTTAATAATTATTTTTTTAAATACAAAGAAAATCCATTAATTAAACTTAGATAAAGCACTTCTATGGTTGAAATTCATTCTTGCCATGTAGACAGCGTCTTTCTTATTCATTCTTGCCTGATAGACAGTGTCTTTCTTAAGGCATGCGCTATTTTAATTTCATGGCAATAGATTCAGCATGTTTTCTTATAACAGCTGAAGAAATGTACTTATCTCAAAAACATTTTTATCTGTATCTATTTGATTTTTTATAAATAAATAAATAAAAATATATTTCAACTCTAAAATCAAAAAATAAGTCTTTTCAAAAATGTCGATTCATGTTTTTAATGTATCTTCCATTTATTTTTTTCTTCCCTCACCTATTGTCACCAACAGAAATTGTCACTTTCCTTTAAATTATGCACTTGATCATTATTCTTGTTTTGTCTCAAATTAGACCAAACATTTGCACTGTTTTAGTAATGATGTCCTTATACTTTCGGTTAGAATGTATATTCTTTAAAAAAAACCTATATTAAAATAAAATGGAAAGATTCTATTTTTGTCTCTCAGAAGAAACAATCTACTTCTTCATTTTAGTCTTCGTTTTTTTTTTTTTTATAACTAACCAACCATTGCTCTTTTTAGTTAATGGCATCAACTGTTAAAAAGTATTTCTTTATACACTGTTGTTGTTTTGTTTTAACTAAATTGTATACTGTTCTCTAAAAGTGTCTACTCTCAATACTGAAATGAGTAAATAACTGTATATTTGTAGTGTAGCTTAACAAATACTACTTTTACCTTAAAACTATTTTTAAAAATCCAATAACCTTATGCAAGACGTTGGATAAAAAAAAATAGGAAAGATATGTCTATTATTTTTATTTTATTTTTTGCATAGAGCCTTGGAAAAGAAATATCTTCATTTTTTACTTTCACTGTTGAAGTCTTGAAATCAAATAGAAAAATGTAATTTCTCTGTTACAAAATAATTTGAAAACCTTGAAGAAAAAAATCTAAAGAGGATTACATTCATTTCACTTTTTGTTAAATCTTCTTCTTTTATCAACTTTTTCTTCCACTGTGAATCTCGGTAGACATAATTCCTGAAAGCTAGAAATAGATTTTATATATTGAGAAAACAACTACTTTTTGTTGGGACAAATGATCTGCCCACATACAATAGCTATAAGCCATTGTTGTTTTTTTTTTAAACAGGCTATTAAACTCAGAAATATTTGTTTCTGCATCAAACATCTGTTTTAAAAAAAAAATGACAAATTATCCTTCATCTTGATCAATTATACAACTTATTTAAGTCCAAAAAGTTTAGTACATATTATGAGAGTGATATAATGTTTACATGTATAGCGAAAATCTTCATGCCAAACAGATTGCATAAAATGGGTTTTGCATTTCACAATAGTTTTAGACGGAAACAGTTTCCAATCACCGAAAGCTTGAAAACCAAACTATAAGTTAATGTACACAAATAAAATTGCATGTCTGCATGAATGATTGGTTTAGACATTTCACAGCAATATATATATTTTTTTTAGTGTTAGATAAAAAAAATGTAGTTACATTTTCAAAATTTTACTTGAATTACTTTGGCATTGATTAAAGTTAATTTGAAATTTGATTTCTTTTGTGCTGTAGAAATTAAAACTGCTAGCTACTCCTTTGAAATTTGTTTACAATTCATAACACAGCTTTTATAAATAGATTTTTTTTAAATCTGTTGGAGCAGAAAACTTTTAGACTGCTAGATATTTTTTTACAATCAATAAGTTTTCAAGAACTGCAATTGTATTTTTATTATTAGAAATAAATAATTTCATACAGTGCCACACTGACTCGGCTACTTTTGATTATATTGAAGAACCAGAAATTTTCAAGAAAAAAAAAATTATATTGTTTTTCTTTATTTTATTTCTGTGTGTAAGCGTCAACACTATTTTTCATTCCTAGTTGATAAAAAATTCAAAGATTTTAAAATCTTAAATTTTTTATGGTGTTTTTTTTTTTAATTTTAAAGTATTCCTCTTGCATGATTATTTTCTTAAAATGTTCCTAATATATTTTTTTTAATACTATTAAGTCTATAATATTGTCATTTCTTCTTAAGTCATAATTGCATGCAACAAATTAATAAGTCAATTTTTTTTTTTACTTGATTTCTTTTGTTTAAATTGTCATCAATAAAAATTATTTAAGTATGTATGAAAAGTGCAGTCTATTTAGAATATTTATGTAATAAAAAAAACTGATGTATGTTCCAAAGCTCATAATTTCCAAGTAAATAAATATCTAGACATAAATGTTGGTTTTTTTTTATGTATTTTCTTCTATTTATTTTTTTTTGTCTTAAATTTTTTATGGCTGATACTTTTAAAATAAATTCTTATTAAATGACATTTATATTTTTCTTCTTGAAGAGTCTGGCTGCTAAAAGAAATGCTGGAGTTTCATCTGCAATGGTTGCACGGCAGTCTTTAAATGATGAAGAGTTGGTATGAAATTTTCCTCATAAGTTGTAATTTTTCTCAAAAATATTAGTCATCTAGGTTTTTTTTTTTTTTTTTTTGCATAAGAAAGATGTGATAGCAATTTTTTCTCTATTATTTAATGGATCCTATATATATAATCAGTGTAAAACAGGATAAATAATATTATTAAAGTTCAAATAGATAGTATAATGTAAACCTAAAATTTTTTTACTGCTGTTATGAGGTCTGCCTAGTATAATTTTGATCTTATCTTGAACTTTAAAAGTGTTTTTTTTTAATCCTCAGAAAATGCATGTTTATAAGAAGACTTTACAAGCCCTGATCTACCCAATCTCTTCTACTACTCCACACAACTTTGTGGTATGGTCTGCAACGTCTCCAACTTACTGTTTTGAGTGTGAAGGTTTGTTATGGGGTCTGGCTCGGCAGGGTGTAAGATGTACAGAATGTGGCGTAAAGTGTCATGAAAAGTGCAAAGATTTACTCAACGCTGATTGCCTTCAGAGTAAGCTTTTTAGATAAGCTGTCTTCACAATAAATGTATTTTGTAAGATAAGTAGTGCCGTAATGAGCTTAACTCGCGCTCGGGGCACAATACCTTTTTAATACATTTTTAGCGCCCCCCCCCCCCTTTCGAAAATCATATAATATTATATGTAAAATATAAATTTGGCGCCCCATTTTGAGTAGCGCCCGGGGACATATGTAACCAACCCCCAGCTACGCCTCTGAAGATAAGCTTTCATAAGATTATGTATTGAAAAGAAAATAGATCATCTAGTATTATCACAATAGGGAGTGGTTCTATGATAACAAATCTTAATCCACTTTATTTCTCACTTCACTGCTACACTTAGGGGTATTACATTCAATATGTCTTGGTTCCATGTAAAGTTATGATTTTCTTACTAAACTTTTACAAACCATCAGGGTCTGATGAAGTAGCCACTGCTCATCTTTTGGACTGTGTACCTACTACAGTGCTCAGTCACATTAACTTTCCCCAATAAATGTACTCATTTGAAACTGGGAGGATTTAGGGGCATTGAGAAATGTCCAGGTGCTCATCAGGGATCTGACCCTAAACCCTCCCATTGGCAGTGCAGCCCTATACCACACTGATATCCTGTGTAATTGGTTTATTTTAGTTGGCTACAATTAGTTTACCTAAATATATCTGCCTTGATTCATTTGTACAGGAGCTGCAGAAAAAAGCTCTAAACATGGAGCTGATGACAAAGCTCACAACATCATCATGGCCATGAAAGAGAGGATGAAAATTAGGGAGAAAAATAAACCGGAAATCTTTGAGATGATCAGGTAGCAAATTGTTTGTTATGTGTAAAGTTTTTTGACAGGTTAGGTAACACTTAAACTTACAGCCAACCTAGACTGCTACTGTTACTATAACTTGATGTTTGGGTTGATTTACCAAGATATTATCTAGGGCTTTGATTTCTGTGACCTTCAAAAGTTTTTAAAGTATGCCAATATAATTTTAAAATTATGCCCAAAAATAGTTGAAACATGCCTTTATCTGGCAGATATTGTCACATTGCATCCTAGCAAAGTATGATAAAATTTAAATTAATTTTAAAAATAAATATTGTCATTTTGCATTCTGACAAAGTATGATATAATTAAAATTAAATAAGAATTAGTCTTGTTAATTTTTTTAATGAATCCCCAGACAGATGAAACATTTTTCTTTTGACTGATGTATTTTCAAAACAAAAATAAAACTTGCACTTTTGATAATAGTAACATTTTTATCTTTATTGTTTCATATTACTACTATTTAAAACAGACTATCTATAGTTAGCTCTGCTTATATCTTAAAAAAAAAATGTTAGAGTTTATTGTTCATATGTCATTTGTAGTAGATGTACTTTGCATATGAAATATAAGGTTGCATAATTAAATAATGACAGGACATTTATCATCTTCATAATTCAAACATTAATGGGAAAGGCAATGTAGCAATAGGCATCTGTTTTATTTTTTTATTTTTTTTTTAGATCCTATAATGGATAGAACTTAAACTATATTAAAAATATAAATTTTGCTTAGTCATGAATTTATTGTAAGGATTCTATTGATGTTGTTTTCTGTCTGAACTATTTTGCTGTTTGCTGCTCAGGCAAGTTTTCGGAGTTGATAAAAAGTCTCATTCAGGTCATATGAAAGCTGTTAAACAAAGTGTGCTGGATGGCACATCCAAATGGTCAGCCAAAATTGCCATAACTGGTGAGCAGTGTGCACCTTTTAAAAATCCTGTGTGCACCCCACCTGCATTGGTCATTGTGCACTCAGACAATGTTCTGTTTATTATGTTCAGTGTTGTAGTTTTTGATATTTTATATCACAGTGCACCTGTAGTTGAATTTTTTTTATCTAATGTAGTCCTCGTCTCGTTAGTCTCATCGACCAGTTATCAAATTTCAAATTTGGATTTTTAAATAATTATTTTAATAATCATTAGAAATTGTACTCTGCCTTCAATTATAAGTATGCCAGCTATTTGTATAAATACATTTTTTCATCTATTGAAGGTTTCTTTACATTTCCTAAGATCCTAGGATTTGAACGTATAAAAGTAGTTGGGAAAGTTTTTAAGTTGTTTTTTTTTTCAAACTTTCATTTTTTATTTTACTGTCTTACACAACATACATGTTAACTTAAATATTTTTTTTGATTACTTAATCTCTATGTATATTTATATTTTATGAACTGTAATTCAATCTGCATGATTTAGTTTGACACCATTTTTTCCACTAATTAATAAGCGTTATTTTTTAGGAAATTAATTGTAGTGTTTAAAATACGCATTTGCCTTCATTTATAACACTTTTTAAATTAACGAATCCATTTTACTGCACACTAATACTGATGTAACATAAATGTACACGTACATCAATTGTTTTTATAAGACATGATTAGAATAAAAAGTAAAATTAACTTTAAAAAAAAGAATGAATTTTCCAATATATTTTTTTTTAATTTCTACACAATCACTGGCATTGATGTAACTTCTAGTAACTTGCTTAAATTTGGGCATAACAATATCTTGTTTTTTTTTGTATTACATATTAAATTCTTACTGCATCAATAAAATGATCATTCTTAATCGTATTTGTTTGTTTGTTTGTTTTTTACATAGGCCTGTTCTTTTTAGATTGAAATATTTTAGCATATTTTTTTCCCTTCTATTTGTTGTCTCTTAGACTCACGATTGTTCTAATTTTATCTTTATACAAAATATTTTTTTTTGTTTAACTGTACATCCATATTTATCAGTGTTGTATGTTGCCATGTGCTGTGTTTTCTTTGCCAGGCGGGTTTTTGGTGTTGATACCATGTCCCATCATGGTCATATGAAGGCTGCCCAACAGATGGTGCTAGATGGCACCTCCAAATGGTCAGCTCGCATCTGCATCAAAGGTACTTCATGTCTAAGACAACCTGGAAATTTTTTCTCTCTCTATTTTTGCTCTGTTTCTGTGAAGTTTCAAAATTAAACAACTTTTAATCTCTTTCTACACAACTAAAGATAAAAAGATTTTTTTTTTCTTATTAAGCTAATATCCTTAGTTGTGCTTAACTTGGCTTTTTTGTAATTATTTTACGTAATTACTGTTATTTATCAATTTTCATTTTTTATCATTTTTTTATCATTTAGTAACTTATTAGATTAGACTCATATTGAAAGTATATATTTTATGTTCAATATTTACCTAGATATTTTTTGTGTCATTAGCTTTAGTTTGATTTTGCTTCCAGTTTTTAAAATAAATATCTGTTGCTTTCATTCTTTAAAATTTTTATTCTGGGCTACTTTTTGTTGAGGAAGAAAAACACTTAAAATAATGTACCCTATCAACTTTTCACTTAATTTACAAAAAAAATTAACTATGCTTAATTAATTGACAAGAATGCAACTCGGGAGATATCATGTATAATTAAAAGTACATGTAATCTTAAATAACAAATTGATTTCTACTTTTCCCATGCTGTTTTCCTATCTTCAGATTATTTACACATTTTATACCTCAAATTATTGATTTTTTTTAATGCTTTTTTCTTCAGTGATATCTGCTCAAGGTTTAACTGGGAAAGATAAAACTGGAACAAGTGACCCTTATGTAACAGTTCAAGTCGGAAAGGTCAAAAAAAGAACCAAAACAGTGCCTCAAGACCTTAACCCAGAGTGGAATGAAAAATTTTATTTGTAATTTGATCTTTTTTTCCTTACTTTTGCAAATCAAAACATCTGTTTGAGTTTGTCTTTAAATGTGCATTTAGGCTAATTAAAATGTGCATTTAGGCTAATTAATGTGAAGCAGTTGTGGGGGGAAGATTGTTGTAAAGTACTCTTTTTTATTTTATTTTAGTGAATGTCATAATTCTTCAGACAGAATAAAAGTCAGAGTTTGGTGAGTCTGTTAGTTTTTGCTGTTAATTTAAAAAGCAACAAAAAAATGTCTCTCTGATTTACTCTTCTTGAAACAAATGTATTGTTTAAATTGTAGGGATGAGGACAATGACCTCAAATCCAAATTAAGACAAAAGTTGACAAGAGAGTCTGATGATTTTCTTGGTCAGACCATTATTGAAGTCAGAACTTTGTCTGGTGAAATGGATGTCTGGTACAGTTTAGGTCAGTTGAAATCATGTAACTTTTCAATATTATTGCAATATTAATTACAGATTATTAGTTGAATTGCCATTTAGTTTGAAGGATATAAAGAAAATGTTTAGTGTAGCAGATTTTCTTTTTATAGCACCAGTTAATGTTATAAGTCAAGAAGGAAATAGTTATTTATGAACACATTGTATTCTTCGACAGAAAAACGTACTGACAAGTCTGCTGTTTCTGGTGCTATACGTCTACACATAAGTGTTGAGATAAAGGGTGAGGAGAAGGTGGCTCCTTATCATGTACAGTACACATGCCTTCATGAGGTGTGTACTGTCATCTACAATAGTTAGGCTGCCATATTTCTTTTCCATTATGCTACCAAATATCATTTACAACAGTTAATATTAATTGAGCTACCAAAAATCATTTGCACTAGTCTGGCTACGTTGTGGCCTAGTCATGTTGAAACAGCCTATAAATCAAAGTATGCTGGACATTAAAATAAAATACTTCTCCTTTGATATTGTATATGCTCACCGCTAACCTATAAAACACTTCTTCAGTTTCTTTTAAAAGTTTATAGGCAACAAATAGCTGTTTTCAAAGACTTAAACCGCCTATTGTATTCAATCTTCTCTTATTTTTTGTTGGAGCTTTTGCTTCTTGCCTTCTGACTAAGTGAGCAAACCTTTCCCCTTGTTGCTTTGTATGTAATCTATACTTTAATGGGTGGCGCTTTGGTAGCGAACCACATCTACTTGCTGCGTGTTATAGGTTCAATGTCCAGTCACCTGTTAGTGCCTCTATGACTATTGTGGGGATGAAAGAAGGGCAATACAAATCCATCCTATTAGTGGTCTACAGGATCTTAGAGAAAAACATTTCATCCTTTCAGGGTCTTTGCAAAAATTACGGTATTGCCTCTAACCTTCTTTGTAATGACTTCAACTTCTGACATTAAATATTTTTCCTTGATCATTTCATTCCACCTGCCAAATTCATTTGAAGATCATTTGTATTTTTTTCTTTCTCTAATTTTAAACCACACTTACACTTTTCTGTTTAATATGTGACAGGTGTATCATTGTGTAGACTGGTGTTTTAACTTTAGAGGCTGCTCTACTTTAGCATAGATTACAAAGAAAAATCTATTGTGTTGATAACTTTATAGATATAAAACACTAACTGAGGAAACAATTTTGATATTAATGCTACCTTAATTTTATTTTTTATTTAGTAATTACATTTTTTTTTTAATTATGACAACTTGAAAACTTGAGTAAATTTTGAGGATTAATTTTACTTTTTTCTTTACAGAACCTTTTTCATTATCTGTGTGAGCAAGCTGCAGGAGAAGTGAAGCTACCAAATGCTAAAGGAGTGAGTGTTGTGTAGTGTTCTAGTTTGTATTGTATAGTGGAATTTTGTGTGTTAAATGTATTTTAGTTTTATGTAAGAGTTGTCACTCTTTGTTCATAAACATGTCCTCTAAATGCATGTCCCATATGTGGCTTCTGTTTTCTTAGACTGATGAATCCTGGAAAGTATACTTTGATGAACCTGGTCAAGAAATAGTGGATGAGTTTGCCATGCGATATGGTATTGAGTCTATTTATCAGGCAATGACGTAAGTCGCAGTACCACTTTTAGAGGATTAAACGTCCATTTCTTTGAATGTAACTGCACATTTTTTGTGACTTCTTAACTCTATTTCTTCATAACAGTCTGTGACATTTTTTTCCCCCAGGCATTTCTCCTGTCTGTCCTGTAAGTACATGTGTGCAGGCGTGCCAGCCCTGATGAGCACTCTTCTGGCCAACATCAACGCCTTCTACGCTCACACAGCGGCCACCACTGCAGTCTCAGCCAGTGACAGATTTGCAGCCTCCAACTTTGGGGTTAGCTTGTTGTCCATGTTTTAACTTTTTCATTTTGAGATATTTTTAAAAGTAAAGAAAAATTGTGATTGGATCGTATGTTACTTTTATCTGACTTGACGAACATTATATAACACAGAATAGAATTATTTAATATGTATATAAATATATCCACCATTGTCTTTTTCTTTAAAAGAATTTGATCGAAAATAAACGGAATTTTAATTGAATACTTTTATTAACATTATTGAATTATTTCCAGAAAGAGAAATTTGTAAAGCTTTTAGATCAGCTTCATAATTCATTACGGATAGACCTATCTATGTATAGGGTAAGTACATATCAACTTTTAGTTAGAAAACATTAATTTTTGCTCATTTTAGACGTATGACCTTTTGTACGTAGTCTGGCTGTAAAAGAAATTTATGATGATGTTACTAGTTGTAAAAATTTATTTCCAGAATAATTTCCCTGCTTCAGATCCTGGAAGAATGAAAGATTTAAAGTCCACTGTTGACTTATTGACAAGTATAACATTTTTCAGAATGAAGGTAAATTTGCAATTATTTCATTCAAAGTCTCTTTTTTTCACTTCATAGTTTTGAAAGGAGTGGATATTAAATTATTTTTTAAAATGCGGACATTTATAGTTATTTCCAGTATTGAAATTTCTCAGCAAAAACAAATTATTTCTAAAAAAAAAAAATACTTTCATGAGATACTAAATACATTGTGTGTTATAGGTCCAAGAATTGACCAGTCCACCAAGGGCAGGAACTGTTGTCAAAGACTGTGTAATAGCTTGCATCAAGTCCACTTACAAATTTCTCTTTGACAATTGCTCAGAGCTGTACAACAGAGAGTTTCAGACAGATCCCAATGAACAGATAGCTGCTGATCAGGAGGGCCCCAGTGGCAAAAGTTTACATTTCTGGCATAAGCTGATTGCCTTGATTGTGTCTGTGATAGAAGAAGATAGAAATAGTTACACCACAGTACTCAACCAGTAAGTTTGTTCCTCAGTAATAAGTTATTTTGGGTTTTTTTTTTGTGGTAAAACTTTTTTTTTTTGCCTACGTGTTATATGTTTATGTGAGTATTGTATTCATTTTTTTGTGTATTTTAACAGTTTTTATGTGAATTTTTCTGTTTTTAATCTTGAAGGTTTCCTCAAGAGCTGGTGGTGGGTCAGGTTAGTGCCTACATGATGTGGGACCAGTTCTCTCAAGATTTATGCATTGCATTGCAGCGTAAGTTGTTTACTTTTGTGACTCACACACACTCAAACAGTCAATTAGTCAATGTTAAAAATGTACAATTATATCCTGTTTGAAAGCTGGTTTCTCTTTTTCTTAGAACATGAAGAAGAAAGAACCTGTAAAAGCTCAGAATATATGAATCTCCATTTTAAAGTGAAGTGGCTTTACACCAAATACATTGCCGATGTGCCTCAGTACCGTGGGTCAGTTCCTGAGTATCCACGGTGAGTCTTCCAACTCATATGCTTTATTATCAAATCAAAACTAATGAATAATACAAATCAACAAATACATATATCAGCCGCTTGATTTGTTCCTATTATTACTACTCATTCTGATTGGATTAAATTTGTGTATACCTGAACATTTGTGGAATTTTATAAGCTTCTTTGCTGTAAAAAATGAATTAATATATTTTTAGTTAGTCCAAAATTATTTTTTTTTATTACCATCATTCATCCAAAAAGTTAGCTGACTGTTGTCTTTTATTGTTTCAGTTGGTTTGAACCATTTGTTATGCAGTGGTTGAATGAAAATGATGATGTGTCCATGGATTATCTCCATGCTGCCTATGACAGAGATAGAAAAGATGGGGTTTGTAGCTATAAATATTGGTCAACTACTATAAGAAGACTATTTATATTGGACAAAACTCATCTTGTTAGAAATGTTTTTTAATCACATAGAAGAATGCTTCATATTATAAAATTATTATTAAATTTGTATGGCATATCTCACTTCATTTAAGTACTATTTTTTTCCTTTATTTATAATAAGTTTCAAAAGAGTTCAGAACATGCTCTGTTTTCTACTTCGGTTGTGGATGTTTTTACACAACTCAATCAATGTTTTGATGTTATCAAAAAACTTGAATGTCCAGATCCTGAAGTGGTGAAAAATTACATGAAACGTTTTGCTAAGGTAAGTTGTTGCACAATAGGTAATTGTGTTCCTCTTATTTTAATAACAATGGTTTAAAAAAAAAGTATTTCTCCATGTCCATACCTGTGAGTCTTGTCAAAGTCATGGTGATGAATAAGATTGTTTACAATTTCAGACTGTGAATAAAGTACTAATCGCCTATGCAGACATTGTTCGGAGGGATTTTGAAAAATATACCAGCCGTCAAAAAGTAGTAAGTAGTTTTTTTCATTCCATTTTCATGTGTGGCAACTGCAGTTTTTTAAACCTACATCTTAAGTTTAAAACTGGACACTTCTATTAGATTTTTTTTCAGCCACTTATGCTATAGAATTGGTTGTTCATATGAATTGTTTCATTGGTATATGACCTGTTTATATGTCTACAGGCCTGTATCATGATGAACAACATACAACAGCTGCGGGTCCAGCTAGAGAAAGTTTTTGAATCCATGGGTGGAGAAAAGGTCATAACTTTAATTATAAAAACTAATTACTAATTGTGCATTTTGCCTGCTTTCTATTCAATATAAATACATGTATAATGTTTCATTTTTAGGCTGAGAATGAATCTGTTTTTGTGCTAAGGTGTGTTCATGTTGAAGGCATTTCTTTATAATCTGTGATATTTTTTTTAAATCATTTTAGCTTGATGCTGATGCTGCCAATATACTCAATGAACTACAGTCGAAGCTGAATGGAGTTCTAGATGAACTGAGTTCAATATTTTCTAAAAGGTATGTCAGTGATGAAATGCGTGTCATTTGAATACATATTTAGGAATAACAGAAGCAAAATTTATTTGTTGTGTATACCTTTAAAAACAGGACCATGCCATACTATGGTGCAATGGGGTGCAACACACATGGGGAGGGGTGGAGTGCCTTTTAAGTGGTGGCAAAATCTTGATTGGAGCCAGACAAAATCACTTCCACAACATACGTGACAGTCTTTGGGAGTTTAATAGTTTATTTTTTTAACATATGTATGCATATTGGGTAGAACGCACTTGATAGCTAGAGCTTGATCCTCATTTACACTTACCAATAGAAACTATAACAGATTATTGTGGACAAGTTAACTAGAATAGCTACACTCTGCGCTCAATATTTATTTGGTAAACTTGGAGGTCACATATTTTGTCAGGCCTTAATTTAAACTAACAATTTTTAAGTTTTTATATAATTTATCTCTCTTCTTATCTTGAAATATAAACCTGTTCTGATTTTCTAATAAAACCCTGTTCTGTCTAATGAAATATAACTTAATTATGATTATCATTTTAAACCATGCTTTGATTCTAAAATTTCACCCTATTATGAAAATCAAACAAAACCTGTTCTGATATTTAAATATAACCCTATTCTGATTTTTATTATATAATTACATTTTAATCATATAATATAAATTTTTTCTGATTGTATAATATAACCCTGTTGATTCTCAAATATAACCCTGTTGATTCTCAAATATAACCCTGTTCTAATGATGAAATATCACTGTGTTCCGATTGTTACATATAACCCTGTTCTGATCATGATATATATCACTGTGATGGAAATCAGAACAAAATTTTGAAGCTGGCATAGAATGATATCTTTTTAATATGAAGTCTATTATTGTGATTCTTGTGCCTGGGCAGCTGATAGGACCACACATGACTCTGTTTATACTTTACTGTTGACAGTTACATAACATTTTTTCCCATGGCTATTTCTTGTACAAAATCTTCCTATTAATTATTTCTTTAAATGATTCTCTTTGAAAGCCTAGAGCCACAAATTCAGCAAAGCATGCAAGAACTGGGTGGCTTGTTGTGCAAAGTGAAGGGCGGTGGTCAAGTGTCCCTTTCACAGCCAAGTCAGAGATCTAGTATACAGCAAGAGTCAGACATGGTACTTAGACCCCTCATGGATCTCTTAGATGGCAGGTACTTGTCTCATTCAGAAGTCCTTTCATATAATTACTTTTATAAAATGTATCAATATCAGCTGCATTTAGCCTCTTCATAATGTACTGAAGACACAATAAATAAGATCTACAACTTGTAAAGAATTGTAAACCTTTAGTCATAACCAACTAACAACATTCGTCTCAAATCTCTCAGATCTCACTATTGCTAGTCTAATCATTTAAAGTTATCATTTTAACCAAGCAACGTTTCATAACATTTTCTTTTTAAATATTATATAATTTTTTTTTGATGCTCTTCTAACCTTAAAGCATGGCAAAAATAATTTTATCATAATTAATACCCAACAGATTGTATCTACATTTATCTAACCAAACATAAAAAGCTTTTAGCAAAAAAAAAAAAAAATTGATTGCATGCTTATATTTTGTTGCTTCTTTTTCCCACTGTGATTCTAACAACCAACTAAATAACAGCTTATCCATGTTTGCTCAAGTGTGTGAAAAAACTGTTCTAAAGAGACTACTTAAGGTAACCAGTTTATTGTCTTCATCTTTCGTTCATTGATTCATTTCTTGAACGTCTGTTGTTGTTTTTTTCTGTTGTTATTGTTTTACCAGCAAATTTATTTTTGTCACTTTTATGGCCAATTTTCAACTAACTTTTTTGAGCTCATTTTTTTTTTCATGTTAAGTTTCATATATTTTTACATATAATGAAAGAGAAATAAAATCATTTTTAAATCATAACAAATTCAAATAGCAATTTTTTGTCACAAAATGAAATGAATATACCTCTAATCTACCACTTTTCAAATGATAGATTAATTTAGAAAATTATTACATTGTCACAAAATTAAAATAGTTGATTTTCATACTATTATACTGAAGCCTGAATACAAGTATTGAGAACAATTATCTTAAATGTATTTATCAGCCATCAAATGTGGTTTTGGCTGTAAAGTGAATTTTGTATGACAACCTTCACCCCTTTTGTCACCTTCACTTTCTAATGGCAAACATGTATAAGCAAATTATTGAACTTAATGTTGTTGTTTTTTTCATATACAGGAGCTGTGGAAAATTGTCATGCACACCATGGAGAAAACTGTGGTACTTCCCCCATTGTCTGACCCAAGACAAGTAAGCTATTGTATTTTCTGAATAAATGAATATAGTTTCAAAAAACTGAATTCTCTTACAATTTCAAGACTTTTTCATTAAAAAGAACAGATATAACATAGTCCTGCTTCCATTAAAAAAAAACAGATTTTTTTTTAATATTTTATCTGCATACATGTAATAGGTTGGATTTTCCATTAGAATAGTGACAAACAGTTTCTCTTAAAAGTCCTTGTAAAGATAAAATTATCTCTCGATAACGATAACGTAAACGTATACTCTGACAGTTTTCGTAGTTGCTTTACTGCAATAACCAAGGAGGCACCAAAGATAACATGATGACTGGGCTGCAAAAAAAACATGGGTGACTGGGCACCAAAGATGACATAAGGGACATGACACTAAAGATGACATAGGTGACTGGGCACCAAAGATGACATAAGGGACATGACACTAAAGATGACATAGGTGACTGGGCATTAAAGATGACAAAAGGTGACTGGGCACTAAAGTTGACTGACATGGATGACTGGGCACCAGAGATGACATAGGTGACTGGGCATCAAAGATGACATAGGTGATTGGAGTGAATTGCGCTCAAACCCATTACCTGCAGCACACTGATCAGGCTCACAACTTAAGTATCACTGAATCACCACAATAGTGACTAATGTCATCTCCCACAAAACTCTGCATTGTACTTCATTATTTTAGTATTTAAATAGGAAAAAATACTTAGTTGTAATTAACAACTATTTAATCAGCTTTTGTTCCTGAAAACCTCAACAGTCCGGTTCAGAAGAAGTGGTAAGTTGACTATTTAATTGAGGTCTGTTATGGTGGTGGTGACCCTGGGTTTGGAATGACTATCATCTTCATTGTTGGTGACCCTGGGTTTGGAATGACTATCATCTTCATTGTATCTTCAGCATTTGCTGAGGTTTTTATTGTTGCTAAAACAATGTTTGCTTCAAAGAAAGAATTAGACTTTCATCCATTTACATGGGTTTGCCTAAATTGTCATATGATAATTCCCATGACTATTTACATGGGTTTGCCTAAATTGTCATATGATAATTCCCATGACTATTTACATGGGTTTGCCTAAATTGTCATATGATAATTCCCATGACTATTTACATTTTTTGTTTATTACATCAACCCTTAAAAAAAAAAAGGACTCAATTAAAAAAAAAAACAGGTATACTTGTACATACATTGGACCCTCAGTTAACACTCTTAATTCTTCCAATACCAAGAGAGTTGACAGTAGAGCAGACTGTACTTTTTCTTTCCTGGACTCTCAACAAAATGTAGAGCATTTAGAAACGACAAAAACAAAATTATAAACAAATTTATTTACTTTACATTCATACAGTTGGAGGATACAGAGATAATGTAGAGCAGTCTGTTTCTTCTACAAAACTTTTTTTTTTTTTTAGAATATCAAATGACATTACGTAATACTTTTGATAAAAACTGAAAAATTCCAAATCCAATACACAGTATTTTTTTAAGACATTGATCACCAATGAGATTTGCCTGAGATTTGCCAGAAATTTCTCGGCAGTCATTTCTCCTGTTTATATGGGGTAACTACTTATCCTGTGGTAAGCTAGTTACAGTGACAACCAAAATGATATCATTCCCTTAGATATGAGCCCGTATCATTTATCTTAATTACCCGTTAAATGAAAAGTCCATTGTGTGAATCAGGATTAGACTCTTTATGTGCTAAACACATTTTTTTGTTTGTTTCATCAGAAATGTTTTTATTTTTTTCCTTTTTTTTTTCAACCATTGCAGGATCCAACTATATTTTCTACATTTTCATCTTTATTAAATAAACTTTACCTTTGCTTACATGTTTTATACAACCGTGGTTTTGGGTGCTTTCCTATCTTTTTTTTTTTCATTATTTGCCATTTACAGCTTCTGCCTCTTCCTAGTAATGCTCAGGCTAAGATAGAAGATATGTCCCGTATGTTGTTGAACCATGTAAGTCAGATGCCTATGAACACACCAATGAAGCAGGTCAAAAGTATTCAAGCCACATTTTTGGTACTTTTTTTTTCTAGTTTTACCCAGCATGCAATGTTCATGGATAGTAACATTTTTCCTAAGTTTTCAGCAGTTTATTTATTTTGTTTTTGCTTTCCACTTCAATAAGTATTTTTATCAGTAATTTTTATAAAAGATAATAAAAAAATGATTATTAAAAGGGGAGTGGCAAAAACGTTATTATTAAGTTGAATAATTTCATTTTGTTAATATCTTTCTTCTGGTTGAAAAAAAATACCTATAAAGTCAAATGAACTAATGTTTCATAATGGCTAAAAATAACTTTTTGGCAAATTTTGAAAATAAAATGTGTATTTGAAAGATGCTTGGGTAGATTTATTCCATGATGTTTCCTAATGGCTAAAAATAACTTTTTGACAAGTTTAAATTAAAACTAGGGCTGCTGATTAAACTGCATTAAATTGCGATTAACGCGTCAAAAAAAATTTGCGATTAAAATTTTTAACGCAATACCTAAATGCGTTAATTTGACCAAAATGCTGAAAGTTCACCAAACTGATAAATAACGGATTTTCACGCTACTAGTTGCGTTCACTTATTAAGTAGATCTACCACCCCCACCCTGTCACAACTTACACATACCCTCACATCGACAAAAGCCCCAATTGTAATATAAAATGAAGATGTTTTGTTATATAGCCCTTCGACAAGTGAACCTCCTGTTCCCTTGCTATAACCAAAATGAAACAAAAGAAAGAATCTTTAATGTTGACACACGAAAGAAAGAACAACAGAAGATGAAAAATGAAAGCCGACCTTTCAAAATTTTAGCTTTGAACGTTTGAAAATTGCCATACGGTAACATTAAAGAGTCTCATTTTACAAGATATTTTTTTATTAATATAACTGACAGACCGATAAAAAAATAAAATTTTCTTTTCTGTTGTTCACTAAAACATTGAAATAATAGTTGATAGTAAGAAAGTAAATGAATGAAAGAATAAAAGAGTAACATCGCGGCACAAAACAAAAACTTCAAAAACAAGATTAAAAGTAAATTTGTCCTTCAACTCGACGACCGTAGTAGTATTGGTGGGGTAAACGTCACATCTACGTAAAATCATAGCAGCTGTATGACCTTAAAACAAGAGGATTGTCTTTTATGACGCGTGCTCCTAGTTTGAAACAATGGAACCGGTGTCAACTTGTTTTTGGTACATCTATAAGTGGAGAGAGAGTGTGTTGAAAATGTGACTTGGTGGGGAAAGAGGGGGGGGGGTTGGAATAAAGAAAAAAAACGCGTTAATAATAAGTGAGCGACAACTTTCTGGCTATACTATCATTTTATGAAAGAAAAGTTACATTTGAGATATAAATGAAGTATGTATTTTTTTTTTGATGGGAAGTGGAGGGTAGGGTAAACAGACGTACGTGTGGGCGATGTGAAGCAAAATATGACAGGGAGGGAGGGAAGAGGGGTTGACATACGTCATTAGTCCTGAAACTGCGGTACGAAAAAAAAGGTTAGGCATTGTTGTTAAATAAAAAGAAAATAATTAGCATCATTGACTTGATTGATACATGTCCATAAACTGGTCTCACTAGCTAATTCAATAAACATATATGCTAATGCTTAATAAATATGTTATAATTCATTATACCTCTTTCGTAAATTAAAATGACTTGTTTATTATGCCGATGTTATGCTTTGATATTATGACATATTAGTTTGAATACAAACAATTGTATTATATTGTGTCGATTAAAATGTGCGTTAATTTGCGATTAAAATTTTTAATCATGCGTTAATTTCGATCAATTTTTTTAATCGAACAGCAGCTTTAATTAAAACGAATAGCATTGTGCAGTAAAATTACATAGGTAGATGTTGTGAAAGTCTCCAGTAAAATGAATCGCGTAGAAGTAGACAGGCTATACAAGGAGGCACCGAGAGTGGGAGCACAACACTCTCAGGGAGCCAGCAATTCAGAGAAAAAGTCACTGTCAGTCAGTGAGCCAATCAGTGACCTACAGTTGTGTTGATATCATTTAATGTTGAGGCAAGACTGATTCATTAAACTCCATGTAATTTACCAGAGACTTTTGCTCATTATTTGAACATAAAATATTGTAAAATTATACACTGACAGCTTATCCTTATACCTCCATACCTAATTTTACCTTAGCATGATAGACGGGCTGAGTCGTAACAATATCTTAAGCATATATCCAATATAATACTGAGAACATTGTATTAAATTGTGTAATACATTTCATGTTAGTAACAATTTCTTTAAAATTTTTAATGTCCACAAACCAATGTTCTAAAAATATTTTCACAGTGTTAAGATAAAATATATATATGGCTGCATGTCCATCCATGAATCCTTTTAATTTTGGTTAAGTTTGTGAAATCCTAATACATGCAATAAGAAAAATACACATTTTTAACTTTTTTTTTTTTTTGTAAGTCCATAATTTCTATTGTTAAAAATATAACTTATTTTCATCCTGTTCATACTGTATGTATTTTAATATTAAATACATATGGAATCACTATATATTTTTTAATACTATCTGTGGCTTCTAAGATCAAGTTATTAACTCATCATTTTGTGTTCAGTGTTTAATTTCAAATGATAATCCATCTAAAAATTTTCATTATAAATTTGTCGTTTATAAATTTTCATTATAATTTGTCATTTATAAATTTTCATTATAATTTGTCATGTGTAAATTGCTTAATCAAAATGTTTCAAGAATTATTTTTTTTTATATCTGTAATACTGATAACACTTATACTCAACTAAAAACTCATTTATTACTAAATTGTAGCTCTTGCTATTTATTTACAAATGACTTCTTTTTTACATTCTATCTATGTTAATTAATTTACTAGCAAAAAAAAATATTTTTATAAAGCTCACTTTTGAATGAAATGTTTTCTTTTGAATATTATATTCTTATCCCTTTTTTTTAACCAAAAAAAAATTGATCTTACAATCTCATTTTAAGACCGTCAGTTTTACCATAACGTGTTACCATAACGTGTTATGTTTTGACCCTAAGGACATGTCAAAGGAAGCTGAGAAAAATCTGAGTCCTAAACAGTGTGCTGTACTGGATATGGCCTTGGACACAATCAAGCAATATTTTCATGCTGGTGGTCAGGTACTTTTATTTTGTTGACTTCAAAATCTTTCCTTAAAATTGATTTCCTCTATAATGTTAAGTATGTACCATCTATTTATAATGCACTAAAAAAATATGAAAAATGAAAGCTAATATACAATTATTTCAAATCTAAAAGGGGTTAAAGAAAACATTCCTAGACAAGAGTGCCGAGTTGCAGTCCTTGCGATATGCCTTAAGTCTGTACACACAGACTACAGACACACTTATCAAGACTTTTGTCAATACTCAGACACAGCAAGGTAAAAATAATATCACAATGTAAAAAATTGATTTTTTTAGGGTTTTTTTTTTTTTTTTCGAAGGAACATTAGCTAATTCAGGCTGTTTATCTCCATCCAGAAAAACCTGGCCAAGAGGATCCAGTCGGAGAAGTTTCCATCCAGGTTGATTTTACAACACACCCTGGTACTGGTGAACATAAAGTCACAGTGAGAGGTGGGTACATTAGTCTGTAAGGAAGGACCACGATGTGTATTTCCATTAGGTTTAGAGTCGTGGGTGTTAAACCCTCAGCCATTTCATTCATTCACATGAATTTGAGACAAAATAACTTGCTTAGTCTATATAGTTACAGTTTCAATTTAGACATTGTCACTGGTTACCTTCATCCTACTGCTGCCACCTTTTTAGAATGCAGAACAACGCTGTTATAAGATTCTACAGCTTAAATTGGTGGTAGCAAGAAAGCTATGCAACACCTTGACCTCCTCCATTAATAATAACTGCATGTACCAATTGAGTCAACTAAGGGTCAAGTGACCTTACATTGATGTCCACTGGATGACAAAGTCACAAAAACTTCAATAATTCAGATTTTTTTTTTACTGAAAAGCTTAATAGATTTTGTTTACATTGCTTTCAGTTGTTGCTTGTAATGATTTAAAGTGGAGAACTACTGGCATGTTTAGGCCTTTTGTTGAAGTCCATTTGATTGGTCCTCATCTCAATGACAAGAAGAGAAAACACTCCACTAAGTCAAAGTCCAATAACTGGAGTCCAAAATACAATGAGACATTCCATTTGTAAGTAATTGTTTTTTTTCAAAGATTATAAAATGAAAGTAGATTTATTTTAAAGCTAATTAAATTGATGTATATATGTATTTAATGTTAAAATCTGATATTATAATTTTTTTTTTACAGTAACTTGGGAAATGAAGATGATCCCTTTGCTTATGAGCTACAGTTTTGTGTCAAAGATTATTGTTTTGCAAGAGAGGATCGGTTGATTGGCATTGCCTTGATGCAGTTGCGGGACATAATTGAGCAAGGCAGCTGTGCTTGTTGGGTAGCCTTAGGACGTAGAGTGCATCTGGATGATACTGGTTTCACTGTGTTACGAATATTGTCTCAAAGGACAAATGATGAGGTCGCTAAAGAATTTGTTAAGTTGAAATCTGAATGCAGACACTTGGAAGATGTACAATCATGACAGAATATACCATAATATTAGGTTATTTTTAGCATATGAAAAAAATGTCTGGGGAAACCCTTTGTTGAGTGTTTTTGTGTATAGTTCACATTGTCAATGAAAAAATGTAACAAAAATAGATGCAACATTAGCTAAGCCACCAGGTTAAACTCTTGTGTTAAATTTTAGCTCTCTTTTTTCATAGTAATGAATGCAGACCTTAAATGAAAATGTGAGGGGAAATTGAGTATTAAACTTGCCGAAAATTCTTTTGAAGTCTTCCACTTGATCATTTGTGGGACAGGACCTGAGAAATATTCTTTGTTGTTATTGCTTAATTTGCTAACAGATGTTCATCATAAAATATTATGTTTCAATTGTTGTGTGATATTCAGTGATCAATGAAACTAGTACATGTAGATGGCGCTGTTCTAATTGAACACATTCTTTTTCTTTGCATATATTATTATGTACTAACATTTTATGGTTATTTTTTTTCTGTAGTTGACCCTTGCTGAATGTGGCACTTTTTTTCTGTTAATACTGCTAGAAGAATATAGGCAGCAATTTAATTTTATACTTTGTCAGGTCAGACACTTTAGTATTGAAAAAATTTCTATTTTTAGCCATTTAATTGTGCCCCTTTAGTTACACCTAGCTGTCGATATGGATTACCCAGTCAATACATGTCACCCAAACAGTTCCACGATATATATACTCCTGTTTCATCATTTATACTTGTACATGTTCATCCAAAATACTTATAAAAATATCAATGTCCAGATTTCATTTTGTTTTTTTCATCATTTAAATGCTTCAGGGTGCTGATCATTTTTTTGTTGTTTTATTTTTGAATCGGGCATGTTGCTGCTGGTGATGACTTGAACGCTTGTATCAAATTATTTATTAACAGATTTAATCTTTTAGACCTCTTTACTGTTCCAGATTATATGATATTGAATTATTTAGTTCGGTAAACCATTAGGCCTGTGATTCCCATTGTGGGGTGAGACATATTGCTTTTTAACTACTTGTTTTTTTTTATAGTGAAATTCTTACATCCACATTATGCACAAGCCTGTATTGGCCTAAATATAGTCATTATCATGTTTCACATGTAAGAAGTTGACAGCAGAAATGTCTACATCTCTATTGACAGTTTAAAGTTTAGTTTAAAAAAAAAAAAAGCCAGATTAATGTGAAGTAATAAAACCTAAAGCTAGAAGTTTTTTGTTTTTTTTTTCTATCGAAAATGAATGAAAATATCTGCGTTTTTAAATTTTTTATGTGCTGTTTTATAATATTTGTATATATGTTGTACATTTAGTTTCATCATAGTAAATGCCTTATTAATCTATGTATCCAGTGAATAGACGTTTTTTAAGTCCTTTTATACTGAGGTATCTAAGCAAATGAAGAATATACTTCTGTATAAATACACAAGCTCAATAATACTCTTGTTCTAACAGAGAACGTTCGATTTCGTGTTTTTTATTTATTTATTTTTTTGCTTTATTCTTTAAACCAATTAGGATTTCTTCAATAATTTTGTCATGTGGTGAAGGAAAAAAAAGACAGACTGGAATCAAAGATGTTATAAAATATTTCACTGGAGTAAAATAGTTCTTATCTTTATATTAATCCTGGCTTAATAAAAACAAACATTTCAAGGGCTGCTGGATGGCCTTACAGATATGGATTGAAACAAAAAAAAAAACTGTCCCTACACATTATGTGTATAAAATTTACTCTTTTTTATATATATAATTTTATTAAATTATACGAAGATTTTTCTTTTTTATTTTCTTTTTATTTTATCCTCTTTTCAACTTTTGTTTTATTTGTCAACTAGCACCAAAATATAATGGCAGTATTACTGGCATTGTATGGATTAAATACATAGAATCGTTGAATACAAAGTGACAAAATGATTTGTTTTTTTTTTTGCTAGAAAAGTTAATTCTTATTATTTGTTTTAGTGGATCTCCAAACTTGATTCCTTCTAGAAAGATGTTCAAGAAAGACGTCAGTTATTCATCAGTTATTTTTTATTATTATTATTAAAAAAAAAAAAAAAAAGGCTAAATGCCAGATCAAGAAATATTTTCTCTCAAAGCCTGTTTATTAACTGGAGACGTAAAATATATAAATATGATGGAAATTAGAAGATTGGTCAAAGATGGATAAAGTGATTGTGAGCTTCCAGTAGAGCTGTGATTTAGTTAACACAGAGAAACTTGTGGGATTATTAAATCTCAAAGTTCTTTTATGACAAAAAAAAAATTCTTTTTAAAATAGCTGGAGAACCTAATGTTAAGAGGGGGGTAGGGGTAATTAAAGCGCTGAAACCCAGAGTTCTAAAACAAAGATATCTGGAGATATTTTAAAAAAATGTGATATAATGAAATTTAAGATATTTTCTTATCTACGTTTGTTACTTAATATTACAGTTATTAACTGTATAATCATTTTCTTATTGTGATATGCACTTGCTTTCATTATTTTTCACATTTAAAACATTTTTTAGAAACATTTGTAGATTTCAAAAAACTCGATACAGGTAGACATTCAAAAAATTGCAACCTCAGGACCTGAGGTGCCGCAGATTTTATTAATAAGCCCGATAATTTAAGGTTTATATATACTGTATATATTTAATAGAAAATTACATCATCTAAAGAAAAAAAAAGAAAAACCTAAGTGAAAAGAAAATGAAATTTTATTGTTCACCAACTAAATAAAATATAATACAGATGGTTGTATAGAATGTTAATTTCTCCTGAAAACAGTGACACAATTTGAAAATGGTCTCCTATGTTCATGCCTGAATACTGAAGGATCCAGGTATTCAGTTGCTGGATTTTTTAATGTCTACCTGTATTCATTCTAGGCCATATTTATTATTTTAATTTGATTATTGTATTTAGAAACTTTTTTTCCCTATTACCCGCCTCCTTTTTTTTTACTGTCTAAAAGATCATAACAGCAACAGCATTGCCATTGTGAAATTTAAAAAAAAAAAATTCTTGAAGTTTTTTTTGTGTATTGTCAAAAAAATGTAAGCAACTCATTCATTAAGTTTGCTTGCAATTAAATACTAATTAGTTGTTTAGGATTATTGTATCATATGTTTATAGATTGTTTTTAGGGAACATGCCTTGTTTTTTAGTCTATACTAATTCAAAGTTGTTTTTTTTTAATAATTTGGTGTTTTTTACATAAGTGGTTGCATAAAAATATGTTAAACCATTATAAATATTGTGTACATGTAAATATATCTTAGTTTTTTTTTTATTCAAAATTTTATGTAGTAAAAGTATAAGATTAGCAGTTTAAAACATTCCTATTTGTGAAAACATTTTACATAAATTATTGTGTACAGTTTATAATCATCTTGTACAGCCATCACTTGTATACACAAAGTAAACTGCACACATCAGAATAGAAAAAAGATAGTTTGAGATTATTTATAGATTTTTAGCTTGTCATCAATTCAGATGTTAATGCTGTTTGATTTCCCTTTATAGAATCTCTATTCTTGTATACTTCAAAGTAACCTAAATGTTCTCATACAGCATGAATGAGCTGGTATTTAAAAAAAAAAAACATTTTGATGCCAGCAGATGAACATCTCTTCTTTTCCTTTTTTTTTAATACTGAATAGAAAAACCTGTCCAAAAATTTCACTGGCATATGTATATTGTATTTAACATTATAGATAAAACTATCACATAGTTTATTTCACTGTTTATTGCTGCCATACTTTGAGTACTGAAGAAAAACCTTTGCCTTAATTAATAATGTATCTTAAATCTGATTTATCCAAAGGCTGTGACTTTTTCACCACTTTTTTTTTTACATGTACAGTTATTGAACAAGTACATGTTCATGTGTTGTATATTATTCTCTGGAAAGGTTTGCCACAATGGAGCTTCTTATGATAAACTTAACATTTTAAATTGTATTCTTAGCTTAATTTTAATAAAACAACTAACACATGGGAGGGAAAAAAATGAAAAGAAAAACTTTTCAATGGGCAAATATCCTATAACGATTTTTCAAATTGACATTAAATCATATATTTTCACTTTAAAAGATAATGTTTTAAGGATTTTTTTAATTATATAAATCGCCAAGGAAGCTTCATTTTTGCCAGACCTTACCATCCCATAGATTTCCTTCATTTTTTTATATATATATTGGGGCTAAGGCCACATTACTCTTTGTTAATAAAAGTTTTTTCCATGAAGTGTGTTTTGTCTTTGATAATTCAATTAACAGAAATCAAATGAAAAAAGAACAAAATTTATTCATTTTAACAAATGTACATTATTTTATCATTGAATTAGGAACATATAGACATTTTTATCAAATGAAAACTTATTGTCAATTTTCTTCGTCAGAATTATAAAATAGCTTTTTAAGATCTAAGAAAGCAATTTTATGTGGCACAGAAGATATTTTAAAGAGTAACTTAGAACTAAAATGTCAACTTAATATTTTTGTTTTAAAAAAAAATACATGTAATACAATAAAGCAACTAAATTATATGCTAAACAATATATACAAAAAGAATTAGTGATATTTTTTTAATATTGTGCAAATAAATGGTAACATCTATACAGCATTTTAAGCTCACATTTACAACACAGTAATTCCTTCAAAATAATTTTTCATTCCTTTCAGTGCCTTTAAAAATAAGAGTACAAATGTTTTTTTTAAATATTAGTTATCTACATGACCTGACATGTTCAAATTTGAAGTCATCATAAGTTTAAAAATTACCACTGCGTTAAATACCAGAGGTCTTCTAGGATAACTGAAAATATTTGATACATAAACTTTACTTTCTTTTATTGCTAAGATAAATCAATACATCAAATATATTTTCTTAGTGTGTTTAATTTAAAACTTTCTTCATATTAAGTTCTGCCAAATCTGACATTTTTTTTAAAATACAGAATATAACTGGCTTAACAGCAACCTAATAATTAATGAGTGGATATTAGCAAACAAATGGAAACATTTTAGTAAAAAAAAAAAAAATTTTTAAATCCAGGTTTTCACTATTGGTTTTTACAGAATGAAACGAAAGTGAACAGCAAATCAAATATGAAAGAACAAATATCAAAATAAATGGATTAAAAAATTTATACAAAAGAGTGAATAGTTTAGCTGCTGTCTGTTGAATTCACTCTAGCTACTTTTGATGATGAACTTCCTTCACTTAACTCAGACAAATTAGCTCGTTGACTATCTCTTTTTTTACTTCCAGTCTGTGAAACATGCTAAAAAACATTGTCCAATAAGAAATATGCTGAAAAAACTATGTCCAATGAAAATGATGAAGAAAGCTTACATGAAATATATTATACTTTAACTATTTGTATTTCTGCTCATGAAAATAATATTTTTACCTTTTTATCCCACTGTTGATGAAGATATCGCAATAATATATTTGTTTTCTCTGTTGTTATTACTGTAAAAGTAAAATTTATTAAAATTCAATACAAAAAATGAACTATTCTTAAGAGATGAAAACAGTTGTATTCTAATTTTTATAGCTAAATTTTGACATCTGAAATCTGCATTACCTTGCTCAGAAGGATGATCCTTTGTTGAAATATATACAGTCGGCTTCTGAAATTATAAGCAAAAAAAAAAAAATCACATACTTTATGATTACAGCATTAGTTTATTTAGTTTATTTAAACTATTTAAACTATCGAGACAATCACAAAAGTTATTAAAAGCTGTACAAAAATCTGCTTCACAATATTTTCATCAGGGATGACATGCATGCTAAAGTTGGCATGCCAGTAATTTTTCCTGCCACATCAAATTTGTAAAAAAAAAAAATTATCTTTCAAATACTATTTCTATAAAATCCAGACATAGGCAAGTGAAAAAAAATTCATGTAAATTGGCTTTATTTTTTTGGTATTTTGATACAATTATATTTTTGATCCCTGGTTTACATGGTAAACTAATAAATAAATCATTTAGTGACCTGTTTCAGATATATCCCCCAATAGAGTGAAAATAGTATAAACTTCTGCCTTTTATCCTTTTCTTTAAGTCTACCATTTTTTTTTACTCTGTATAACAATGCTTTTTTTTTTTAATAGTTACAATTAACGGGAGCATCAAGACACAACAGGTTTATAACAAACATTAAATACAATCAAAAAAACAAGTCAACATTTTCCAGAATATTTTTAAGCACCTACAAGAATAACATTTTTAGTAAAAAACATCAATAATTTTATGTGGGGTAAGTTCCAAGACATGATAGCGCTAAATGAGGCAACAGTAACATGTAACAAAATAGAGATACATGCAGTAATTTAGAAATACTAGAACACATTAAAAGCTGTAAACCTGACTGCAGTAATTATTGACATTATTTATTTATTTTTAAATAATATTGATGTGATTACACAGAAAAGGGGAAAAAAGCGGTGTTTAAGTTGAACAGTACTAAACAGAACAGTGTTTAGCAGTGTATGTCTATTATTTTCTCTTAAAAAGAATTTTATCCAGTCTCAAAAAAGAAATTTTTGTACAAAGTATACACAGCCGAATACATGTATTAAAAATTTTTTTTTGGCAAATTAATCACAAAATGTATTGAAACTTACATTATATCTGTGACTAGAATCAGAATGAAACCTTGTGAAGTTACTTTCATTGTAAGATGGGAGACCCTTCAAGAAATCACCCTGTGAAAGTGTAAAGAAAAATATTGTTACAAGTTTTTTTGTGCTACAATGCGATAAGATTTCCCCCTTTTATACATCTTAATTTGTTGAATGGTCAAGGTCAAAAGCCAAGCTGACCATTTACCAATAGTCCAATCATTCCTATGAACAAATGTTGAATTTGTATGCATTAAAAAAAAAAGGAGAAAAACAAAATTTCAAAAAGGGGATTAAGTATAGTTAAAATGGGCTATGTACACTAATTCTTCTTAATTGATTATGAATGTAAGTCAAATTTTAAGAAAAATGTTCCAGCTGTCTTTGCCCCTGTGTTGCCAGATGATTCTTCATTTGTTTAAAAGTTCTTCGTCCTTTGGATCTACAGCCCATTTATGGCCCTGACCTGCCATACTACTCTTCTCCACTTTTCCAGATCCATGGTCTTCTTCCCCCACTCTCTCACTCCTATGGCTTTAAGGTCTTTCTCCACTTCCTCTAACCATCTGCTTCTTGGTCTGCCTTTAGGCCTTTTCTCATTGGGTGTTGCCTTATATATTTCTTTTGGACCTTTTAGAAATAGAGATGTCATTGGTCTTTTGATTGCAGTGACTGTCCTTTCTTATCAAAATGTTGCCACAGACATAGGTCCAAACAATTATCTACATGAGGTAAACCATAATCTCATAGTTTTTTGGAAAAATAAATTTTTTTAATGGAAATTGTCACTTTGCTGTATGTTGATTTTCTCAAAGGATATTATTGGTAAGTAGAGTCTTCCTTATGGATGGGCAAATAAGGCATCTGACGAAGCCTTCACTTCCAAAAAGGTCTGGTCTAGTATTTAATTTCTATTAAATCTGGCACTTAGAGGGTCCAGACATGCACTTTTGCTAAGGGGCCCCACACATCTCTGGAATTCTCTGCCTAGTGCCACAAGAATATAGGGCAAGAATATTTTATTAAATCTGAACAACAGAAAGTGTGTAAACATCATAAAAGGTCACTGGATTGCTAAAAGTGACATATTTGAGCACATGAACTAACTAGATATACAAATACAGAGAAAAAGAAAACTTTATGATGTGCTGAAAATTTGGCACATTTTGTTGGTAAAACTAACTTTTTATCATTGTTACTTATCAAAAAACATAATCTATCATGAGTGTTGTGCTCAATAAAACATGCACAACAATCACACTACAATAGAAATACATAATACATGATTCTTTTTTTTACTTATCATCAATAACATTTTTTTAATATTTCTTTTATCTTTACAAGGGGCTATCAAAACATTATAAAAAACAAAAATTGCTTGAAAGATTACCAGCTTCCCATTATAACATCTAACTAGTATTTGGATCCGTTCTATTTTCTGGTGGCGAACATTTGTTAGAATATAGATGGTGTTGTGATGGCTAAAAAATGTATGTTTGTTAACCACAATTTCAATTTTGAATTTGAAAATTACATTTCTATACATTTGTAAACATTGTTTATGTTGAATTAAAACATTAACATGCTTGTTAGCCACAGTATCTACTGAATAAAATATTTTGTAAAGTTTTACATAACACTCCTGTTACTTGAATTTTGTATCAACAACCCTCACTAACTATATAACTACAAGAATTGTTGTTGTGTATTTATTTTGAGACTTTACTACCTATTTTCCATCCAACACCATTGTTTATTGATTGGTCACCTGCATACCCAGACACTCGTGGTCGTTCAGTTATACCCCCCCCCCCTTCTTTTTTCACTCAGCTTTTCTATTTATGCTTGTGATTTGCCACAAAACATATGGTCACTGTGTGACAGAAGCTACCCATCTAATAATACATATGTCATATGTATATGAGGTGTTTTAAGCCAAGCTAGCCTTATCCATTGCATTATGTGACAGGCATGTCAAACTAAGAATCCCTTGAGGGTCACATGGTTAATATTGTGTTGCCATGAAGGTCACAGATGACACATAATTGAAGCCACTTAATGAAATTACTAATACTAAGGGACATTTTAACTACCTATTCACATGTACTTAAAACCACTTAACATATAATAAATACATATATATGTATAAGTAAATACAAATGATCTTCAAGAAAAATTACTTGATTGGTCCTAAATGCTACCATATTGTATGAAATCTTTGGTTGGAAGTTTTACACTATTTGTGTGGAAAAAAAACTATTCATTGTCAAAGAAAGTAGGTTTCATTAAAAATATGGTGCTAAGGTAGGTTTTTAAAAATAAATAGTAAGTTATTATTCATACATTCAAAAATGTCATTGCCTTTTTTAATTTTTGATTAGTAATGGATTAATAGCTCTGATAACGGATAAGGCTTGAGTGCTGTTGATCATAGTCATATTTATAGAAATTGCTATATAATGGTTCTATGTTTATTGAATATAGTTAGCATATGGCGTCATTCCGCCATCTTGAGTGTAAATATTGGGAGCTTTAGTGTATACGTCATTTGGTACAAATGACGTATATTAACCGACAGTTGGGAGCACATGCTTTGTTTTATAGTTAGTCTAGCTTTGGGCGTCTATGTAGATGGATGCATATTTACAGTTTGCTATTGTACTCCTCCTGATTCTACCTTTATATCAGTTCATGTTCAAGTATTAAATGATTGTTTGATGTTACTTCACTGGAGTTAACTTCGTTATTTGTGTTGTCTGATTTATTACACCTTCTACAAGTATCTTCAATATAAGGACCCGTAACAATCATTCATAATAAAATGACTACAAGTTTAAATATATATAACTTTAATTTACATATATACCGTAGCCTATACATTGTTAGACTAATAATGTATACAAATATATAAATTTATGCTCGTTTGTGCGTTTTATATAGCATAAAAAAGTAGGCCTAAAGTTCCCTTAGCCCTAACGGGCCATCTGAGCAGATGAAGTGTAGAATTCATCTGTTTCTACTGCATATGAAGGGATTGTGTTAGGTTAGGTACCCATTAAAGCTGGGTGGACTTGTGGGACGACTTGGAAACAATTTTCACCTGGAAAAATTCCCATGGTTCTCACAGAGGATCGAACCCAGGACTCTCAGGTCAACAGTCAAGTATCTACACTCTACACCACTCGGCCATCCATCCCACATAGGTATAGCATAAAAACATCAATAAATTTTTCTCTAAGAGTTATGACTGGCAACACTCATGCCTCATCCCTGTATGAAAATTTTATTACAAATAATGAAGTGAATATAATTTCAAACTCCAACAGGCCTAAACAATATTTATTATGTGAAAATTGTGTTATTTGAATTGATGGCATCAAATAAAAGTGGTTTTTTTTTTTATTTATTACTGTCATTAAATAGATAATATGATAATTCTGGAAATCTTGCTAATAATGCAAATGATTAGGTTGGTATTCATGGAGATAGGTGGGCCTTTGGCATTGGATGATTGGTGGCAATCCCTGCGAGCCTCAGTGCTGTATAAAATGTGTTACGAGAACCTGATTTCTAATAAGGGAAATGCTCCTCGTACGCAAAGACGTACAATGTATTTTTTTTTTTTTACCGTACGTCAATTTTTTTTCTAATTATACATTAAAATAAGGGGTTAGTTTGTGTGGCGCGCTAGTGATGTTGGTTGTTCGCTTGGCCGTGACCCAGTTTGGCAAGCTATGTGCGGGTTCGATTCCTATGAGAGACATAAATTTTTTTGTTCAGATTTTATTTTTCAGGATCAGGGATAGGGGGTTAGGGACAGGGTTAGGGTGTGGAGCAATATCTATTGATGGTCATTTTTAAATAAATCATAAATTATTTTTTTCAGGATTAGGGTTAGGGATAGGATTAGGGATAGGAATAGGGTTAGGGATAGGATTAGGGATAGGGTTAGGGTGTGGAGCAATATCTACTGCATTTATAACTTTACATCATAAGAGTTCCTCAAAGTTTTGCTTGACGTACGAGGTAAAAAAAAAATACATAGTACGTCTTTGACGTACCAGGAGCCAGTGCGTACTAATAATAGTAAAAAACATGCTTTCAGTATTATGTTTCTAAACTATTATTTATTGATGAACGAATCTAACTGATGATAACAGCCTACAAACCATTGTAGTCCAGGAACAAATCCAGTAATGTTTAATCCTCTAGTCTTAGCACATACGTGGAACGTGAACAAATTTAGCCAAGTTAGTTGACTTGAACTGAACTACCAAAATAATTTGTTTTAACAAAAATTGTGTTTTCTGTCTCTTATTTACACAACTGTAGTGTTCGAATTTAAAGAATTTATTTATTTTTATTGTAAGTAGGATACAATTTGAATGTCAAATTGTTTATGATTTATCTGTTTTTGTGCAAATCATTGTTTCGGATTGCTCGCCAGGTAAGACACAGAAAATGGTTAAAGTTATAATAATAATAGGCTAATGTTGTTTTTTTTCTCTCTCCTTCCGCTTATCGAGACATACGATACGCATAAATAAAGCAAAGCTGTCTGCTATGAAACTGAAAGGGCCAGTTCATCGACATCATTAATAGATCGTCACGTTAATTATTTTTTTTTTACAATTTGTAATTTTTTTTTAATGTTTCTTTTTATCAGTTTAATTTTCCTTAAAATTTAGATTAATGTTTTATAATACTAGCTATTGCCTGGCCTAGTTACTAGTAGTAGTACAAAATTTAAAAAAAATCACTAATTTGTCTATCTCTATCATCTATGTCGGCTATGTCATTTAAGACTGTGAATATTAAATCAGATTTTCTCCAAAAGACATGCAACCAACTACCTTAAAATATAATGAAATATATGTATAAAAAAATATTTTGTTTAAAGTAGCTTAGAACTCATATTGAACTACATTCTCATACAAAATTAAATCCTTTAGTTAAATAACAAAACACAGTGAGTCATGATTAGTTTTTTTCTATTTGGAAGGATCTATATGGCACCATTCTTTCATCCCCACCATAACAAAGTATTGAAAGTGAGCTGGCCCTCAAGGCACCACAGGAAACATATATAGTTAACAAGCACAATGCCCACCCATTCCCAAATAAGGTTGAGCACTCATTTAAGGTGTGTGGACTTGGAAAGTTTCACAAGAACATAAAAAAATCACAAGGGTTGAACCTAGGACCTTCAGGTTGACAGATGAGCACCTGCTCCCCATGACTATCCTCCCCCTTTTTTCATTATTACTATGGCATGGAATTAATTATGATTTCACTGTGTATAAATATATTTCATTTTTTTATTCGACATTTAGATAATAGCTTGAAGTCTTTTACTTCACATGGAAAATGGACTTTGATATTCATAAATCTTCCTCTTCTGAAGAAATAAAAACTATTCCAACTTATGTTCTGGATGATTTGAGCAGGTATTGTTTTTCATTAAGCTAAAACATTTAATTGTTTTTCTTTATAATATATTACTAAATGTATTAGATTATTAAAATCATAGCATGTCTTTTGTATATTTTCAGTCGATTTATTATTAACAGTCGCCCAGAGGAGATAATTTCAATAATCAGAATATTTTTCCTAATTGAGAACGCATACTGGTTCTATCTGGATTTCCATAGAGTAGAAAATCCACAACTTAGAGAATGTTCCCTCAAAGAATTTTCTTATAGCTGTATCCTTTTTATTTGAGAACATTTTTGTTGGTACAGGTTTCAAACACATTAAAATATGTCAATCAGGCAGACTCTGTTTACATTTAGATGAATTGTAGCTATGTTTTTCTCTTTTACATTTTCCTTTGCACAGATGTTAGGATTAAATTTGATTACTCATAGGCATATAAAGTCTGTCTTTCAATAAATAAAGGTGAAGTATTTAAATAGATCTAAATTATTTAATTAAAATGTAGATGCTAAATACAAGTGTGTTGTGTGTGTTTGTTTTACTGTTAATGTGTATAAGTTTGAAAAAATGAATACATATTTGAATTGAATAACCTAAATACAATGTACTAAATTGTCTTCATATTAATTTGATGCCATATATGTTGTTATATAATGATTTAACTGCTGAAAGTGATAAATCATTGTCCACAATTAAAACAGTATACAACTGAATTTGATAAGCACTTTGATGATTGGAAACACTACAAAAGAACAATAAAAACCTGTGGTGCAATTATACTAGACCCAGATCTTAAACATGTATGTAATGCTTGGGTTAAATTTTGTTTGGTTTTTGATAAATAATGTTATCATAGTGTAGAAAGAATTGATTTTTATTAATATCTGATTGTTTACCTGACTAAACACAAAATATTGGAGCAATTCACATATTGAATAAATTGAATTAAATGTAAAATGAAAAAAAATACAATTTAGTGGTTCTTTCTTACAATGAAACAATCATGGGAAATCTAGTCCCATTCTTTGCTATTCCCATTATTAGTTTCAGGAGTTATTGTCGTTGTTTCTTGGCTGGGAATCTTTTGCACCAAGAAACTATCAAGGAATATTTTTTGCTGGAGAACCTTTCTGAAGTAGGCTATCATAACCACCCTGCTAGCAACAAGTTCGTTTGGATGATGGTTCACGTTGAAGTTTTCAATATCTTCCCACTTCTTAAATCCTGGAAGCTGTAGCGGTGACTTGCTCTTCATCATCAAACAACTGCTCCTTCTTTAATGTCTTTTAGTTGCTCTGGATGGCTTTCATTTTGTACGGTGTGTGATCTTTTGTCTCCAGTGTTAAATCTTGCTCTCTCTGCTCATTAACAGAGATACAAAATTTTGAAGTAGTTTTTCAAAACCTAAGGTGTTCGTAACTGGAGGTTCCAGTGTAAATGGTTAATAATTCTATGTTGATTAAATTTTTTTTAGGTTCTTTTGGTTCAAAGCTTTTCAAGCAAAAACAGCTGGGGTTTTCCTAAAGGAAAAATTAATCTCAATGAGCCTCCTGAGGACTGTGCAGCTAGGGAGGTGAAAAGTATTCATTATGATTTATTTAAGTTAACTTTGGCTGTATGTTATAATTTTAAATTTATTTTTATTACTGTACATATTTTGAAGGTATTGGAAGAAACAGGTTTTGATATAAAGCCTTTCATGGACCCTGAAGAATACTTAGAAAAGTGTTCCAATGAGCAAGTCAGTCGTTTATATATCGTTGCTGATGTACCTCTTAATTCAACTTTTATTCCAAAAACAAGGAGAGAAATCAGGGTAATTTTTTTCTTTGTTTTTTATATATAAGCAGCTTTTTTGAGGCTCTGATCGTTGTGGTATTTATTTTTTAAACATACATTTACATAAGAAAAATAATAGTATAGATTTTCATCAAATACACCTCACTTTGATGAGTTTATAGAACAATTTTTAAAATGATGAATGTCCAAAAAAAAAATTGCATTCCCTCTGTCCAGTTCATTTTTGCCTTACTTTCCCTTACAATTTAGATACCATTTTAATCTCTAAGTACTTTAATAATATTGAAAATTAAATTTATTTCAGTACTTAAAAAAACTTTTATGAAATATTAGTATTTAAAAAGGGTCATAAACAGATTTAAAATTATATTCACTGGAAATTTACCACAGACTGTTACTGGTACTTATTGTGTATAGACAAAATATCCTATATAACGCTATGTGATTATATAAAATATAAATAATCAAAACTGAGATAAGAAACCAAAAGTCACAAGCCAAAGGGTAAAAGCAATGATTGACAATGGATGAGTCATAATAGATGTACATTAATTTCAATTCTGTAAACACTCATAAAATGCCAAACACTAAAAAAATTATTGTTGTTTTTTGCTGTCAACTTTCTTGATAATGTTCTGGATAAAACCATAATGTTTTAACTTACTTAACCTTTAGTTAGTTTTAGCCACAAATATGCCTATTCTTTTTTTTGTTTTTTCACATTGCAATGATAGGACATCCAGTGGTTTCCAATGGACACACTTCCTACTCACAGAGGTGACCAGACACTGAAGGAAACTGTGGGGCAAAGTTTTAATTTATATACCATTACACCATTCCTCAAGTAAGTCAACAGAAAATATTTTTTATTTTGATGTTATTCTCAAGACTGTTTTAAATGCATGGAATTTTATTCATTAGTAGTTTAGATAACATATTATAGTAATAAGTATTTAGCCTTAGTGTTGTTCAGTATAGGATGCTCCATGGCCTTCAATTCTCAGGCCTTTGAGGATCTTGAAATCAAAATATTCAACTGCCACACTAGTAGTTATGGTTTTGATATAGACATTTATTAACCAAATTTCGTTCTTATTTGTTCTGCTTAGAAAATGATATACTTATAATAGTTTGTTACAGGTTTTGTTATTATAGTTGCACAGTGCAGTGGCATAGTGGCAGTGACAAGTAATAGAATTTTATCACAATGAAATAGTCATACCTGTGGCATACCCCTTTTTTTATTATTAATGGCAAAGTGTGGATTTTTTTGTTATAGGAAACCAAAAGTCTGGAGAAATATAATATAATCCAATATTCTGGTATTAGTTAAGGAAATAGATGAAATGGAGCCTGTTGAAATAGCTGAAAATAATCTTTTGATATCAGACTAAATATATAATATATATGATAGAACAATAATATTTTTTACAGGCCTTTGAGAATATGGATTAAGAACAAAAATATTGAAGCATCAGCTACGACAAGTAGACAGAGAAATCGACAGAAACAACAAAAACAATTCTCTCAACAAAATTACACTCAGTATCAGGAATTCATGCAACTTAAGAAGGGAAAATTAACAGCAAAGAGTCCTGTTGCTCAGAAGACGTCAACTTCTTCTGTAAGGTTAGTCATCTTTTATGTAACCATGTACTATCAAAAATCTGGATTCTAAAGAAATGTTTTTTATTTATAAGTTACAGCACAGTACTTATCTTAGCAAACAATCAGCTGGGGTATTATGAATAATGTTTTTTACTTGTACATTATATTCATATTTTTTTCCTTGTCAGATACTCAAAAGATATCACTGTTCAGGATACAAATGTTAAGCAGGTAAAAAATCATTTAATCACATGTAACAATAATCACCCATTTCAGCTTTTCTTTCAAAATTCATTGAAAGAGTCATCCTTTCATTTTAAGATGATAAATATAAAAAAAAAACACCTTGGAAAGATGAACTATTACATTTTATCATCAGATGAAGGCTTAGATTTATAAAAGCTAGGACAGCGTTTGTGTGACAAATCACTGTTTAGGGTTTTAGAAGAATGTTAGGACTGGAAGCCATCTCCCTCTAAAGACATTAACTATGTCAATCTAAAATTACAACATATTGGTGCTCCTTCATAACATTTTAGTTAGTTCAGCTTTACATACAATTTTTATGTAATATTTTAAAATTAAAAACAGAAACTTACATATTTTTTTTAATTTCTAAAAAAAAAAAATGTAAATGTTCCAAATTAAGATAAAAAAAGATCGAGAGCTTTAAACCCGCAGAGATATTGTACTGCAGGAAGATAAATTTAATAGAATTATCCTCTGGTATTTTATTTTAACATGATGAAGTCACACAAAAAGCAGTGAGTTACATGTCCCAAAGCTATTGACAGAACTAGCCTAAGTCTAAAATAGAAGTTGGCTTTGAATTCTACATTGTCCATAATCCTTATGATTATTTTTTTATGAAAACTGACTTAAAAAATTAATATTCATTTAGACCTAGCAAAAGAGCTTAGAGCAGTTAGAATGAAATTCACAGCAGCATCATTAAGAATAATCTCAAACTTCTCATTAGTGTAATGACAGTTTATTCTGGCCAGTGTCCAGCTACTCATTTCAGAATGAAGTTCAGCACCAGCCTTTTATCTTATTATATTTACCTTTAATTTATATTAATTTATGTCAACATTCCATCCATCTGATCATTGTCCAGCCCCCCCCCCCCGACAAAGTTTGACACAATATCAATGTCTGCCCACTGGATGATAACAACATCACACAATCTAGGGTGGTACAAATGCAATGTAAGGATTATGTGGAAGGTTTCAGAAGACTATCAATGACTTGGTCTCCTGTTGCCCTGAACTGGCAAAATTATATTATATTTATTGTCACATACTTCCACTGGCACACATGCAAAAACATCTCAAATGATGTCACCAAGAATCGCAAACAATAGTTGAGTATGACAAGGCTACTGATCTGTAGGACATGATGATCCATATGATCATAGAATCAATGCAAAGTGGCCAGATATTGTCATTAAAATTAATTATTGATATGGCTGTTTCTTTGGGCAGAAACATGTACACCAAATATGTGTAAAAGCTGTCCAAATATAAAGACCTGGAATTTGAAATGAAGATAATTTGGGGAATGAGAATCACCACCAATCCCATTGTTCATGGTCCTCTTTAGTCCTGGGAAAAAATACCTGATTGCAAAGTCTTAAAGAAAAAAAACTGCATTTTATTTTTAGATTTGAAAAATCTTATGTCAAAAAAAGAAATTAGAAATCTTATTTCTGGCCAACTAACTTGTGCTATTTCACATATTTTAGTTTTTTATCTGTGTAGAGTAACAGAAAGTTTTGTGTGGAAATTTTTGAACTGGTGGGTTCTTAATTTATATTGTCATTAGGTGCTTTTCAAAAGTAAATGCAAATAAGGCAAGCCAGCTTTTGATACTTAATGAATAGACAAACCAAACAATAAATGTAAAGTACAGACAATTATAGATTTAAAATTAATACGCTCTACTATGTTCAAAAATTATTAGATTCTTATTTTAAACCTGTCATCTCCCCCTTCCCCACCATTATTTGCAATTTTCAAAATACATGTACTGCTTAAATATGAGACTTAATTAATAAGAGTTATTTTTATTTTAAAAAAGCCGGTTTTAATGAAACATAATTTTGAAAGACGGATTGCTATTCAATATTGAAAACTGAGAATTGTAGTCATTTCAACATAATCAAATATGATAGCATTTACATGTCTTGAAAGCTTTGTTTGACATCTCACTTCTTCTTCTTTGTTCTCGATATATGATTATGGAGGATTTCAAATGACCAGGCCTATAGTTATGATGAACTGCACGGTGGCATCCAGGTCCGTCTCGCTCCCATAAAGTTTTTGATTGAAGGAGGTTATCTGTGGCAAGAACCTGTTGCGAGCTGTGTCATGTTTGGAGAACATGTTCTGCATTCTCTGGAGACATCCCACATGGGCAGTCCTCACTGTTTCCAATGCCTAGAGCCTTCGGAACATGTGTTGTCTTAGTCTGTTGTGCCCAGTTCTGAGTCTGAAGATAATATTTTGAGCTTGTCTGGGAAGATTATAATAGGGGACATCTCACTAATTTGTTGTTTCTGTGTTGTCTTTTACAAAGTGTATCATCTAATTTTCAACAGCCATAGTTTTTAATTGATATATTTGATGTGCAATCCCCAAAATCTTTTTTTTTCCTAAACATTTTGACACCACTGATGTAGGAAAATCAATAGCTAGAATAATTTGTACCTTCAGACTATTGAAAACTTTTACACAATGGCTCTATTGTTCAGTCTTTCATAAGTTAAAATATACTGGTATGTCATACTTGGTATCTTAATATCATTGGTTGAGGTCATTATAAGTACTAATACATGTATATATCTTTTTTAATGCTTTGGTCTAAACAAAATTTGCCATAAGTTATATTTTTAGCAGTAATAAGATATATTTACATGTTGTCTTTCTATAGGCAAGAAGAGGTATGACTGTCGTGCAATCTTTGTTTGGTAAACAACATTCCATTCTTGATAATAATAAAATTTTCATATTTAACAAGCCTTAGATTAATAATTGTAAAGATTTTGAAAATTTCAGACATATTATCCAGTACAGAACATTATATGGTTATTTTAATTCAGAATTTTATTTCTTTAATGTTACAGGAAATAAAGAGATTTCTCCAGCTGTAGAATTCAAAGCACCAGTTGTGGATACAAATTCTTTTTACTCCAAGAAATGGTACAATTTTAAAGTGGATGAAGATGAATTGATGAAGTTTTTTCCACATGAAGGCTCATACTATTTACCATCACAATTTAATCAGCAGAAAGAATTGGTAGCAAAGTAACTTTTAAATATTTAAAGTAACTTTTTGTATTAAAGTATTTATATATAGTCCTAAATTTCTTTGTTTTTTTTTTATGATTGAATGAGTGATGCAAACATATTTTAAACATAAAGGCTATTTATTTTTAAAATAGTACTTCAGGAAAGCCAACATTTTGATAATTTTCCAAACATTAAACAAAATTGCTGAATGCATTCAAAAAGAAAATCTGATAAATAACAAAGATAAATGTAACTTTTTACAGCCTATCATAATATTGAAATAGCTGAACATTTTTAATAACAATGTTTGTATAAAGTAAAGTTCCCTTAGCCCTAAAGGGCCATTGAGGCACAAGAAATGTAGAAATTATCTGGTTCTATAACCTCGGCATATAACGGGATTATGTGGTTAGCACAACGCCCTTCCGCCTTTACTTCCCCAACTTAAGTCAGGTACCCATTTAAAGCTGGGTGGACTTAGGGGACATTAACAAACTTTCACAAGGACCTGGAAAATTGCCCTTGCTTCTTAATTAGGATCGAACCCAGGACTCTGGTCAACAGCCAAGCATCTACACCACTCAGCCATCAGTCCCTCAACAAAGTTTGTATTGTCTAAAAAACAACAATTCTAGCATTAAAGTTTTGCTCTAATTCAGGTGTTGTTGAAATTTTTGAATTATTTTTAATGCATTTGACTACAACTCATAATTATCAAATATATCTACTTGTAATGACTTGAAAAGACTGTCAACTTATAGTTAAAATAAAGAAAAATTGAATGTACATTTAAATATCTAAGAAAAATCCACAGAAGGGAAGCAAGATATTGTTAAGTAATTTTTAATTCAAATTGAATATTTAACATTAATTGTCTTATAATCCAACTGATCCAGTCATTTGTGAGACTTAAAACATTGCAAGTTTAAGTACATTTTTTAAAATGTGAAATCTTCATGATAAAATGCACTAAATTTCAAATAAAAACAATTTCTGATCCAAAATAAAAGACATTATGTAATTCTTTATTAGTTAAACAGAAACTGCTTTACGGCACTTATTTTGATAACGTCTTTCTGAAATATGCAATTATCTTGTCTGCAAAGGTTACCATTGCAGAATGTCTTGATAACATCCATTCTTTGTTTCCTTTTTTATCTTAATAAATGAGGGTTAAAGCAAAGAAATGTCTACATTGCAGTTTTTACTGGCTTAAATGTGTTTCAGTGCACCCTATCAATGCAAGCCTTGTCGCCAGGATGGCACAGCACGATGTGGCATATGTATAACAGGACCATTTAAAGTTGGACTTGAATCTTTAAGCCTTTCTTTCCAACCAGCTGTAGGTTGTAATAGCCTTTCTGGATCTCTTTGAACTTCTACAGCAACCTAAAAGAAAGCCAGCACCTTAAGATTTGTTTAAGAAACAATGCAAATGATGCAATTTTAATATAGGTTATCCAATTTCATTTTGTAATGTATAACAGAAACAAACTTACTTGACTTTTCAGAGCCTCTAATTTTTTTAGTTTTTCCTTTTCCTTCTCTTCTTTTTCTCTCTCTTTTCTTTGTTTTTCAAACAGATGTTGCAAATCCTAAAATAAAAAGGGCACTTCTTAAATATCAACTGATATACAAGTAATATTAGAATTGTATTTCAAGTATACTTAACTGAGTTTGACAGCAGATTTTTTTTACTGTATTTGTTCCTGTTGAATTTATGGGGTAACTATAAAAATAATCAATATTATTTCATGACATATGCACTATATTAATGTTTTTTTTTAAACTCTCAACATTAATTTCTTTGTATTACTGTATTTTTCTGACTACAAGATGCACTTATTTCCCAAAATTTTGAGGGGAAAATGAGGGTGGATCTTTTGTAGAATATTTTTTTTCTTGTTTTCCTGCTTTAAAAACTGAGTGCATAATATAGTCCGGTGCATCTTATAGTCCATTAAAATTATATATTTTTTGTAAGATGCAGGTACAATTCATTATGTGTGTACAAACATAATAGTATGATTCTGACTAAATTATATTTTCTTTTTTTTTTATTAGAATAAGCAAACAACTAACTCTTTTTCTAAATCTGCTAATTTCCTTGGCAATTATGTCCTTTCTCCTTTCAGCTTCTTGTTGTTTTCTTTCTTCTTCAAGCATATTTATCATTGCTTCTTGCATCTGCTGCTGCTGACGAAATTCTTCAACTTTCTTCTTTGTTTCCAACTGAAATTTTGCAGAAAAAAAAAACAGAAAAAATATAAACATTTTTTTTTAATTTATTTGAATTTGTCATAGTTGTTTTTAATTTGTGTACAGTTTTTTTCACATAACTAGAGTCTTAAATTACATGTTTCATCTATTTTAAGTTTTTTGTTTTAAACAAAAGTAAAAATGTCCACACCAGATTAACAGATAATTTACGAGGATCCAGAAAAGTAATAACATATAGTGGTAGGAAACATTAAATATAAAAAAAAAACAAGAGAAATATAGTTTTTTAACAAAGACTTAATAATGTCTTTATTAACTACCATATGTAACAGTAAAAATTTTACAATCACATACATGTATTGATATCAATATACAGATTTTATAAAATGTCTGGTAAAATCTCAAGTTTTAGATTATTTTGCATGCAAAATATTACACTGACTTATGACATTGTTGTTTTTAATGAAAATGTTTAAATAAATATTTTCCATCTCAAGTCTGTTTGGTTTAGATCAAAAGAGTACTTCTTGCCTGATTTTGATTCGGTAAATGTTTTTAAAATGAGTTTTCTGTGATTTTAAATATGAGACCTAAGTCTAAAATATTCAAAATACTTGTTGCTGCTATTTTTTTGTTTTTATTATTACAACATATTGCATTTTAAATTATAAAAAAATCATCCTGGATATAGAATTCGTCAAAAACCAAAAATTACCTGGTTACTGTTCAAACTAGGGGAAGCCATGCAACCTATTGATGATAACTTTAAAGTAGGACTATGGTCTATCATTATTCAAAAGTTTTGCTGAGGTACGGCTACTAACAATTTAAAATATTACAAACTAACTTGTTTCTTTCTGTCCTCTTCTTGTTTTTTTTTCTTTTCAATCTCTTTCTTTATAGTCTTTTCTTCCTTCATTGCCTTTTCCAGTTCTTTATGCACCTATGCCAGAAACAAGACAGTACGTTAATTATTTTAGGTGTAAAAGGTGAGAGAAGAAAAAACATCAAAGGAAGTGTTTTTTTTTTTATTAAAATCATTAAGATACTTGACTTACTCGCCAAGCATTAAGCATTTTACATCTTTCAACTTTGTCCTGTATTGATGCTCCCTCTAGCAATTGCCTTTTCTCCTCTTCTTTTGCTTTTTCTAACTCATCCTGTACCTGCATAAGAGCATCTTCTTTTTCGTCCTGTAGAGTAAACATTTTTTGTTGTTATTTGTGTTTGCTTCAAGTGAAAAACTTTTTTTCTTAATTACCTATTGACTCATTAAAATACATATTTCTATTTATTTTTATTTACCTCTTTTTTTTCTCTCCATTTTTTGATGGCATACTTCTTATTCTCATTCAGAAATATATATTCTTGATACCAAGTTTCATGTTCTCTGGTTTCAATTTCAGTTCGTGTTGGTAATAAAGGTTTCAAATGATCTAAGAATATTATTCTACCCTGAAAAAAAGTTTTCTTCAATTATATGACTATAAAAAGAATTTTAAAAATGTTATAAAATAATTAATATAAATTATAATAATTTTTTTTTAGTCAAACCTTGTGAATATTTCTGTATCTGAGAAAAGTTTGATGATCATGTTCATCCCATCCTCCCCTGTGTCCTCCACTTTCATGTACAAATTTCTGATAAGAAAAAGTATTCAACAAGAAAAAGTTGTTGAAGTTATATTATGTAAATCATTTAAATTTAAAAACCAAAGAAACTGTGGTGAATTTTTTTTTAAATATACCTACATCAAAGGCAGCTATTTCTGGTGGTAAATCTTTAGTAACATACATATCACTTGTACGCGAAGATGATTTACCAGAAATTTTAATTTCTGCATTTGACGACTGATTCCAGCTTTCAAACTTTGAATCCATTTGCTGAATCTCTTGAAACAATGTGCGTTCCAGGCGCATTAATTCGTCATATCTCAAAATTATCAAACATAAAACTTTAATAAGATCATTTAAAAAATATGATAAATAACTTTTGAATTCATCTGTTTGTTTCATTCTATGATAAAAGACAGTCAGGTGCTTGATTTAATGCTAAAAATGATTTCAAACATTTATCAGAACTTACTTTAGCTTTTGTTGCTCTTTAAATGCATTAATTGTACCTTCTATTTCCTCCATAATCAATTTAAGCTTCTCTACAACTGAAAAAAAAAAGTTAAAATTACTAATGAAAACTTTTAATGTCTAATTAATTAAAGACAGAATAAAGCATGCCTTCTGAATATGAGTTCAAGCATAAATACTCAAAGAGTAAAGAAAAGAAACAAATGTGTTCTTAATTTACTTACATTCAGCAGTTGGTTTTACATCCTTTAGTTCCTTGTGAAATTTTGTAACCATGTGACTCATTTTATCAAGCTGCTGTTTAGTTTTCATTGCTAGAAGAAGAAAAAAATTATAATGATACAAATTAATAATAAAATCTTGGTGATATAAAAAGAAAGAACAGGTGTTAAAACTAAATTTTACTAAAGTAGAGTTTAGACCTCTTTATGGTTTGATTTAATTAATGTCATTCTTTTTGTGAAAAATTGACGGTATTACTGTCTGAAGTCTACAGTTTAACAACTTCAACATAATTAAATATCTTTTTAAAATATTAGTTGGCACTATTTGAAAAACTGTTATGTCAACAAATTTAAAATATCTCTTGTTATTTTTATTTAATGGTCATTATTTCTGTTTTCACATTTTTGTTTTTTTAATACTAAGATTTATTCAAGAAAAAAATGTTTTTTCTTCATATCCCATAAATATTGACAGAGAAAAATATATACATGGAGTAGTTAGAGAGAGATTAGAATTTTATTTCTTCAAAAATATTAAGAAGTATATTTTAAACAAATCTCATTCTCACATTCAGTTTTACGTTCATCTGCCACTTTTAGTTCCTCTTCTTCAAGTGATATAAAGTCATTTCTTAATTCAGAACGTTTACTGTAAACATGAGTAAGTTTCTCTTTCTCCAAGGCTTGAATCCTTCATTATAAAATGTGATAGTTTAGGAATTATGTGTGCATTAACATGTTTTTATTATCTTCAAAAATAGATAATTAAATTTAAAAAAAAAAACATTCTTAAAACTTATAAATGAAAGGATATTGCATTAATTTATTTTATCACTAAAAAAAATTAGAGTTAAATACTTACTGAACATTACATTTCTGAATTTCATGCAATAGTTCAGTCTTCTTGAGCTGGTCAGCTTTCCTTTTCAATATTGAGGGCTGTCTCTCAGTTTCCTGAGAACAAAAATTATTGTAATTCAACAGTGTAATAATTAGTTTTCAGATAAATACCAATAACTTGATATTCACTATGTTTTTTATACACATGCTCTTTTCTAACAAGACTGCATCGATTCCACAAAGAAATACAAATTTATGACCAGAAACTCTAAAATGGACTTCTGTGATCCCATTTCATGTATTATTGTACTTTTTCAAAAGCATTTTTTTATTTACTATCATTTAGTTATAGTAGGATTTTTTAAAACTATCTATCAAGTGTTTTATGGTAATGAGCTATAATTAAACATAAAAGATCAATAAGAACCATATTCTTAATAGTTCTGACCAGAGTTTGGATCATACAGCTACAGTAAAAAAAAGCAAAATAACATGGTTTGGCTATGTAGTATGTTTTTTCCATAATACCCTAAACTACTATAATGCAGTGAACCTGGAGGAAACATGTTGGAACTGTCTAGGAAACAATTGTCAAAGGAGTTAAAGTAAACTTAAAGTCAATACTCAAATGTAGCTAACTTAGTCTTATGGGTGATCACAAGACTAAAAAGAACATTGACAATGAAGAGACAGTATCCTTGAAGCTCCCCACCCACACCCGTCTCCGCCCAAAAAAGACACATTTTTGCATGGCAAATAGAAATAAAATAGCAATTGTTTTTTTTTCTCATTGAACTTTTACTTAGAAGAATTTGAATTTCAATACGAGTGGCCTCTATTGGCTCTATGGCTGAGATACATAGACTTTTAGACTTAACATTCATGTTAAAGCTTAAACCCCCATAATAACACTGGTATAGAGTTATATACCTTCTTTTAAATATTATTTTTAACACAGAATTAGAAGGTTAAAACTAGAAACAAACTAAGTTGCATACCTGAATCGAATGCGACGCCGCCATTATTAGACAAATGTGTTGATATGTTAAATACATTTTGGTGTTAATTATTGTGGTACAATAGCTAGTATCGCATTTGAGATATTTAAACTAGTTTCGACTGAGATATATCTTTTAAGGCTTAGATATTTTTAAAATTAAGAAATTGTTAATAAGTCGCATTATTTTTTTTAAAGTCCCCCCCCCCTCAAAGAGACCATAATATGGTGCCGTTATAGTCCATTTGTACTATTTTGTACAGCCAACAAGAAAACATCAGGACATCATCAAAATGGCGCCTTCCATGGAAAGTATTACACGACTTGTCAACGAGAATTCTGTTGATAATTTCATGACTGCATCCAGTATCCTGATTAAGTTTGCTGTAAACATATTAGAAAACCCAAATGAGACTAAATATAGACGAATAAGAATCTCGAATCCAACAATACAAAATAAACTTTTGAATGTTTCTGGTGGTATGGAGTGTTTGTTTGACATGGGATTTCAGGAAGCAGAAGTAAATGAATTATAAGACTCATAAGCTGATACATATGCAATATATTTCATACAGAAAGATGAAAAACTGTTAATTAATAACTGATTCCACAATATATGTACATTGTATAGATTCTATTTTAGATATGTTTTATTTCCAAGTTGACCTGATCCAGAAGAGTTAGAAATATATTTACAACCAGTATTATTTTACATCATTTAAATTTGGTATAGTGCTGGCCGGAATATCAAACTGAGGTTTCCCTTTTCCAACAGGCTATACAGCTGTATCTTGGCTATCTCTGGCAATCAGTGCAATAATGAAAACCAAATCAGACAATAATCAAACCAGTTATTACTGTATAAACTCGTATATAAGCCGAGTTTTGTACTATAAAAAAACAATACTGAATTCTGTGGGTCGGCTTGTATGCCAGCCCCGTAGCGTGAAAATTCTACAACAGGGGCCAGGCAATAGCAGGAGGGGGGTCAGGTAATACATTTTACTAAGTAGAACAAATAAGCAGAGGGGGCCAGACAAAACGCAGGGGAGGCCCGGTCCCCCCGCACACAACGGGCCTGTTGTATGTACATAATACAAAATGGACACAAGGACAGACACTAATGCCAATTTTCCAGCCACACTTTATTTCGTTGTGTGTACAGAGTACTAATATATATATATACAGAGGTATCACTTCCAAGAATTTAATGTATGCATAGCTGATAATTAAACTGAGTATGAATATTACCATGGAGAATTTATTTTTGAAGTCAAAAAGGGCATAAAATTAAGAATAAATACTAAAAAAATCAGAAAATGTTTCCTATATCTATGGTTTCCTAACTAATACCTTGGCATCACTGCTGGCCCCAGCCTTGGTTATGGATTGTCACTGGTGTGCAAACAATGTGGAGTAAAATTAGACAATATGTATGTAGGCTTATATTTGAGTATATACAGTATTTACATATACTTGATATATCATCAAACCTCATTTTACTAGCAAAATATTTTTTTGTTATCCAAAACACTCGAATATCAAATTACTTAAAATTTTCTAATGCATAATACTAGTTTAACATTTTAAATTAAGTATTAAGTTAACAACGTCTTTCACTTTTATAAATGAAATCATGCTATCTGTTTCCTCAGCATAACTTTGTTCTATTTATGTGGGGTTAAAACGGAACCTATACACTAACACTTATGTGCTGTAGAGCCAAAGGAAGAATGAAGAAGAAGATACACTAACACTTATTTTTGACTTCATTTGTAAAGATTTCACAGGAATGTGACCAAGCATTGTTGTTAAACTGATTTATTACCAGCATTTCCACATCTTACTCATGTGTCCTACATTTTACACATCTCCTTGATTGCATTTAAAGTGAGAGGTTCCTCACACCTTTTTGTATTTGTTATTCATGGGGATTATTGTTGCAGTTACAATTCTTGTAAACCAATTGTCTCAAACGGATGTTGACTATAAATGAAGCACGCTGAGTGAGACTGAGCATGGGAGAGAAAAACCAAAATATGTAATGCTTGCTTATTAGAATTTATAAATAGAATTTATTAAAAAAAAATTATTGCTTGTCTTGCAAAACATTGCTCATATAACCGCTTATCTGTTTCCTCAGCATAACTTTGTTCTATTTATGTGGGGTTAAAACGGAACCTATACACTAACACTTATGTGCTGTAGAGCTAAAGGAAGAATGAAGAAGAAGATACACTAACACTTATTTTTGACTTCATTTGTAAAGATTTCACAGGAATGTGACCAAGCATTGTTGTTAAACTGATTTATTACCAGCATTTCCACATCTTACTCATGTGTCCTACATTTTACACATCTCCTTGATTGCATTTAAAGTGAGAGGTTCCTCACACCTTTTTGTATTTGTTATTCATGGGGATTATTGTTGCAGTTACAATTCTTGTAAACCAATTGTCTCAAACGGATGTTGACTATAAATGAAGCACGCTGAGTGAGACTGAGCATGGGAGAGAAAAACCAAAATATGTAATGCTTGCTTATTAGAATTTATAATTAGAATTTATTAAAAAAAAATTATTGCTTGTCTTGCAAAACATTGCTCATATAACCGCTTATGAAGGCCAGTTTTATTTTTAAATGTTGCTCATCTTGCGAAACACTTGTTAATCAAGTGTCAAGTTAATTGTAAACTGAGGTTTGCTTATAAATCTGTGAACATCCAAATAAATTTGTTCTTTTCACTTCAAAATAGATACCGAAATACACTTGTGGAGGATAAATGTGTTTGATGAAATTAATTTTCATAACAACCGGTTATCATGTATTAAAAATTATTGCAGGCTACCGGTGCTTTCTTAAGGCATAATGTTTCTTATGTTTGATATTCCCTATCTATTAGAGATATAATAAAAGCTATTATGGTTAGTTACAAAAAACAGTACAAATAGGGTACATTAAAAAGTCTCATAAACAGTCATGAGATCTTATCTCTCATATATATTGCTTGTATTTTCTTTTACACTTTTTAAATATATTATTATTTCAGGATGGTGAATGTTTAGTATTTCCATCAACAGCTAGCTTACAGGTTTTGAAATCTGTTAAAGATGATCTTAACAAAGAAAGAGAGAAAATCCAGATGAAGAGTCAGTGTATGACTCCAGGTGTAAATAGTTCAAGGGAGAATACTTCAGCTGTTGGTGGGGTAGGAACTTCTCAGCACCAGGCCCTTGAGAAACAGCCAGTAACTTCCTACATTGTACGAATCTAAAGTAGTATTAAATTGATCAGTCCTTTAGAATTTTTAAAAAATGTATAACTTGTTTATTGAATAAAATACAATCATATTATCTTTTTTTTTGTATGCAGACTTCAGAAGTGAAATTCTTAACACGCATCGAAGATGGATTGAGGCGAGTTAAAGGTTATGAAAATTCTGCTTTACAACTGAAGGTGCGGGACATCATTCCCATTGATCATCTTCAAGTAGAAACCAAGAAAAGATATGACAGGCGGTCAGGAGTTCAGTCATCATGGCTAATGAAAGATTTTCTCCTTTTATCTTTACTAAACTGGTTCAAGACATCATTTTTTAAATGGGTCGACACTTTACCCTGTGAACGTTGTAAGGGTTCAACACAAAACACTGGTAACATACCACCAACTAAAGAAGATCTAGACTGGGGCGCTAGCACGGTGGAATCACATGTTTGCAGTTCTTGTATTTTCGTTAACAGATTTCCAAGATATACTGTTGCAGAAAAGTTGCTGAGCTCTAGATGTGGCAGATGTGGTGAGTGGGCAGACTGCTTTACATTGTGTTGCAGAGCACTTGACTTTGAAGCTAGATATGTAATGGACTGGACTGACCATGTATGGACAGAAGTTTATTCAGATTCACAGTCACGTTGGCTTCACTGTGATCCTTGTGAAAATGTCTGTGATAAACCACTGTTATATGAAAGTGGTTGGGGCAAAAAACTCAACTATGTCATAGCTGTATCAAAAGATGAGATTCAGGATGTAACATGGCGTTATTCTGCAAATCATGATGAAACTCTTTTAAGGCGAACACTTTGTCGCGAATCGTGGTTAAGACAAACAATTCATCAACTGTGGAAAAGAGAGATATCTAGACTACCACAGAGTAGACAACAAGAACTCTTGCGTAGACTTGTAAGTGAACTAACAGAATTTCTAACCACTAAGAATGATGCAGCTCAAGTACTTCCTGGTCGTACAACTGGTTCTCTTGCTTGGAGGGAAGCACGAGGAGAACTTGGTGCTCAAAGCTCACCTTACCTAAATAATTTTGTCTTTCTTCCGACTGAGGCAGAACGAGAATGTGAAATGATGCATATTGTATATAATCCTGCAGCTGATAAATATATTCGTATATCTTCTGGAAACCAAGAGTATGAAGGTTGGCAGACCTGTGTTTTTTCCAGTGTGGACATTTTTCGTAAAGAAGAGTATGATTGGAAAATGGTGTATTTGGCTAGACTGGAGCAGTCATCTTATGGAGAAATAGTCTGGAAATTTGATGTAACAGGTATAAAACTTTTTTTTAAGAAAAAAATGAACATGAAAAATTTATGTTATTTTATTTTGACTTGGAAATTAAACTGCATCTTTTCTTTCCAGGTACAGATCTAAGAATAAGTAAAATTGAATTAAAGGCTGAGTCAGCTGTTTTTGAAACAGGTGCTATTAACTGGAGAATTTGTGCAGGAGAGACATGCTACATGCATACTGGTGAGTATGATGTACCAAGTTTTTTATTTGTTTTATTTTTTTTTTTTTACATCTGGAATATTTCTACATACTTCATTTAAAGATTAAAGATTACTCTGTTAAGTTAAAAGCGACAAATAATACAATTGTAGAACTGAAGTTTTAGATGTTTATTATTTTTATTTGTGATAATGGGTCAGCTTATAAAAATATCTTGATAACAAAATTAATAAAATTACAATAGAATAAATGTACAAATCTTAATACAGTCTAATCTCGAATCATGAGCATAATTTTTTCCTGAGAGTTCTAAAACTTTCTTCTTAGGGTGATTATTGTAACAATCAATTTGCAAATCAACCTTTGGTTGTTACTGAATACATTTACCTGTAATTTTAATTACACAAAAGTGCAGTTTTTTTAATCTTAAAGTATTGTTTGAGAAGCAGATTTTTCATCTAAAAACTGTTTTCTCAAATATATATCTATTTTTTATTCTGAAATAAATTTTAACCTTATCATGTTTAAAATGCTGCCGATTAAAGAGATGGAGACATACATTGTAGTGCGGCGTGTACATGCATGCTGACGGTAATCAATTGCTTAGATCTCGACCTGAAACATGTACATGTAGTACATGTATTTAAATAATGAAAGGGAAGCAACCCAATTATTAGTGTCGTTTGTTATAGTTAAAGACGGTTATATCCCTTGAGATTTTTTTTTTACTCATACATTTACGTGTACATGTATTTGTTAAAAATTGAAAAAAATTAATTAATTGCCAAATTAATGATTGAATCATGCATTGTATGCATCATGTATGCAAAAATTTCAAGAAAAGATCACCAAAAAGCGCCTCAAAAATCGATTAAAAAAATTTTCACAAATAAATAAACAGAAGTTTAGAGTGGAAAAAACAAATAAATTATTTTTTAATGGATTGATTGATCATCAAAATAAAATCTTTTTTTATGGCAGGGTCATTCTTACAGAATATTGCAACAGTTGAACTTCAGACCTGCCAAACACTAACTATAACAGCCGTTTTACAAGGTGGTAAGGGAGAAAATGCATGGCAACATGCTCAGTTGTTTAGACAGAGATCAGATGATCATGTCCGCAAGCCTTTGAATATAAAACTTTATTTAAATTAAAGCTGTTATATTTTTTTTATTGTTCTTTTTATGTACAGAAGTAGACAAAAGTTTGTTTTCTTCTCTTTGAAATTTTTTTTTTATCTAGATAGTGTCATTTAAAAGATTTTCATAAAGCTTTATTATATGTATATAAAAATATAATTTGCTGTACTGTTATTGAATTGTTTTTTTGTATTTCCCCTCTAATAAATAATGTATCTTAATTTAAAGATAAAAAATGTTATTTATTTATTATTTATGCTCAGTGTTACATGAAGAGTGCAATTTTAAAATTAGTAAAAAGCATTAACAATTTTATTTTTCTTACTTGGTTATTTTCGATACAATTACATGTATGCATAATTGTTTGGTTTTCTTTTTTTGAATATTTAAGATTTGTTCAAGATATGCAAAATCAATTTATTTATTTTTAAAGGGAATAAATTGTTTTGCTCCATTTTGTTTTGCATTAAATATTTATTATAATTTTTGATGAATAAATAACTATAGAGTATTTTATGTATCATGAATTGAATTTCTTACAAATACAGAAATATTTAATGTCTATACAGAAACACTTCAAAGCTAGTACATCTAAATTATTAGAAATATTAGATCAAATGTACATATTGTCTTCAAGCCATTTTATGCTTCAACTACCCAAGCCACATTTTGCAGCTCAAGTCACCTTCAATTTTGGACCCTAAAACACATTTATCAGCTCAAGCACACCTATGCCATTTAAAAATAAATATCTAATACAAAATTTTTTAATATAAAAAAATAGGTCTTTTTTCTAGTTCTAAAAATAGCATTCAAGCATGGATTTATATTTTTTAAAAATTAATTATAAATGACAAAACTCAAGATTTTTACCTACAACTATTGGGTCGACGATAATTTTGTTATAATACTTCTGTTTTCAATTATAGTAACATAGTAAAATAATTCATTTCTGATATAGTATTATTTAAAGTATAAAGTCATGGATCTAGAAGTAATCATTACAGGGTGCATCAGAAAAAAGTGAGCTTAGAAATGTTGGGGTCTCAGTGAGAAAAAAGGTATGGTATGGAAAGAGCTCAGATGAAAAAAAAATGAATGCTTTAATCCATTTATAAGTATTATTGTTTGCTATTTAATTTGAAGCACACTGTTATTGCACTATAGACTTAGAAGATAAAGTGGGACGGATGGCCGAGTGGCGTAGATACTCAACTGTTGACCTGAGAGTCCTGGGTTCAATCCTCGGTGATTCCCGTGGAATTTTTCCAGGTAAAATTTAGTGCAAAGTCGTCCCACAAGTTCACCCAGCTTTAAATGGGTACCTGACTTAAGTTGGGGAAGTAAAGGCGGCTGGGCGTTGTGCTAACCACACAATCCTTCATATACCGAGGTTATAGAAACAGATGAATTCTACACTTCATCGGCCCCAATGGCCCGTTAGGGCTAAGAAGGGAACTTTTTTTTTTTTAGAAGATAAATGAAAGCATCTCACACAAGGCAGACGAGCATAAAATTACAACCCACTTCTATTTACAAAGGTTTACATTCACATTTAATTTCAGATTTTTACAAGAACATCAACATGTAAAGTACATAATTAAGATTTTTTTAGCTTCTTTTTTTATAAATTGACAATGCATATAACATCTTTTTTTACAAATAAAACAATTCAGTAATTATTACAATAAACTAAAATTTACAAAATGAAATACTGGTAATAATTTATGGAATTTTAAAACAATCAGCATATTTTTACAAAAAAATAAATTAATGCAATTTACGTAATTAATTTTTGTTTATCTATGGGTAAAAAAAAATACTTTTTTTTATTACATGTATTTCAAAAATGAGTAGAACTAGAAGACCATGGATAGGGGGAAATGAGTGGTAGGGCAGGCCAGAACCCTACAAGGACTGTAGAGATGAAGGAAGGATACTTTAACCTGGAAAAATTAATACACATGTATTTAAGATTTCTTGACTACTCAAGCTGTCAATCGGTAAATCTTCAAATGAAAAAGCTTTTCATACTATCTCATAATAAAGCAGTACTTCATACGGTTTCATATTGAATAAAATATTAATGTTCTTTGACCTTTTTTTTTTTTTAATTTTGAAAGTTTTAAAATGATTTAAATGGTATAAGATTACAGCTTGGTAAACTAAATAAGAAATATATAATGTAAACTCATTAAATTTGTTTAAATAAATATAAAACAAAATGCAACAAGGCAAAACCTAACAAATGTCTTAAATGTTACCACACTAGCTATTTTTTTCAACTTCTTACAGTTATAAGCCACCATTTTGTAGAGCAATTTGTTTTCTGGTCTGTTGTTTCTTTAACATTTTGCATCTAATGTTTGTTCATCTTTAACAAATTGGTCAATAAACTAAAATGGATAATATTCTCCTTAATTTTCACCTAGCAAGCAATGATTTCAGGCAAAATAAAAAAAAAACTTTGGAGTAAAGCATCTAGTAGTAATATAAATTTAAATTCAAACATTAGCTCTTTCAAAAAGTCATTCTGAAGGTTTTATTATAGTTTCGGACAATGATAAAATTACTCATCACACTTTTGTGAATAGGTAATAACTACAATTTACCTTAGATATACATCAGATGAAATTATTTTATAAATGTATCAAATTTATAAGCATTTTATAAATAAAATAAGTTAATTGCAGATGTTTCAATAAAGTGCATCAGTAATTAACATATCACAGTCAGTACAGCACTAAATTATACAAAACTATTCACATTTATGCTGATAAAATACAAACAATATTCAGTTTGAAATATTTTATACTTTCTTGTCATGCATCATTAAAAGCCTGTCTGCACTGCCCTGGCTGCTTGACCTGTCAGTGCTACTGTATCCACTGGATATGTCCCTGTTTGCCGGTGGACGATCATTTATTTCTGAAGATGATGCTCCACCTTTATTTCTAATTTCCTCCATCAAAATATTCTCATATTTCTTGGTAGTTGTTTCAGTACCTTTCTTGCCTTTTTTTAACTGTACTTCTAAGTCAACAGCTTTTATGCTGCTACTTCTTCTTTTTTTGTCTATTTTGATTCTGAAAGAAAATAATGTAACAATCACAAGTAAAGAAATACTAATCAGAAAAATAAATTATTTGTATTTTATTTCATTTTTTTATGTTTGAAAATATGCTAGGTGCATTCAGTACTCAGCCTGCAGAAATATAAAATGATTTTTTTTAATTGGAATAAGTCAGATATTAAAATCAAAATTATTAAAACAAATTGTTCATCTGAAAAGTATTTCTTAGTATGCATTATTATTGCCATTAATGTTCTCTGGCAGTGTGAGACAACATCTGTGTATGTGAGAGGAAATATCTTTGATCCTATTAACCACTAATAAGACGGTTTTTATGTCGCCTTTCTTTCACCCCAACCAAAGCCGATAGTGCAATGGCCATGGAGGCACCATGACCAGAAATATCCATTGGTCCTCACCGGAGATCAAACCAGGGACCCTCAGGTCAACATTCAAGCACTTAACCTCTTGCACTACCAACACATCAGTAGAGACCATCATCTATTATGAACACACAAAAAGAAAACAATGAAGAATTCTAAAACTACAATCAGTGGTAGATGAGCATCAAATGATGAAATTAGTGGACTAAGTGACAATGTGGAAAATAACAGCTGACAAACGACTCATTGTAGTCAAAATGGATGTTTCTTTAGACACTTTAACCATTTCAACTTGTCAAATGTAATAAATTTTACTAAAAAA
>JAGDYQ010000002.1:0-13002 GCA_021962125.1 Bulinus truncatus | reverse complement strand
ATATTGGCAATACCAATACCAATACAATTTTAAAATCAGTATTGCAATACCAATACCAATACAATTTTAAAACCAGTATTGCAATACCAATATTTATGTATTATTGCCAATACCAATATTTGGGTCATTCGACGAATAAAATGCATATACGCAATTCATCGCTCTATATCACTTACATCGATAAACGATAACAACATTTTTGGCTAATTTAGATGATGTATTTTTAACCAAATTTTGTTCAATAGTTAACACTTGCCTCAAAGCATCCAAAAGTCTTTGACAACATAATAAACTACTATTAAATAAGTCGGCATACCTTAACGTCCTTTAGCAACAAGATTTTTAATATGTATGCTGTACACATATTGTGAATGAATGAATGGATGGATGGATGGGTGAATAAATGGATGAATGAAGCAAATAACTGTCATAGAAAAGCAAATGATACATAAACAGTTAAACAGCACACTATAGTAAAAGCAGTCAGACCGAGTCAATGGATTGCATTACATCTGGAAAACTAACGATGAACAATGAATTCCAGTAGAGTTCACAGGGTAACACCACCTAACTGGCAGTTACCACTAAGCCAGGCGAAGAAAAGTAACCATTTCAAAATGCGCACTGCTCAGTTGTGAACAAAGAGGGGAGAATATTTGGCCTCCTAAAAGGCCCGTAGCGTGCGGGGGGCCGGGGCCCCCTGCGTTTTATCTGGCCCCCCCTGCTTATTTGTTCTACTTAGTAAAATGTATTACCTGGCCCCCCTGCTATTGCCTAGCCCCTGCTGTAGAATGCCTCGCCCCTGCTGTAGAATTTTCACGCTTGCGGGAGGTCCTGTATTCAGGTCTATGTATAATTTACGGATATGTGGATAGATATCCAATGATGCAATACTGTCTGAAGTATCTGCCGAGTAATTATTAATTTCTTGATTCACATCAGGTGAATCATTCACACGATGTCGTCTGGCTGACAATCCAGCGAAGAAGTCTGGCTGATTATCTGTACCATCAGCAGCAGCGGCCGACGTTGCTTTCTGGTCATCAGTCGTAGCAACCAATAGTGATTGTGAAACGCGTAAATTAAGTACTTCAATAAGATGCGAACGCTGCAAATCATCATACATTCAGTCCAACTTGAATTTGGGATGTACAACGGATGCCAGCATCAATGCTGTCAAACATGTTTGCAAATCTTCTATCAATGACATTCAAAAGACATGAAGCTAATGGAGAACAAACTACGAGCGGATCATTCTTTCCTTGATAAAGAAACACTTTTAACTGAGCCTACAAGTGTTGGTAAAAGGAAACCAAGTCCAATGTCTTTTTTTAGTTTCACCCTGCAAAATATCTAGTCCACAGCAAACATGCTTCATAACAGTAACATACTCTTTAACAAATGTTTTCTGTACAGGCTGTAGTCTTTTGATATCAAGTTCATCACAAAGTTTGTCAAACTTAACTTCCATGTCACTTACACAGAGAATCATACATTGAATTCCACCGGGTTTCACCAGGTGTTACCAAAAGCATACCAAGTGAACTGCCTGACGATACTTTGCAAATAACAATAAACACTCAAGAAAATTATTTAATGCAACCGGAAAAAAAGCTTGGAAAGAATAGCAAATTCCACAGAAATCAATTTACTTAGAGTACTCACTGGTCAATGCTCATTGCCACAGATATCATATATGATTTCTATTATCATTCATTGCTCAGTCTCATACAAAAATTGCTTAGCAATGTCACTCGCAAGATGGCGACACCAAAGAAAAATGCATTATTTTCAGCTTTATGCACAACCAATGTTGTAGAGAACCTATTAAGTATTGCTTTTAGTATTGGTTAAAAATCAATACCAATATCAAAAATAATTATTGGCAATACCAATACCAAGATCAAATTTCAAGAAGTATTGCAATATCGTACCAATACTTAAAAAAGTATTGGTAATACTCCCAATACCAATACAATATTGCAATATTAACAACCCTGACTATAACAGACTCAATAAACTATGTATAAATGTGAATCCTGATAAAATCCAATAAGTGTTTTCGATGTTACTTTTATACTTATAACGTTGAAGGTGCAACATGATGTTATCAAGTTCAATTCTAAGTTACTAGCAAATTCACTAATATTAATTAAAGCTAGTTAGATCCTCTCTGTAAAAAATCAAAACTAAGACTAACTTTTTACTCTCTTCTCAAACTGATGATGATGCACAAGTATCCAAGTCATCATAATTCTCTCCTCTCTTTGGAAGACAGCATATTAGAAAAATGTAGTATTTCTAATATCGAGGATTATACTATATCATAGGTGTTATGGGTTCTTTAAATGGGGTACACAAACATGACAAATGCGCACCAATACATTATTACGCATAGTATACGAGGGTTTCTCATTTCTGGCTTTTCGCTTACCCGGGAGGCCAGAATTGAAATGACTATCATTCCCTGAAATCCTTGCAAATAATACTCTGTATATAAAATGTATTAAAAAGGAAATTGGAAAAAGTGGTAACATGAATAGATTATTTTTAGTTATAAAATTTCTGGAGTAGACAAATATTCACAAATAAAAACAAAAGCTGCATTATTTTAAAAATAATATAATAAAATGATTTTAAAATATTTTTTTAATCTAAAAAACATCAATAAATTAAATTTAAAACAATTAGTACTGTGTATTTAAGATGGTTCAGTGATGGGTAAAAGTTACTAAAAAAATAATTTAGAATAGAATATTTTCAGACTACAAAATTTTACTATATGTTTTGTTTCATCTTCCAAGTGAAAATTTATTCTAATTTACCTATATTGTAACACTTTTATTTTTTTTTCTCGAATTTAAACCAGCGTCCCGCTTCTCTTTTTCACATTTCGTTCCGAACACCTGACACATGTCAATCAAGTGTCATTAGTCTGCAGATGCACTCATAACATCATAGTTTCTACCATGTCTAGCGAGTAACTAATGTAAGATCCACTTATTGCATTCTCTTGAAGAATTCACTTGATTCTCACTGGTGATCAATCCCGGAACCCTCCGGTCAACATTCGAGTTTTTTGCCACATGCCCATCCTAAAAAAAATTGTCTCCCTAACGGCTAAATATTTTTTTTTTTTAGTGCCCTTTTTTCATCTTCACCACACTCGGGTGTGTAAATCTGCCACATCCTCAAATTTGTAATATCAATGGTTGAACTTTTTTTCAGAATTTGAACATTTTATTTTGATGGTCTTACTGACAAATCTTTGAAAGACTTCAGTCAGGTTTTTCTCATTGATAGCTGGTGGTCAGAAGCTGCATCTTATCCACTCACACTCAAGTATCTGATTGCTTTCTGCCACTCTTTAGTTAATTATTGTTATTTAGTTCTCTTTTTTTTTCCCAACCTTTTAAGTCTTAGCAATTCACTGAATTTACTTATAGTAAAATTTATCACATTTGACAAGTTGAAATGGTTAAAGTGTCAAAAGAAACATCCATTTTGACTACAATGAGTCGTTTGTCAGCTGTTATTTTCCACATTGTCACTTAGTCCACTAATTTCATCTTCTGATGCTCATTCTACCACTGATTGTAGTTTTAGAATTCTACTTTGTTTTCTTTTTGTGTGTTCATAATAGATGATGGTCTCTACTGATGTTGTCTGAGGGGATAGCTATCCAATGTGTTGGTAGTGCAAGAGGTAAAGCGCTTGAATGTTGACCTGAGGGTCCCTGGTTTGATCTCCGGTGAGGACCAATGGATATTTCTGGTCATGGTGCCTCCATGGCCATTGCACTATCGGCTTTGGTTGGGGTGAAAGAAAGGCGACATAAAAACCCTCTCGTTAGTGGTTAATAGGGTCAAAGAGATTTCCTCTCATCCTTACAGGGACTTCACATACACAGATGTTGTCTCACACTGCCTGAGAACATTAATGGCAATAATAATGCATACTAAGAAATACTTTTCAGATGAACAATTTGTTTTAATAATTTTGATTTTAATATCTGACTTATTCCAATTAAAAAAATTCATTTTATATTTCTGCAGGCTGAGTACTGAATGCACCTAGCATATTTTCAAACATAAAAAAATGAAATAAAATACAGATAATTTATTTTTCTGATTAGTATTTCTTTATTTGTGATTGTTACATTATTTTCTTTCAGAATCAAAATAGACAAAAAAAGAAGAAGCAGCAGCATAAAAGCTGTTGACTTAGAAGTACAGTTGAAAAAAGGCAAGAAAGGTACTGAAACAACTACTAAGAAATATGAGAATATTTTGATGGAGGAAATTAGAAATAAAGGTGGAGCGTCATCTTCAGAAACAAATGATCGTCCACCGGCAAACAGGGACATATCCAGCGGATACAGTAGCACTGACAGGTCAAGCAGCCAGGGCAGTGCAGACAGGCTTTTAATGATGCATGACAAGAAAGTATAAAATATTTCAAACTGAATATTGTTTGTATTTTATCAGCATAAATGTGAATAGTTTTGATATTTTTTATAATTTAGTGCTGTACTGTGATATGTTTATTACTGATGCACTTTATTGAAACATCTGCAATTAACTTATTTTATTTATAAAATGCTTATAAATTTGATACATTTATAAAATAATTTCATCTGATGTATATCTAAGGTAAATTGTAGCTATTACCTATTCACAAAAGTGTGATGAGTAATTTAATCATTGTCCGAAACTATGATAAAACCTTCAGAATGACTTTTTGAAAGAGCTAATGTTTGAATTTAAATTTATATTACTACTAGATGCTTTACTCCAAAGTTTTTTTTTTATTTAGCCTGAAATCATTGCTTGCTAGGTGAAAATTAAGGAGAATATTATCCATTTTAGTTTATTGACCAATTTGTTAAAGACGAACAAACATTAGATGCAAAATGTTAAAGAAACAACAGACCAGAAAACAAATTGCTCCACAAATTGGTGGCTTATAACTGTAAGAAGTTGAAAAAAAAATAACTAGTGTGGTAACATTTAAGACATTTGTTAGGTTTTGCCTTGTTGCATTTTGTTTTATATTTATTTAAACAAATTTAATGAGTTTACATTATATATTTTTTATTTAGTTTACCAAGCTGTAATCTTATACCATTTAAATATTTTAAAACTTTCAAAATTAAAAAAAAAAGGTCCAAGAACATTAATATTTTATTCAATATGAAACTGTATGAAGTACTGCTTTATTATGAGATAGTATGAAAAGCTTTTTCATTTGAAGATTTACCAATTGACAGCTTGAGTAGTCAAGAAATCTTAAATACATGTATATTTATTTTTCCAGGTTAAAGTATCCTTCCTTCATCTCTACAGTCCTTGTAGGGTTCTGGCCTGCCCTACCACTCATTTCCCCCTATCCATGGTCTTCTAGCTCTACTCATTTTTTAAATACATGCAATAAAAAAAGTATTTTTTTTTTACCCATAGAATAAACAAAAATTAATTACGTAAATTGCATTAATTTATTTTTTGTAAAAATATGCTGATTGTTTTAAAATTCCATAAATTATTACCAGTATTTCATTTTGTAAATATTAGTTTATTGTAATAATTACTGAATTGTTTTACTTGTAAAAAAAAGATGTTATATGTATTGTCAGTTTATAAAAAAAGAAGCTAAAACAATCTTAATTATGTACTTTATATGTTAATGTTCTTGTAAAAATATGAAATTAAATGTGAATGTAAACCTTTGTAAATAGAAGTGGGTTGTAATTTTATGCTTGTCTGCCTTGTGTGAGATGCTTTCATTTATCTTATAAGTCTATAGTGCAATAACAGTATGCAATATTAAATAGCAAACAATAATACTTATAAATGGAATAAAGCAGGGTGGGCAAACTTTTTCTACGGAGGGCCACATTTAAAACTTGATTATTACTGGCGGGCTGCATATATATCTTGTCTACTTCATTTACAACGGATGAAAATATGAATTTAAGATAAACTGGTATTGTCATTTTCACATTCACACTGTATTACATTTTAAAATACGAACATATACTTGCATACGGGCCACACAATATTCTCAGACGGTCCGCATGCTGCCTGCATTTCGCCCACCTTTGGAATAAAGCATTTATTTTTTTTTCATCTGAACTCTTTCCATACCATACCTTTTTCTCACTGAGACCCCAACATTTCTAAGCTCAATTTTTCTGATGCACCCTCTAATGATTACTTCTAGATCCATGACTTTATACTTTAAATAATATTATATCACAAATGATTTATTTTACTATGTTATTATTATGATTGAAAACAGAAGTATTATAACAAAATCATCGTCGACCCAATAGTTGTAGGTGAAAATCTTGAGTTTTGTCATTTATAATTAATTTTTAAAAAATATAAATCCATTCTTGAATGCTATTTTTAGAACTAGAAAAATGACCCATTTTTTTATTTAAAAAAATTGTGTACATGTGTTAGATATTTATTTTTAAATGGCATAGGTGTGCTTGAGCTGATAAATCTGGTTTAGGGTCCAAAATTGTAGAGGACTTGAGCTGCAAAATGTGGCTTGGATAGTTGAAGCATAAAATGGCTTGAAGACAATTTGTACATTTTATCTTATATTTCTAATAATTTAGATGTACTAGCTTTAAAGTGTTTCTGCATAGACATTAAATATTTCTGTATTTGTAAGAAATTCAATTCATGATACATAAAATATTCTATTGTTATTTATTCATCAAAAGTTATAATAAATATTTAATGCAAAACAAAATGGAGCAAAACGATTTATTCCATTTAAAAATAAATAAATTGATTTTGCATATCTTGAACAAATCTTAAATATTCAAAAAAAGAAAACCAAACAATTATGCATACATGTATTTGTATAGAAAATAACCAACAAGTAAGAAAAATAAGATGGTTAATGCTTTTTACTTATTTTAAAATTGCACTCTTCATGTAACAGTGAGCATAAATAATAAATAAATAACATTTTATCTTTAAATTAAGATACATTATTTATTAGAGGGGAAATACAAAAAAAATTCAATAACAGTAAAGCATATTATATTTTTATATATATAATAAACCTTTCTGAAAATCTTTTAAATGACACTCTCTAGATAAAAAAAAAAATTTCAAAGAGAAGAAAACCAACTTTTGTCTACTTCTGTACATTAAAAGAAACTATATAAAAAATATAACAGCTTTAATTTAAATAAAGTTTTATATCAAAAGGCTTGCGGACATGATCATCTGAACCCTGTCTAAACAACTGAGCATGTTGCCAGGCATTTTCTCCCTTACCACCTTGTAAAACGGCTGTTATAGTTAGTGTTTGGCAGGTCTGAAGTTCAACTGTTGCAATATTCTCTAAGAATGACCCTGCCATAGAAAAAATTTGTATTTTGATGATCAATCAATCCATTAAAAAATAATTTATTTGTTTTTTTCCATTCTATAAACTTCTGTTTATTTATTTGTGAAAATTTTTTAAATCGATTTTTGAGGCACTTTTTATTGATATTTTCTTGAAATTTTTGCATACATGATGCATACAATTCATGATTCAATAATTAATTTTTTTTTTTTAATTTTTAACAAATACACCATACATGTACATTAGGGTTATGACTTTTTTGTAACCTCATATTTACATGGCAAGAAAAGGTGACTTTTAATGAGTGTATTATGACACAAATAACCTTTTCTGAAAATATTTGAAAAACCTTCCCTACCAAACCATAAAACGAATATTATATATTAATATATGTAACACAACACTGTAATGGAGAGTTACATAAGAACAACAAGTGCAATGCATGTAAGCATGAGTATAGAGATGCCCAAAATATGAAATGATAATAAAGGACAGCATAGGAAACATAAATTAAGTTTTATGCTTCATCATTAGTGAGAATAAAACAGTTAATAGTGTCTTTGAAGTCTCACAACGTGGAACAATTTCTTGCATTATTTGTATAGCTCTTTCTGCATAGCAGTTACTTCGTTCTATACCAGGTATTGCTTAATCTTCACAGACCCAGTGCCTCAAGAAGCATCTTTCTGCTTCAGTGTATATATGCAAAGCAGGTGCTAAAATCTCTTTTCCTATTTTCCAGTCCCTTTGATCTGAAAACCATACTTCAGACCATGCATGTCCTCGCTATGAAAGTACACACAAGTTAAAATTTCTCGTTTCTATTTTCCGGAATGCCAGAAGTACTAGTAATGCTTTTGAATTCCAACGAGCATTACTTAAAGCCGTCAGTCTCTGGAAGTGAATTACTGGAAAGGTTTTATTTCATTCGTAATAGTGAAATACTTGCATCAAATGATGTAAGAATTTCATGTCGTCTTTCCATCCTCTGTTTTCTCACATGATTTCTGAACTACTATCTTGAGAATCAAGTGACTCTTTATGTGACTCGTAATTTGCGCTAATATCAGCAACAAATGGATATGAAATGTTTGGATTAGACGTTTCCCTGCCGAAAACAGAATCCATAGCATGCTTGAGTACTAGGCCTAAAACATGAAGATGGCAGCCTATATACTGAGGGATTTGTCCACTATTCTGTTGACAGTAATTTTGCAGCTAGCGTACCACACAATTTTTGCTGCCAGAATTTGTATTCCTTGTATCGCAAATAATTACTCGAATACATGAACAGAGTACGTATTTAGCTAGAACAGCCCTATTCACTGTAAATATTGTCTCTGCTTTTCCATTTGTCAGAGACAATATGGCTAATCGAATTTCTTTTTCAACGTTTTTCAGTAAAACAACTAGTTTTTCTCCTTCTATTCTTTTTCTGTAAAAATGTATGCACCATTCAAAATTTTGTAAGCTGTTTTTCAACTGCAACTTCAACAATTCTGCTTCTTTATGGGTTGCCTTATACACTCCTGACTGCGAAGGAGCTTCAATATTGGTCCGCTTAATATTTTTAATACTTTACAAGATTTATTTGATGACAAATTTGCTTTCCTACAAAATTAATTTCAAGCAGACAATTACAGTTGAATAAAATTGAAATAGAAGAATACTATATTCCCAAATCAACCAAATTCCAAGCAGACCTTTCGTGACAATTACCAAGATTTGACCATTTTTGGTAAAGTTGCAGTAGACGCATAATACATTAAAACAGTGCACTTTAAATTTAAAATAAACTTTTTTTATTTATTTTGTTTCAGACATGGAGGTAAAAAAAATACCCTATAAAGTTCCTGGATGTAATTAATGTAATTAAATAATTGCTATTGCGCAATCCATCAAAGAAGTAATTTTATTGAAAAAGGCTTCTTATATGTAAACACAAGATGGCGTTGGTGGGGAAGTATTTTTTGAGTGAAAAATAAATTAATATTATTTTCATATTTTGTTCACAATTGTTCATTAAAAAATGCCATGTAAAATAAGATTCTGAAAAAAAATGAAAAAAGTACTAACCCTAATGTACATGAATGAGTAAAAAAAAAAAATCTCAAGGGATATAACCGTCTGTAACTACGATGAACGACACTAATAATTTGGTTACTTCCCTTTTATTATATACTACATGTTTCAGGTGAGATTTAAGTTCGCAATATTACTGTCTGCATGGATGTACACGCCGCGCTACAATGTATGCTCTCTCTATCTCTTTAATCGGCAGCGTTTTAAACATGATAGGATTAAAATTTATTGCAAAATAAAAAATAGATATATATATTTAAGAAAACAGTTTTTAGATGAAATATTTGCTTCTCAAACAATACTTTAAGATTAAAAAATTACACGTAAAAATGTATTCAGTAACAACCAAAGGGTGATTTGCAAATTGATTGGTATAATAATCGCCCTAAGAAGAAAGTTTTAGAACTCTCAGGAAAAAATGTTGCTAATGATTCGAGATTTGACTGCACTAAGATTTGTACATTTATTCTATTTTAATTTTATTAAATATACTATCTTTTGTTATAAAGATATTTGTATAAGCTGACCCATTATCACAAATAAAAATAATAAAAAAAACATCTAAAACACTTCAGTTCAACAATTGTTTTATTTGTCACTTTTAACTTAACAGAGTAATCTTTAACCTTTAAATGAAGTATGGATAAATATTCCAGATGTAAAAAAAAATAATAAAAGAAATAAAAAACTTGGTACATCATACTCACCAGTATGCATGTAGCATGTCTCTCCTGCACAAATTCTCCAGTTAATAGCACCCGTTTCAAAAACAGATGACTCAGCCTTTAATTCAATTTTACTTATTCTTAGATCTGTACCTGGAAAGAAAAGATGCAGTTTAATTTCCAAGTCAAATAAAATAACATAATTTTTTCATGTTCATTTTTTTCTTTAAATGATATATTTGTTTAAAAAAAAAGTTTTATACCTGTTACATCAAATTTCCAGACAATTTCTCCATAAGATGACTGCTCCAGTCTAGCCAAGTACACCATTTTCCAATCATACTCTTCTTTACGAAAAATGTCCACACTGGAAAAAACACAGGTCTGCCAACCTTCATACTCTTGGTTTCCAGAAGATATACGAATATATTTATCAGCTGCAGGATTATACACAATATGCATCATTTCACATTCTCGTTCTGCCTCAGTCGGAAGAAAGACGAAATTATTTAGGTAAGGTGAGCTTTGAGCACCAAGTTCTCCTCGTGCTTCCCTCCAAGCAAGAGAACCAGTTGTACGACCAGGAAGTACTTCAGCTGCATCATTCTTAGTGGTAAGAAATTCTGTTAATTCACTTACAAGTCTACGCAAGAGTTCTTGTTGTCTACTCTGTGATAGTCTAGATATCTCTCTTTTCCACAGTTGATGAATTGTTTGTCTTAACCACGATTCGCGACAAAGTGTTCGCCTTAAAAGAGTTTCATCATGATTTGCAGAATAACGCCATGTTACATCCTGAATCTCATCTTTTGATACAGCTATGACATAGTTGAGTTTTTTGCCCCAACCACTTTCATATAACAGTGGTTTATCACAGACATTTTCACAAGAATCACAGTGAAGCCAACGTGACTGTGAATCTGAATAAACTTCTGTCCATACATGGTCAGTCCAGTCCATTACATATCTAGCTTCAAAGTCAAGTGCTCTGCAACACAATGTAAAGCAGTCTGCCCACTCACCACATCTGCCACATCTCGAGCTCAGCAACTTTTCTGCAACAGTATATCTTGGAAATCTGTTAACAAAATTACAAGAACTGCAAACATGTGATTCCACCGTGCTAGCGCCCCAGTCTAGATCTTCTTTAGTTGGTGGTATGTTACCAGTGTTTTGTGTTGAACCCTTACAACGTTCACAGGGTAAAGTGTCAACCCATTTAAAAAATGATGTCTTGAACCAGTTTAGTAAAGATAAAAGGAGAAAATCTTTCATTAGCCATGATGACTGAACTCCTGACCGCCTGTCATATCTTTTCTTGGTTTCTACTTGAAGATGATCAATGGGAATAATGTCCCGCACCTTCAGTTGTAAAGCAGAATTTTCATAACCTTTAACTCGCCTCAATCCATCTTCGATGCGTGTTAAGAATTTTGCTTCTGAAGTCTGCATACAAAAAAAAGATAATATGATTGTATTTTATTCAATAAACAAGTTATAAAGTTTTTAAAAATTCTAAAGGACTGATCAATTTAATACTACTTTAGATTCGTACAATGTAGGAAGTTACTGGCTGTTTCTCAAGGGCCTGGTGCTGAGAAGTTCCTACCCCACCAACAGCTGAAGTATTCTCCCTTGAACTATTTAAACCTGGAGTCATACACTGACTCTTCATCTGGATTTTCTCTCTTTCTTTGTTAAGATCATCTTTAACAGATTTCAAAACCTGTAAGCTAGCTGTTGATGGAAATACTAAACATTCACCATCCTGAAAAAATAATATATTTAAAAAGTGTAAAAGAAAATACAAGCAATATATATGAGACATATAAGATCTCATGACTGTTTATGAGACTTTTTAATGTACCCTATTTGTACTGTTTTTTGTAACTAACCGTATTAGCTTTTATTATATCTCTAATAGATAGGGGATATCAAACATACGAAACACATTATGCCTTAAGAAAGCACCTGTAGCCTGCAATAATTTTTAATACATGATAACTGGTTGTTATGAAAATTAATTTCATCAAACACATTTATCCTCTACAAGTGTATTTCGGTATCTATTTTGAAGTGACAAGAACAAATTTATTTGGATGTTTACAGATTTATAATCAAACCTCAGTTTACAATTAACTTGACACTTGATTAACAAGTGTTTAGCAAGATGAGCAACATTTAAAAATAAAACTGGCCTTCATAAGCGGTTATATGAGCAATGTTTTGCAAGACAAGCAATAATTTTTTTTAATAAATTCTAATTATAAATTCTAATAGACAAGCATTACTTATTTTGGTTTTTCTCTCCCATGCTCAGTCTCACTCAGCGTGCTTCATTTATAGTCAACATCTGTTTGAGACAATTGGTTTACAAGAATTGTAACTGCAACAATAATCCCCATGATTAACAAATACAAAAAAGTGTGAGGAACCTCTCACTTTAAATGCAATCAAGGAGATGTGTAAAATGTGGGACACATCTTACTCATAAGATGTGGAAATGCTAGTAATAAATCAGTTTAACAAAAATGCTTGGTCACATTCCTGTGAAATCTTTACAAAAGAAGTCAAAAATAAGTGTTAGTGTATCGTCTTCTTCATTCTTCCTTTGGCTCTACAGCACATAAGTGTTAGTGTATAGGTTCTATTTTAACCCCACATAAATAGAACAAAGTTATGCTGAGCAAACAGATAGTATGATTTCATTTATAAAAGTGAAAGACGTTGTTAACTTAATACTTAATTTAAAATGTTAAACTAGTATTCATTATTATGCATTAGAAAATTTTAAGTAATTTGATATTTGAGTGTTTTGGATAACAAAAAAATATTTTGCTAGTAAAATGAGGTTTGATGATATATCAAGCATATGTAAATACTG
>JAGDYQ010000201.1:1501182-1771163 GCA_021962125.1 Bulinus truncatus | reverse complement strand
GTTTTGTTTCTACAATAAAAACTCATCTGTTGATGGTATGCCATACAAGTGTTGTTCTGAAGTCATATACCTATGCTTATATCAGCTGTAAATTTAAGTAAAGGATCATTTTTAACTAAAACTGACCTTAATGAGAGTATCCACATGACCTTCTATAGACAAAGGAAGACATCTTGGTCGGGCATTAGTCTTGAGAATGCCTCTCATTCTGTCTTCTATATTCTGGACATGATTCAATGCCTTTAGAAACAAATTTAAATGGTAATTTATGTGCTCGTAGTCACAAAATGTTCAAACAACAGTGCTGTGAAGCAAGATTAAAAAAAAGATTCTATCATACATTTTTAAAATTTACTTTCTCATCAGACAATTGCCTACAGCTGAAAACCAACATACCAGTTCATTATTTATCTCTCCAGAGTCAGAAGCCACTGAACGTTGACCTTTTGAGGATTTGCTCCATTCCACAAGAGGGTCGTATATAAATGGTTTAAGAACACTGAAGAGAAGTCGAGAAGATCAAAAATATCAAAAGTATATATTATTTATCTAACGACAATGGTCACCTACATCCCTAATTTGCCAGGCAATTAATTTGTATTAAACAGACTATCTGCAACAATGTAACACTATAAGATTTATTTAACTCACCACATTAGTGGCTCCATTTGGTCTCGAATGACTTTAAGGGTTATCTCACAAGCTACTCTAAACAAACCTTCATAGCCCAGGGGTCCCTGCATACAAAATTATTTGGGAATGATTATTTATGTCATTCAAGCTTTCTTACCATAAAATACATACTAATGAAAGATGGGATTTTATAAAATATTATGAAAATAAATTATGATAAAAAAAAGTCTTTAACATTAGTTTAATGATTTTAAGTATGAGGCATGATAACATATGCCTAAATTTTTCTTACAATACTTGATTTTTTTTCAATAAATAAAATTAATCACTATCAAGAAAGTAATACATGTACATGTATTTACCAGAGCTGCTATCATGTTTGGTGTAAGTCTAAATGGGACTCGCTCTGGCCACTCAAAAGTTTCACCCTGAATTGAATACAGAAGTATTTGTCAGGATAATAAAGAAAAAATTACATGTAATTTACTTTTAAATAAAAGCAAAAGAAATATTAAAATTTGTTTATAGATTTTAGTTTAATGAGATTTGATACCAAATATTTAAAAGATGACAAAAAATGTACATAATTAATAAATTAGATAAATGTATATGAAACCATACAATGCATAGGTAAACTTTGAAGATATACAACAGAAATAATTGAGATCAGGATAAACAGATGTAGTTAAAATAATTCATGCCCATTATTTTTCAGAAAAATAATGTTTTTTTTAAATCAGCCATTTTTTTTAACCAGTTTGAAATAAATTTAGGGCAGAATAATTTAATGAATATATAGAATTTCTGTTAATAATAATAAAAAAAAAAGAGACCTTATTAAAAAGACAGTTGAAGTCAACATGAACACAATCTCCTGTAGTAGAGTCGAGCAGAATATTTTCCCCATGACGATCTCCTAGGCCAAGAATGTATCCAACAATACTCATGACTGCAGCTGTTCTGGCATAAGACACTCTAGCATTGTACCTGATTATCAAAATTATCATTTATAACTCTGGCATTGTGCCGAGCAAATTTATTGTTTATTATTCTAGTATTAATCAGGTCAAACATAGACAAAACTTAAAAATAAATTGATATTTTTTGAGTCTAAAAATCAGAAAATTAAGGTTATTAGAGACTTTTATTTAACTTGCTGTCTTGTGGTACCAAGTTTCTAATGCTTGCATCTTAAACTCTGTGTTTTGGGATATTGGAAATTAATTATTTAATTAAACAAAATTTTCTTTGGAGAAAAACATTTTAAAAAGTTTTCCCTTAGACCTATAGACCGTTGGGGAAGATGCTGTGTAGAATTCAACTAGCGTACTGCCCGTAGGCCTTTGATTCCCCTACTAATGGCAGGTACCAATTTTTTTAAGAAGACCTGATTAAAATCCTGAGCCCTGAAGTCAACAGTCAATGTTTACATCAGCCCCCCGAAAAATAGACATAATTATATCCTGACATTTGTAAATTTAAGGTAATCCTTACACACGAAGCTTTAATCAATCTTGTGAGATAGATAACTAGGTGGAAAATATTAGATCCAACTCAGGCAATTATATTAAAATCTGTCTAAGGCTTACCAAAATATTGGGTCTGGGAATGTCCTTAGAAACCACTCAGGGAAAATCGGTGGATGCCAAGGCAAAAGTATTTCTTTATATATTTTCATCTTGCCTCTTTGTAAAAAAAAAATGAGAAAAAAAAAACATTATTAACTACAATTTTCTATGAAAAAAATTGTTTTAAATCTTTTTGTTTGACTCCTAAAAAAAAAGAAACTTTTAAAATTACTTACTCAAAACTTGTATTCAGTGCAGGCATTACTTCTTTTAATTCTCTTCCTGACTTGAAACATCCTTTCTCTTTATATAGCTTGACCAAGATGTTACGTAGGCCAGTGGTGTTGTTCACCCACTCTATAAGCCCGCACTCATCATTTAGGGGAGTAACAGACTGTAGAGATGAAGGTGTTGTAATGTTTTATAACAGAGTTTAAAATGAGCTAGATACAGTAGTGGCACATAGTGATGCAAGTATTTTAAGACAGGGCTGTCAATAATGGGATGGAGGACTCAGATAAATATCATGAGCCAGAATAAAAATTGACAACTGAAAACTCATGTGAGCTTAGAATGAAAATTTAAATTTCACAATCATATCTGTTTACAATACATTCTAAAGCTTATGAAAAAAAATCATCAGGTAGTGTAACAATAGCTTTAGGTATATCCCCTTAATTTTAGAACCACTGTTCAGTTGGTTAAGTCAACATGAAAAGTTCATGTGTCCAGGACACAGTCATATGTTTTGATAACTAGAATTCCAACGTTATATTTTTGTTTAGGGAGAATTAGTCTGTCAGCACAGGTCAGTGAATTCCAGAGATAGGTGACGATAGATGTAATTAGGCAGACAAAGAAATACTAGCCCAGAGTGAATATTTGGCCGCACCAATCGCTAGGCTGGAAAAAGGGTCCTTATGACGTAGTTGAGTTAGAAAGGGTGTTGGGGAGTCAATCAAAAGTTCTGGGGCTTTGGAGTCACATGCTGATCCACCATCATATATATGAGATGTAACTAAGATTAAAAGGAGACCGACGAGAGACTTCGAGACCTACCGATCGACAGACCGACGATAGAGAAAGAGACATCAAGACATATGTACTCTTGCCTGTAAGACAGTATACATATTAGATATACATACTCTTACCGCAAGACAGTATACATATATTCACAATTTATTAAGTATACGTACTCTTATACATACGATAAGACAGTATACAGGTGTTCAGAGAGAAATCAAGTTATTAAGTATACATACTCTTATACATACGATAAGACAGTATACAGGTGTTCAGAGAGAAATCAAGTTATTAAATATACGTATTCTTATACCTACAATAAGACAGTATACAGGTGTTCAGAGAGAAATCAAGTTATTAAATATACGTACTCTTACTCATACGCGTAGACAGTATACTCAGAGATAAGTTGAAGTTGTACAGTACACAGTCAAAGTTTATTCTGCTAAAGCATATTTGTGAATATTTCGGCACTTGAGTGCATTCTATATGTTTTATTATTATTTAAATAAATGTTATTGAATCATGGAACTTGGCTTTATTAATGGTGTGTTGTGTGTGAGTGCCACAAGACTGAACGCTACCATCTTTGAAGTAAAACCAGAGAGAATATTGGCTGCTACATAACCTAATATCAACAAACTACACAACGTTTAATTACGTAGCGTTATACAAAAACATAACGTTGCAGGTAGATAAAAAGCAAACAAAATGTACACACATATGTCCTTATCATCAGGCGCCTTCTGCGTGATTCAGGATTCCTGCGTAAAAATGTGTTAATGACATTATTGAACTCCATCAGCCGGCAATCTTTTCGCAGATCATCCTTAAAAAGAAAAATATAATTTATAAAAGTTTATAACCCAAAACAATAAAATAATTTATTTGGAATCCATTTACTGGGAGAAGGCCAGCAATTAGTTTTTTTACAAGGTCAGATAAAAAAAAAAGACTGACCTTTGGTTTACACATCATAACATAATTTTTTCCATCACTACCAAGTAATGTAATTTTTTTTGGCTTCTGAAGAGAGGGCAGAATTTCTATCTGCAAATTAAAACATAAATTAAATTAATGTCACAAACAATCATGATACAAAAAATATTATTCAATAACAGAATCATTGACATCATTTTCTTTTTTTTTGCCAAGTAGAGAATTTTAATCATAGAGATCTATCATATTTACTACGGTGTCAAATGAACTGATTAAACAGAAAGGTTGTCAATTACATTTCATGTAAACAGGACACCCAGTTCCCAGTAGTTTATACAGTGAACTACCCATTCAAATACCTAGTTAGTTGACAAGTCTCTAAAGTAAATTAAATTTGACTTGATTGATAATGAAAAAAAACCCACCGTTTTAGTTTTAGAGCAGAAGTGCCAAAATAAAAAAAAACCTCTTCTATATTGTTCTAAAAATTTCAAGTTTTTTTTCACACATCTGTGTCACTTTTTTTAAAGTTGGAGACATATACATATTTTTATTTATCATCAAAATAATTAAAAAAAAAATGAATTCTGTGGTGTAAAAAGTAACGTACAATATCATTAAAGCCTCTGAGGTAAACTAATGCGTCTGGAAAGGGGTTGTGCTGGGCATCTTTCTTAATGGAAGATGGCAAATTAACAGTGACGGAGGACTGCAAAGGCAGTAAAATGTGACTGAAGTTGCTGTGAATAGAAATAAGTAGCTAAGAGATAATTGATAAATGGTTTATTTAAAATGATACATTTAAGTTCTATTTTCAGTTAATTACAGAGAATGTCTCAGTATCTTATCTTTACTATGCATTCAGCTTTAAATGGGAGCTGCACTCACTCTGGGGATGGGTATATGGATCAAATCTTGCCACCCAGGAAATTAAAACTCAACAGAAATGAATAAAGTATTTGAAAGCATTTAAATGGGTGAGGAAAAAGCTAAAAATTTATTTTGGAAAAAAGGTTACAAATTTCCCCTGCGCTGTGCTAGCTAGACAATCAGCTTGTGTAGAGTGGTTTACAGAAAGAAGTAAACTTACTAATGCATTAGGCTTGTAAATTGTTACAGGGTTCTTTTAATCCAAAGTAATAAATCTTTTCTAAACAGTAAAAATATTTCTTTTTAAATGATTATTCTATACCAATATTAAAAATTCTTTAAAAAATACTGAGTTTAAAAGCTATTTATACAGTACCTATCTTCAAACAGTCTTTTTAAAGGTTTAAATGCTTGATTCAAATTGACAGTACCACTATTTCCAAAATCTTTCTCACAAAGCTCCAACAGACGATCAGTCAATTTTCTGAAATCCTTCAAAATCATTAGTTAGATAAATAATTTATATGTATAAGCTGCAAACTTCTAACTTTACAATCCACCTAATAAGACAATTAGAATAACAAGCACAACTTTTATTAATGAGAGCTAGGAAAAATAAATATTAAGCTAATACTAAATATTTTATCCCATAAGAAGATTATAGCTTAAGATATGCATAATTTACAAGGGAATGTCCAAAAATTAAAAAAAAAAAAAATCATGAACATATGTGACATAAAAAAAAATTTTCAACTTTGTTTAAATATTGTATAAAGGGACAGAATGTCAAGCAGTGTAAAGTGCTTGACTGTTGACTTGAGTGTCCTGAGATTAAATCTTGATGAGAAAATTCCATCCTTATTCTTCCATCTTTCAATGTGTACCTGGCTTTAGTTGGGGAAGTAAAAAGTAAGTAAAGTTCCCTTCTTAGCCCTAACGGGCCTCCGGGGCAGATGAAGTGTAGAATTCATGTTTCTATAACCTCGGCATATGAAGGGATTGTGTGGTTAGCACAACGCCCAGCCGCCTTTACTTTCCCAACTTAAGTCAGGTACCCATTTAAAGCTGGGTGGACTTGTGGGACGACTTTGCACCAAATTTCACCTGGAAAAATTCCATGGGCCTCACTGAGGATCGAACCCAGGACTCTCAGGTCGACAGTCGAGTGTCCTGAGATTAAATCTTGATGAGAAAATTCCATCCTTATTCTTCCATCTTTCAATGTGTACCTGACTTTAGTTGGGGAAGTAAAAAGTAAGTAAAGTTCCCTTCTTAGCCCTAACGGGCCTTCGGGGCAGATGAAGTGTAAAATTCATCTGTTTCTATAACCTCGGCATATGAAGGGATTGTGTGGTTAGCACAACGCCCAGCCGCCTTTACTTTCCCAACTTAAGTCAGGTACCCATTTAAAGCTGGCTGGACTTGTGGGACGACTTTGCACCAAATTTCACCTGGAAAAATTCCATGGGCCTCACCGAGGATCAAACCCAGGACTCTCAGGTCGACAGTCGAGTATCTACACCACTCGGCCATCCGTCCCACTTTGGGGAAGTAAGGCGGCTGGTAATTGTTCTAGCCACAGAATCCCTATATTTGCCATAGCTGAAGAATCTGATGATTGAGGACTAAGGGAACTTTTAAAATATTGTTCATTTAGTTAAGGAAATGGCTCTGCAGCCCATTTATAATTATTTCATATTAGTTATTTTAAATTGATTATAAAAGGAAACCAAAAAATTTAATGTCTTTCTTGTTTTTGTTTTTAAATTGTGGAGTAAAAGACAGAAAAAGATATTATTACAACAGCACACAAAAAAATTCTACAAAATTTACCTGGATCAACTTTGCTAAACTGCCATCCTTCCGTCTGAAAAAGCAAAAAAAAAAAAAAAAAAAAAAAAAAAAGAATTAAACATGCCATAGAAAACTAGCATTTCTAGAAGTTAAATGAAAAAATTTTATTTAGCAAATTATTAGGAAATGAAAATATTACATGGCAGTTGCAAATATGTCCTGACATCTTTTCACTCTCATTGGATAAGATGACTGAAAAGAAAAATCAAAGCATAGTGTATAAGATTTATTGTATGCATCTAGGGTTTTTTAAACATTTTCACTGATTTTTTTAAACCTAAACATTGGTTGTTGTTTTTTTTTAATGTGAAATAAAAACTCAATTTTATCGATTTAAAACATTTTTTCAGCTTGCACCAAGTCATTAAAAACATTTTTTGTGCTAGGTTTTTACAATTCTTAGCTGTCAACCAAAACATCAAAAGATCCACATAAGTATGGAAAAAATATAGTGAATTCATTAAGGACATACATGTATTTATTTTGGGTTTGGGCCAGATTATAAATTTTTGAAGTAAAAAAGAAAATCAACATGCATTGGGCTTTTAGCTACTGATATGTAGAAAAATATAAGCCTGCTTAATTTACAACAAAACACATTTAATTGTATAAAACATATGTCTGGAATTCACAACATTATTAGCATTTAATAATTTATGTTCAAAATTTTAAAACACCCATAATATATTATTCATATTTTTTAGGCTATTTAATAGTGTATTATGCAGATAAAACTAAGAAGTCATACATTATTTTAAAAGTTAATGTATTCACATTATTCTAATAATCTACAATGAAGTAGAAGAAATAAGTGGAAAAAAAAGGTGTCTGGGTCACAGAAGTGGGTGTGGTCGTTTAAAAAAAAAAAAAAAAAAAAGAGCTGTGAACTTGTCAATCTAACAATTATAATGTGGACATGCAATGAAGAAAAAATTATTCCAAATTTAGTGAATGGATGTGTAGAAGATTAAAAGTAAGTTACAATAATAACAAAGCAAGAATCACTTAACAATGAAACAAAATAATTTGTATTAAGACAAGCTGATTTAAATGGCTTTTGGTCTGCCAGAATATTTTTGTGGAGCTGATATATACATGCTTATTAGTCCTCAATGCGTGAAATAAAAATATACATCATTTTATTTACCTTAGATACAGACATCATAAGCCACATTGCTTGCTGGGGGTACTCCACTAATAAGTGGGAGATAATTTCCTAAAATACAAATTATGAAATTTAAACTTCAGTTATTTCTTTTGAGTTTCCAATCTAAAATTTATTAATTGGAAACAATTTTTTATGAAGTATCTTTATTGTCATACTCAATACTTTATGACAATATGAAAGATATAAAATCAATAAGTAAAAATGTAACCTGTATGCTTTATACTAATTAATTAATAATATTGGTAAAATAGAAAATGCAAACCGATCTCTTTAGCAAGTAAGAAGATTCACTAAACACCATAACATAGAGACAATGTTTAAACGGAATAAGTTGAATAGGGCTAAAGAATGCATGATTGTGCGGTGAGGAACACTTGAATGACAAACAGAGGGTCCTGGCTTCAAGCCCTGGTGAGTGCTCATGATTTTTACTAAGTCCTGGCAAAGTTCCCAAGTCTAACAAGCTTAAAAATGGGTACCCACAGAGCTATCTACATGTATAACTAAAATGTTGAATGTCATCATGATTAATATTAACTGGCAGGAAGAGATGCAACACTTATTGGAGGCCTTTGCATTTGTATATCAAAATTTGTGCATCAACTTCTGGCACAATATACCAACTAAATTTGCAAACAGATCATAAATCTGGTCACAGTAATATTTATAAAATTACATTTATGTTTGATTTTTAAAAAATTAGAATGATTAAAGTACGTAAAGTTTAAAGTTGATTTTGTTGATTAAAATATAATGTAAATAAATATTTTATATCTAATATCATAATGTATTAGAATGTGACAAGACCATTGAGCTATTTATTTAACATCACTGAATAAAAATCACTCAGTAGATCAGAAAAGGAAAAAAAAGGCCTATACTTCATCTGCCTTGATGGACTTTGAAAACTTAATGTAAAACTTTTTTTTTCCCACTAAATAGAACTACCAACAGAAATTTACTGGAATGAATTTCAACAGTACAAGTATACACTAGAGCTAAATTAGCCTGACAACTTTGCTAATTTGAAAAGAGGTCAGGTTGCACCAGAGTAAGTCAGGAAATGATGCATCATCACATTTAAAGAAATAAATTATTACCTCAAGCTGTTGAAAGACATCCGGCTGAGCATGACAAATTCGAGAGATAAGCTGTGGTAAGGCTGTGAACATCTGGTATGGGGACAACTGTTGGTTCAATTGCTGAATAGTCTGAGAAAAAGTAATTCAAGTAAGAAGGTTAAGTTCAATAAAATAAAAAACAATAAAAAAAAAAAGAATAATTAAGCTAATCAGTGTGTAAGACTTAGAACATACATCATTAATTCTCTTCAGTATCGTCTTGTGAAACTGAGTCTTCTGTGACTGCTTTCCCTTCTCTCTCTTTTCCATCTCCACTACAGCAGTCCCATAGTCCAGCCACAGACTCAGAAGCCTGGGAAGAGACTGGTAGATATGTTGGTTGCCATACTTTAGAGAATGGCCAAAGTTACGCACAACATGTATGATGAATTCTCTGCCAAAACAAAAAAAAATTCAAATGACAAACACAAGTAGTTTGTAATCGAAATTCAAATATAAAAAAAAAACACACACTTTTATCCCAATTTTAAAAAAGTGCCACAGAACATCTTTGTCTAGTGTCTACAATCAATGATGTAATAATTTATCGGGAATCTGAAAGATGATAACTCAAAGGGTTAGGCATGAGAATTGGATACTTTTTACCCAATACATGTATATGATTTCATATTCAATTGAATGGACCCCAATCTAACCTATTTTCCAGCGATCCATACAGTCTGTTTATTGGGATGAAAAATTAAATAGGAATCAGTAGTTTAGAGGAGAATTGTTAAAAATAGTGTCTCATCTCTATTAATAAGCATTCTTTTTCTCTATAGAATTATAGTTAGCAAACAAAAAATAAATTAGATTCTAGCTGGGTAAAAACAAATTTCTTAGGAGTAATGAAAATTCAATAACAAGCCCGCAATGTGGGGTGAGGAAAGAAAAAAACAACTGTGGGGTGATGGAGTAAAATATTGCCCATTGTTGCTCTTTTCACACAAAACAATTTTAATACCCCATCAAAAAAAAAAAAAAAACAAAGATAAAATTGTATAAATCACTCATATAGTGATGGAATGGTTACAAAAATTTTGACCGTATCCTATTAACTACTGATCTCTAAACTACTCATCAAATGATTTACAAAAAAAAAAAACTGAGTTAATCTTATTATGAGTCTAATGAATAGGATCAAGCACAGGAAACTTTGGTAAAAATTCTCCAATTCTAATGAAGACTACAATATTCCTATCCCCATGAATTCACATCACTACGATGGAGCTGCGTCTAAGCTACAGCAATAAATTGATTGGCCAGATTTTATTGAAAATAAGATATACAAAAAACTCTTCTTTCCATCTCGCTTGTAGCAAATAATTTGAAAATCTTAATTTAAACTAAGCTTTAAGTTTAAAATAAAACAATAAAAAGTATAAAATTCATTTTTTTATATACATGTACTCTAAATAATATTATGTTGCAAGTGCGCACTCTTTCTGCAAAAACTGACTGTGTATTTTTCACGTATAATCTTTTTTGTTCCTTCCACACATGTATAGCAGATTAAGACTAAATAACAAAAAGAACTCAGCATAAACTGTTTCTATCATCACCTTAGATTTCATGAACAGAAAAAGTATTGCACATCAGCTTAATTCATGAAAGACTAACTCTGGGAATAAGAACAAAACTAGAGTTTAAAAATCCAGGTTAAGAAAGTCAACTCTAACAAAAACATTTCATTGGTGTGGGAAAAAAAAGCTGTTCTCTTTACCCTTGCTTGCCAGCCTTGTCCTTGTCATCTATCATCATGTTCATTATACGGTCATGATATTTGGCCAGGTGAAAGTAGCCTTTTTCCCAGTCTGGACATATCTCAATGACATCTTTGTAAAGTCTGACTATGTGATTGGTCTCAAGGTTAGACGTCTCTTCACTGTAACATCCAAGCAAAAGCAGCGACTGCAGAAGGTAAGAATAAGATATGTTCAAGTTAAGCAAAAAAGCAATTTAAAATTTTGATAAGTAAAATAGAAAAAAATAACAATAGCAAGTGAAATTTTTTTTACTAAAAGCATTTAGTTGCATAGAAATATAACTGCCAACTCCTAAAAACTAGCTAGAACATTGGTTATTGAAAACAATCAACACACATTTAATGCAAAAAAAAAAAAACTAACAATTTCATAAAATAATTCTCCACAAAAAAAAAAAAAAAATTTAGATAAATAAATACATCCCATGTTTTAAGGCTGCAATGGAGATGATTAAAAACAGTTCAGATTTTTTTATCACGGAATTTTATAGGAGGACATCAAACCTGAGCATAAACTTGCTTAAGTGAGTTGCTCTGTTGTTTTCCTTTCTGTACTTCATGGATGCCCCCAAAATGTTTCTGGATGCCCTTGTCTAAAGCAGCTATGGCTGCCAATGACTCTCCCTGTTGAAATTATTTGATGTGTTAACATAAGTGACATAAATCATTACTAGTTTGGCTTAAATATTGTTTATGTATTTCAGAAAATGGCTCTTCTGCATATTGATGATTGATTATCTATTTTAAATTATTCAAAAGCTGACCATAAAATTAACTAAATAAATGTTACTAAGTTTTTAAAAAAACTGAGGACAAAGAAAGTATATTTCTTATTCAGACAGCTCACTTTTTCATGAAGCCACTTTGCCTCTTCTAAGTATATCTCTGGTAAACTATAAGATCTAGCTTGCAGTAAAAAACTGTGAGCTGTCTGCAGATATCCTGCTCTATATGAAAAGAAAACACACTTTTACGAACAAAAACTTTTCAACATTGATATGTTACAGTTCTAACTAAATAGTTATTTGCATTTTTATCTATTAGAAACATAGTGCTTGAGAAAGTTAAATCTATGTAAATATTTTATAGCCCAAAAATATTACAATTCAGTTAGCAATAAATGCTCCATTTCTTATAATTTTTAGATATATTTGTAAAATTTAAGACATAAATGAGTTTTTTTTTGTTAGAATAGTATTTCTTAATGATTTTCTTGTTTAAATGAATTTACTTTCTTGCCACTTTGGCACTATGTAGCCACCATTTGCCTATTTGAACATCCAATCCTGGATGGTTTTCTTTTTGAGTTAAAGATGAGAGAGTTCTTCGGAGAGTCAAAATGGGTTCCAGTGTGCGGAATGTTGACTGAAACAACAGCAAAGATATAATGATTTTGAATATTTCTTTAGAGTGCAGTAACTAAAGATGGATGATACAAAATATTCAGAGCAAGATGAGCCTATGTCAGCTGCACATTGTTGATTTGTTCCTGTCTTGTTAAATATGTCGTATAAAAAGGAAGGTTAAAAAAAAAAAAAAAAAAAAAAGCTATGATCAGGAATTTCATTTAAAAAAAATCATTCAGTCATAATGGGTAGAAATTAAGATAGTTAATATTACCTGCGCCATCTGAAGTCTGGACTCCCACTGTGACAAGAGCTGAGGAGAGGATGGTACAATCATGACATCATTGGCATCTTTCTCCATGGGAAAATCTTCCATCACATGGAAGAATTCCTCAATCTCATTAATCATATGCAGCCTAAGAGGAAAATTATGGTTCCATCAAGCTGAGTTTCTAACATGTTTAAGCTAATAGCTATACGAGACATGGTAACCACGCGTCAGGTAATGATGACAGATAAGAAATAGTTGTAAACAATTATCAATTTTATGAAAATAAATGTGATAGAGGGGATGACATTTGTAATGATTCTAAAAAGCTTAGAAAAGCATGACAGTAAAAAAGAATAGTACATTACTGAAGTACGTAAACAGACAATTTAAACTGTTTTTGAAAGAAAACTACTGAACACTGGTAAATGATGGAACACGCCAGATAAAACCACATATATAGATATTAATTAATATTAAGTGAAGACAGATCAAGGTAGATTAGAAAGAGTCCCGGCCAAATACAGATATATTGAAAGAGAAAATCAGTTATTACAGTGACAGTGGCTCTTTGTTTGTGACTCCAATTTGCATGCCGTAGATAATGAGTTCAAATTCCAGCAAGTCCAGTCATCTACCAATGTCTAATGTAGAATGAAAGAAATAAACACACCATCCTTACATGGTGATTAATAATAATCAGTTATTATTACAAGGACTGCTGTAACGATGTCATCAGTTAAAAAAAATAATCAGTTATTACAAGGACTGCTGTAACGATGTCATCAGCTAAAAAAATATGTGCACACATAACGCATTAGTGTTCTAAATATATTTTCAAAGTAAGCAATCTCTCTGGAAAAAAAAACTAAGCCCTAGTACACTTGATTTAATTCCAAAATAACATAATGGCTATTAAAAGTTAACAATCTTCATGTATTACTTGACAATGTTTTCATAGCCTCTCAAGTAAGAACCAACTTCCATACTCGCAGCTGACAAAAGTCCCATCTGATCTTTCCTGGCGACATCCAGCAGTTCAACAAACTCAGATTCATGCTGCACAAAATAATAATTTAAAAATAATTACATTTTTTTTTAAATGTTTGCTATTCTATCAGTTTCTCAAATGGCTAGGCAAATCTTTTCTCTAAAATTAAACAAGCAGGAAATACTCCATGGACTGATCTCAATCTTTCACAATAACTTTCAGTTGTTTGATAAACTCAGAATTGTCAAGTGTGTGTAGAAGCAAACTGAGTTTATTATTTTTATTTTTTCGCAAAGGGATAAAAATAGCGCATTTTTTTTTAGACATTTCAAAAGGCCAAAATATTAATTTTAGTTACATTACCTTTTGTCTGAAAGCCATCAGAATTTTGCCAATCATAACTGGCCACTTTGTGTTCAAAGGATTTTCCTGGTCAGGAAAAAGTGAAAATTTAAAACTTTTAACAACAATGTTTTTTTTTTTTTTAAAATTTATTTAACATGCAAATGTGAAATAATTTTTCTGCTTAACTCACAGCTTTTAAGGCTTCATCCAGTTTGTCCCAGTTGCCTAGTTTCCAAGCTGCCTCAATACAGTAAGAATTTAACTCTGATGACCATCTGGGTCTGATTTAAAAAATGAAAGCGTAAAACAGCAATGTAATGACATTTTGTGACAAACATCCAAAAGTAACTCAATACAAGTACACATGTACCTGTTAGCCAGAATTCCAGAGGAATGCAACAGAGTTTTGAATGGCTGAGCCAAATCCATCCAACTTTTCAGAAGTCCATGATAGTGAGATATCTCGTTTGGTTCCTGCTCTATAGCTCTTTCATAACAAGCCTGAGCATCAAATAGTTGGCCTAAAATTGTGTAATATAATTTTTTTTATCAAACTTTCATAACAGCACAAATTATATTCCCTAAAAAAATAGGCTTTCAAAAATGCTAAATTAAAAAAAAAAAACAAGGTCATTTTGCAGATTGTAGAGAATTGTAATATAATACATGTATACCAGTACCTAAAGTTTCAAGTCTAAGTATTTCCTGCATTAATGTTGGCTGTAAATTTCTTTTGGCTGCTACACCCAGGACACCATCTGGTTCATCCATCAATACAAATAATCTCTAAAAGAAAAAAAAAATGTCAAACAAATCTGGCTGATCAATTTTGACTTTCATAATTATTTATTAATATCCAGTCTTTATTTCTATAATAATGATTCTAATTCTGAGAAAATAATGAGTAAATAATTGTTTTTTTAAAAAAGCATAAAAAACAAAAATAAAACACTGAAAAATGGATAAAAGTTATGATCTAAGTAAAGAATTACTTATCAGAATTACCTGCATGAAATCCAAATGCAGCTGAATGTCCACGTCAGGTGTTAGATAACTTTCAAAATGCCTAAGACTTCTAGCATAAGCCTTGCAGCTGACACAGGCCTGGGCCAAGGTGTTCTGAGGAATTCGGTTTAAGAATGTGCGGACAGCCTGATAGCCAGTGTCTTTATCTATAAAAAAAAAATCCAGTTGGAGGATGGGTGTGAACAAAAGATTCTAAAAATGCATGCTTAGTTCTGAATATTTCTATCATCTTAGCCAAAGAGCTGCAGAGTTAAAACGAAGAACTCAAAAGAAAATTTAGATGAGAGAAAATATTTTCAGGTCAGGTTTTTGATAAATAACTCTAGATAATGGAGTCTGATGAACTGACACGTTTGGGATATGTAGCCTGTTTAACCAATCACAGACAGATTACATCCCATGACATGTTTTGGGTGACTTGGAGATGCCTGATCTGTGTGATGCAGTCACCCATGTCCTCTGAGGTGACTTCATGGCCATTGTACCTAGGCTCTGGTAAGGATGTAGAAAAGGCTGTGCAAAAAACTATCCCTATAATGATGTTTATTTCCCAGATTTTTCTAAGAACATCTGGAGCTTTCATTTAAACTAAATACATGAATATTGCTAAAGAGTGATTTTAATACAATTTCTTTGAATGTTTGATTGATTTTTTTTCCTTCTTTGTGTGGTATCTTTTTTTATTCTCATTTGGTTTGTTTGAAATTTTTATGTTATTCAGAATTTATCATAGATTAAATTTTAGCTTTATTTTTTAAATTCATACTTTGGTTTTATAAATTCGTAATTACATAATCTTAACGTTTCATTATTTTCATCTTGTTTTCAAAGACATTAGTGTTCTAAATATATTTTCACAATGTAATACATGTATTTAGCATGAGCCTATTTTGTAACTTTATCTTCACTTATTATGATATGAAAATAATTCATTTCTTTTTTTATTTTGAGTTGAATTTAAATATTAAGTTATGACACTCGATTTAATCCAAGGGGGAGCAGGATGAAAATTTAAGAAAAGTCACAGTTTAAAAAAAATGCTGTGGTAGTGAACAAGCTTAAGATGAATTAAACACTAAGCCATAAAAACTATATTTACTGGAGTTTTCAGCAGAAGCCTTATTATTGCACCATATGGTCAAGTAATCCAAAACTGAAAAAACTGTTTGGGCACTGAGGTGGTGAAAATTAGTAGCAATCTCTTGACCTCCAGCCGACCCTTGGACATGATGGAGAACAGCATCAATTTCTTTCAGTATCTAGAAGAGAAAAAACACAGATCTAAAAAAAAAAAGAATTATTGTAGTTAAACATTTAAAATAAAACAAAAGGTCGATTCAAGTGAAAATTGGCTTTGTTACTTTGGCATTTGAAATGATTTATTTCTCCACTGACCTCATCCATGCTGGTGTTGTTGATTTCTAACAGCACATGCAGCACAACATGGGGCAGGATGTACAGCGCCACCTGGTTGTAGTGGCGTTTAACAGCACTGCAGGCCATGAACACCTTGCTGGCTTTACCCAGTTTGATCTGACAAAGATAAAAAAAACAAGGGTGACAAGAATATCAAACTACTATGGAGAATTACAATGTGCATCAGTGTAATTCAAATCAGCACTATGTGCAATTATTACCATTTACACAGAACATGCTAACATAGCCTTCATAGAACTGCAAATGCATCTAACCTTAGTAATGAGATAACCTGTCCAATTGGAGACCCAATCTTTGAAGTTTTTTCCTTTGCTACTCCCATACAGCGGCTTTGGAAAATTGGCAAATTTTGTGTCAATTGTTAGTACATATCTAAATGTCGAAAACAAAGAATAAATGCAAATTTTTGGACCAAAAAAAAAATAACATAATTTGAAATGTGGTGGCTGTGAGGACCAAGCCATAACAATAATCATACATATTCAACTAGTTTGGTTATCTTTTAATTTCCCATTTAAAAAAAAACAACAACTGCATAATGATCTCACTTGCTAAAATAATACAATATCATCTAAATTTTCCATTTCTCCCTAAACTCACAACAAATAAACAAACAGAAATCTATGTTATAAATTCATAAGATTGTAAAAAGAAATAAAACTTCATTTTTAGTAGCTGAGCAAATAACTGACTGGGCACAAGGAACAGAAAAGTTTACTTTGAATTCAGGAGTGGTATCAGAATTTCTTGAATATCTTCTGGAAACCTTTTCCACAATTTGCTGTGTGGATTAGGTACTTGTGTCTCACCTTGACAGCTGATGTTATAAATTATCAGAAGTTCTTGAAGAGCAAAAGCAGCTCCATCCTTAAAATTTGAATAAAAAAATCACTTTGTTGAAAGATAATAATAAATGAACAGTAATATAAAGGTATGTACAAATGTTTTGCAAAAGATAATAATAAATGAACAGTTATATAGGTATGTTCATATGTTTTATAAAAGATAATAAATGAATAGTAATTTAGGTATGTGCATGTTTTATAAATTATAATATTTAATTAGTTGTTTTTCTTTTCTTTAGCACACCTGTGCTGACTAAGGCCCCATGCTTTAGAGGAGCCCTGTGACAGATTCTTTTGTAACAAAACTAAACTCTCGGCATGTATACCATACTTGCCCAAGACGCAGCATACTGCTCCCCCTAATACCACCTTATATATCAAGGATAACGACCTTAAGAACATTAAATTTTTTTTTGATATTCCAAATTTTTTTCCAAAAAGTTTTTTTTCTACTTAAATTTAAATTAAATGATGGAAGTTTCTTATAATGCATATTTTAAAATAATAGTATTTGAATTATACCTGAATTCTAGCTTCTGGTGCAGCCAAAAATGCTTTAACAACAACACTGATTAAATCAAAAGCAAAATTATCATCATCTATGTTAGTGTAAAAACCAGTCAGCTTTTCTTCAGAACCTTTATTAATTAGTTCCAACCTGCCAAAAATAAAAATCATAAGTCAGGTTTTTTTTAAAGAATAATTCAATTTATTTAAAAAAAACATAAATGGATATTAAAATGTCAATTTAAGCTATTGTGATCCCTGTAAAAAGATATATTTCAAATCTAAAACCTCTACCAGGACTAATTTCTTGCATCCTATGTCCTTTACCAAAACCTGATAATGGTACTGCTGTTCTTAACTAGAAATGCACACCATGCTTATCACACCCTTTTTAAGTTCATCTTTAGTAAGCCAACCCCTTGTGAAAATCAGATTTATCCCATCGTACTTCCTAAGGAATATTGTTGTAGTGCCCATTACACAACACCCCCCCTACAACAAGGCAAGGCTGAATCCGCTATTTTTATATAGTCAAGTTCACAGCCTGCATCTGAACAATCAGTGGAAGTAGTTGGCAGTGCAGAAACTAGTACGTGTGATCTATGTTTTGAACTAGCAAAGCGCACCACACTGATTATACTACTCACAGATTCACTTTCAGAGTCACACCCCTCTTTTGTAATCAGATTTACGAAGTACCACTAGATCCTACAAAGTAATAGATTCATAGTGGCTATTAAACACCACCACAGCTACAAATTAATAGATTTGTAGTGTCCATCAAACACCACCACACTATAACAAGGCCAGGCTGAATAAAGCTATTTAAGTATATTTAGTTCTATATAGCCTATATTTAAAAAGAGTCGGCTGGGGTATCTGGCATTTCAGTGACTAGAATTAGTGATGATGATCTGACATGTAAACTCAACGCCACAGGGCTAGTCAAAAAAAAAATTATCACACAAATGTTATATTTAATAAGAATAAAAATTCAAACAGTTCACCTCCCAGGGTCAATGGCTCCCAGTTCTCCTAAGCACTGACCATACAGAAACTGTGTATTTGGGTCAGCCTCTCTACAACCAAGCAAAAGCTTTGAAAGGGGAAAAAAAAAGGAAATAAAATTTTAAAAGTAAATTAAATATTAAAACCCCAAAAATTTTTTAATTAAAATTAAAATCAGAAAGCAAGAAAAATGATGTGTCAAGAAATGCCCCATAAAAAAATCAAAAACTATTCATGCATCTTTGATTAAACTTACTGCAGAGACTAAGTCTGAAACAATTTTATCTGCTGGCTCGCGATTCGAGATATAGCTGCTGAGTTCTGACTGTAATAAACAGAAATTTTTTTTTTCAAGCATTAACTCACTGTCTGTAATGTAAAATTTAAATCAAATTTTTGTAAAACTTTCATCTATTAGGGAGGTGTTAAGGGAATTATATCATGTTGAGATGAAAGGTGATTCTTCATTTTGACTGTAAAAAAATCAGTCATCAATAAAAAAAGCCACTAATCATTGACCACTTGCATTATTAAAAACAAGCTAAAAAAAAGTACAATCGTACGTATAAAGTTTTTTTTGCTTACATACATACATTATAGAATTTTTATTTTTTTTAAGTCTTCTACAAAGGATATTTTCATTTTACTGCAACATATACTTCTAACTTTTTTTGTGTTGCAATAATTGTACAGCATTATCAAAATTATATAACAATAGTATTCTGTAGAATATAAAAAACTGTTTGCACCTTGGGTAAAATGATATTTTTCTTATTATTGCAAATCCACACCTTACCATATTTTATGATGCATTAGTTTCTAAAATGTATCATAATTATTTACACTTTAGGTTTACTGTTACAACCCTTAATACATGTACTTTAAATTGACACACCTGTTTGTCTTTTAAAAGTTTTCTTAATTTAGTCAATTCATGGACTCTGACATCTAAACTTTCGTGATGAATGCCTTTGATAGAATGAGCCAAAATGCTTTTCAAATCATTTTTGCTAGAAGAGATAAATTTCACAAAACATAAAAATCTTCAGCATTCACAGTATCATTTCACAAAATGAAACAATTGCCCTAATAAATGTTAAAACAACTTGACATAATAAAAAATTGTTGTGCTTGGACCAAAAATAAATACCTTGCAGAGCTTTCTCCCAAATGTTTTAAAACTGCATTGGCATCTGCTAGTTCTGGGATATCTGGCAGGAAGTAGATTTCATGAAAGTGATCCGCTAAAGCAGCTCTTTAGGGAAAACAGTTGATGAAAACAAGTTGTGTTTTGTGAATAATTTAAATTTAACAATAGGTTAATGACCAAGAAGCTTATAAGATGCAGGAATATAAGTTATTACAACTAATTTATCAAAAAAAAGTTTCAAAACTCCAAACAAAAGGAAGACTATTTGAACCTGATACATTCAAAAGGGTTGCCATGATAATGTAATGATGGAAAAATTTGATATGGCAGATCAATTTCTCATACTAATGAATTAAAATGAGTAACAAAAAATTATTTTAAAAAGTTAAAAAAAGAAATAGTTGAAATTAATTTTTAACAACTGTAAAAAAATAAATGAATGATTTGAATTTACAGACATATCTAACACAAACGTACCTATTCTCTACAATAATATAGTTAAAAATCTCCACCACTTGTTCTGGCAAAACTTGCAATAAAGGGAGAAGGGTGGCTATGATTTGGGACATCATAACCCCTAATAGAGGCAGGTCAAGGCTGTAAAATATAGGATCACGTAATTTACTGAGAATTGGCAGTTACATACACAAACTTTGCTAAAACGAGATAATTTTTTTTTTAAAATAGTAATTTAAAAACCAGTAATGAAATAATCATTTAAAAAAATATATTGAAAATGATAAGCTTGCAGCAAACAGATGAGTATTAATTTACTTCTATAAGGTATTTGATATTTATATATGCTAGAAATTTTAAAAGTCAAATAACATCAATTACACTGTTCTAATAAATTAACATCAATTACAATTTTTTTTTATCAAATCATTACTTTACCTTCTTACAAAACAATTCCAGGCTTTACAGGAGATTTCTGCAAATGACTTCTCAGTGAATTTCAACCCAAGCCTGAAAAACATGCAGAATAAATTAATAAAGAAGTGAAAAATAATACTGGTGAATTTCTGATTTGCCATGTTTCCAAAATCAAGTCATAATACATTTGATAAAATGATAACTCACTTAAGGGTATTCATGACTTTGTGCCGTATGGAACTAATGTGTTTTGAGCCCATCAAGCCAATGATTGAAATGACACTCTTCAAAGCCTATAAACGTTAAAAATGACATTCAATGAAACTGGAAAGTTAACAATATTTAAAAAAAATAATCTAATTCATGTTAACACAGATGATGTCTTTAAATACCAAAATTTTATCCTCCTTTGTAGTGTTTGGATTCATTAGCTGTGAATCAAAAAATACCAGAACGCCCAAAAGTCTTGGTTCCAAGTATTGAGCCTAAAAAAAAAATGTTTTTTTTTTATAAAACATTAAAATTTCTTGTGTAATTTATCGATTAGACTAAATAGTTTTTTTCCTCTAAAAAAAATTTTTTAGTTGCAGTTATCTTTTCACTGCAGATTGTCGTATCCCACTTGCAATCCAAATATAATAACACGACACAACTCCTTATAGAATAAGAGAATCAATAACTGAACTTTAATACGTGATGTTTACAGATGAGAATCCACATATAAATAACATCTTACTATAATATCCATGAATACATTACTCCATGTTGTCTACTCTGTATGAACTCATTATCCACTACATGAACTCTCTAGCAACCTTTCTCCTTCTCTGCATGTCACTACCGGTCTGTTACTGACCGTTACTCTTCACTCCACTGTCCTTCTTTCTCTCTTATTCCTCCTCCTCATGTATCAGTTCCATTTATAAGTAGTCCACCCACGCTGGTTGCATCAGTTTCCCACCAAAGCTATAGGTTAATGCTTTTACGTGGGTAGATTCGCACCCAACTGAAGGTTATTGCATGGGTGATCCCCCCGAACCATGACATTATTTCATCACTCGTTTCGATACTTGCTTAACCTTACTAAAACCAGGTCACAAGCACCTAACATACAAAAAGGGGAACAACACAATAATCAAACAATGTGTGATCATAAGGGATAGGACACAGATAATGTAAAGAAAATATGTGAAAACATTCAAAATGAAATTTACCATTTGTTCAGGTGTTTCAATGTTCTTTGGGCCTTTGTATTGTTCATCATGTGCTGCAAGCGTCCTGAGACCATTGAAAACCTGAAGACGTCAACAGAATTATTTATACATTTAAAAATAAAACAGCGCAGCACATAATTAAAATGATATTAATTAAAAAACTGGGTAGAATTAAGCAGTATCTTAAATCCTCACCTGCTGATGGTGGGTGGACAGATGAATTAAAAGCTCATTGTGAACTCGCTGGAAATCTAGACGCAGTAGGCTGCCAAGACTGAACTCTGTCTCTGACTAAACATAGAAAAAATTACTGTTGTTTTCTTTTTTTCCTTCTAAATTTTGATGATTTTTAAAGTTCTAATGTAGCAATCCATTGATGTAAAAATTGTATCCTAATTTAGAGGCGAAATTAACAACTCGAGTACCGTTGGCCTGGCCTTTGGAAGGATCATGTGATACACAAAACTTGAAGTTAAAATCAATATTTTATTTTTTAAAAAAGACCAAAATTCCCTTGTGCAGCTAGTGCTTTAACCAACCTAAATCTCCCTCTGGTCTTAATATTTACAAGTCACTGGCAACATTTTTATCAGTCCTTAAACCAATATAAAATTATTTACATCACAAAATTATTAGTAAATATTTATAATTCTTATGAATGGGTTCAATTAACAACTCAAGCTTATATCACCTGGAGGTACAAGAATGCAGTTTCCATCTCTTCCTTCTGACACATTCGAACCAGGTAAGAGAAAATATAATTTATGTTGTTCATTAATAATGATCGCCTTGTCTGTCAAAGACAACAAAAAAAAAGTTGAGGAAAAATGGGTCAAATTTTAAATTCTGAAATATATAGCTGTGCATCCATAAAACATTTTTAGTAGAAGGTAAACTCAGAGTAACAAGTTTACTGAAAAAGAGACTGACATTTAAAGACAATGTCGCCATGTTTAAAATAAAACTTACATTCACATTGGCCTGCAGGCTAGCTATAAGCTTAATGATTTTGGTTACATGTGGAGAAGCTCGGCTGAGCAGAAGTGGAAGCATGTACTTCTCTCCATTCTATTTAAAAAAAAAAAATTTAGTCAGTTTCAGATTTCACAGAACTAAAACTTGCCAGCTCAATTAATGCCCAGTAGTTTCGATTCTTTTATTAAAATTTTATTGTCACTGAAAAATTATTTTAGTTTAATAAATTATAATTATGGTATTCAGTCAATAACCAATCCTAGACTTTCATGATAATCTCAGAATCACTAAGATATAAAGCCTTTAACAATGTCATGTTTTAGTTATATACTCATTTAATATAGTGAATTTCAACAATCAAAAATTAATCAAAAGAGCAACAAGTAAAATAAATAGATGAAAATTTAAAAAAACTAAAATAATACATGTATGACTTATATTAAATAAAGTCTTTAAGAAAAAAAATCATATAAAAGAAATCAAACAAAAATACTTCCACATTTTATATTTCTTAATATAATGTTCTGTTAAGAGGGATTGTTTACTAATGTTGGCTCAGCTTTACCTCACAATTAAAACTAACAACAAATATATTAAACAAAATACAAGAGGAACCTGCAAAAAAGATTTCAAGTCATCTGCTTCAAATGTGCTTGCCACATTAATTATAATCATCTTACTGCTAGCCCCACTAGCTTGAATTTCATCAGCATACAAAGCCTCTGCCAAAAACTGAAGAAAAAAAAATGATCATCCATGTTTTTTTTAAACCTAAATTTTTGGTGATTCATAACATCAACTATTCATGGTTTCACTTTCATATTTAATATGTTGTTACCTTATAAACAGCTGGCTTGAAGCGAGCATATATTTGTTGCATTGACTCCTTCTTAAACTTTGCAATCAATTGTAGCTGAAAGCAATAATTGCACTTTATAAATCTGGAGTTCTCATTTTTTTTTGTCATGAAAAGTTTTTATCAAAAAGCAGTAGTTTTTTTTTTTTTACAGTGTTGCTATTATTAGCTAGTGAAAAAAATTCCCTTAGTCTATTAGACCAGGGGTCGGCAACCTTTTGAGATGGAAGAGCCAAAAGTTATAATTTACAATTTTCTCAATTTTTAAAGAGCCACTAAAAATGGTTGTTTCAATATTATGGTATTTGATTAGGGCGCAATTTGACATCGAAAGAGCCGCAACTTGACATCAAAAGAGCCGCAGGTTGCCGACCCCTGTATTAAACCATTGGGGCAGATAAAGTGTTGTATTCATCTATTTGTGTAACCACTGCACATGAAAGGATTGTATAGTTAGCACAATGCCCAACTGCCATTTATTCCCTAACTAATTTCATGGACCTATTTAAAGCTGGGTGAACTTGCGGGGACTTTTAAAGTAAATTTCACCAGGAAAAATTTCCTTGGTTCTCACGAGGATTGCACCCACAACTCTCTGGTTGACAGTCATGCGCTCTACACCTCTCTACCAGCCGCCCACCATTTTAAGCCAATGCACAAGTCAAATTCGCAAAGGAGATAGATATTTTTTTACGTACTTGTTCAAATGCTTCCGCTGCAGTAGGTAGGTGAGGATTCAACCTCCTCTCCAACAGGCATATAACAACAGCTTCCAGCTGACAGCCATCAACAAGTCTGCGGAACATTTCATACAAAAGTTTATTTTGATCAAAGACTAGCTGTGAAATCGTTATTGTGCAAAAATATGAAATAGTGTCTTGCGTAAAAATATTAATGAGCTGTAAAAAAAAATGGTCTGGAAAAAAACAAAACATTTACACCTTTCCTTCAGAAATAGAATAAAGCCAGACAATGCTGCAGTATGTTATTATTACTATTATTATTTTTGACATGAATTGTGAAGTTCTGATAATATCCCAAGATATAAAAGAAGTTAAGAGATCTTCAGATAGCCATGAGAAATACATGAATACAGAAATACATGTAGGTTACTTCAAAAATAATTTACATTAAGCCCCTTTTTTCTCTCCCCCCACCCATCACAATAATTAACCGAATTGAGCCTGAAAAGAGCCAAAAAAAGCGGATAGATATACCTTCCAAAATGTCCAATAGTTATTAATATACTCTCTAAAACATCTCTGTTGTTCTGGCTACGAGCCGCTAGGTAAGATGCCTCTAGTCTTTTCCACACTAGATCTGGTGTCGAACTCTGATGACTTTTGTCTTCACTGACAACCATGTGATCAACCAAGCCACTAGAGTATACATAGAAAAAATAGATGATCTATCAGTGTTAAGTAACAATTTATTTTTTGTTACAAATAGTTCTGACATGTTGCACTTGTACATTTAATACTATCAAAATAAACGTTGTTAAAATGTAGGAGCATACAGTGTAAATGTTATTGAAGAGGTTATCAATCAACCAATACATTAAAAAAGTTTACATTCTTTAAATACAGCACTTAAATTTTTTAAATATGAAAAAAAAAAAAAAGGTTTACCAGCATTCCATTCTGACATCTAAACTCTCATCATCAAGTAAATCTAGACATGCATTGAGGATCATTTTTCCACTCGCAGTATTAAGGTCCGAAACATCAAGAACATGATTCATACTGTGGGCAGCATCTACAATAAAACATTATTTACAGAGATAAATTGCTTTTAAAATGTGTAACAAGTCTTTTTCTTGTGATCAATTTCTTAAAAATAAAATATTCAACTGACAACTCTCAGCAATATCTGTCATTGCACTCCATGTGTTCAATAGCTTCAAAAATCATAGTTTCTGATTATAGGTTTATTTTAAAGATACATAAATCATACAGTTTTCACACAATTTAACTCCATATAACAATATGCAACTCTGAATTCACTATCAGGGCACCTCTCACTGGTATATCTGAGAACATGCTCAACAAATACTAAGAGTCTTCCCTCTCAGTTCACAAAAATATTTTTGGATTAAATTTGCACTTTAAAACAGAGCCATTTGAAAAATATTTCTTATAGCCAATTTCTTAAATAAAATATTCATTTAACAATGTTTAGTCATCTAGTAATATTGTTGTTTTGTGTGTCCTGTAAATGACATTGAAAAGCTAATATGCTTCCTAAAGCAAAAACTATAATTATTTTTCAAAAACATTCTACTCACATTTCCTTACATCTGGATCAGGAAATTTCAAAAGTACTATAAAAGGTGTTATCAGTCTGGGATCCAGTCCTTGACCTTTGTCTCTAAGCTGCCTGCCATTTACTAGAGAAACGGTGAAGAAAGAATTTTTGTAACAATTTCTCATGCATGTGAGATAAATTAATCATAACAAATTTTGTCAACACAATAGTTTCTTATGGCTATGAGTAATCAGACTAAATTAAAATGTCTACATTAAATAATCATCTGGCTAGGAATGGTTATAAAAAAAAAAACCAGCTTTTAACTGTTGCCAAAATAACTACTTAAATTTCATAATTAAGAGTTTTTTTTTTTACTACGTTGTACATTTTGTTTAGCTAAAGTGCTGTAAATAAGACTTGAAACTTACATTCTTCATTAGCTGTAATCTGCAGATTTTCCACATCCAAAGATGAATAGGGGGAAACCTGTCTGACACTTGGAGAAAATTTAAGAACAAGCTAAGAACATGGTGAATTAAAAATTTACATCCCATCACAAGATAATAACATCTAATTTTAAATGACTGTTTTTCTTTTATAAATGAGAACATGAAAAGCAATGCTTTTAACCTACAAAGACTTATAAAATACTAACTGCACCAATTTGCCAGCATCCAACATAGTTAAAATCAAACACCCAAACATTTTAGCCATATCCAGTTGAATATTTCGCTTAGGTTGATCCAGCAGCGGACTGCAAAACATTAAAAAGTAATATCATTCATTCAATCATGATAAACCTTTCTAGTGGCTAAAAATAAATTTATATCTATGAAAAACAAAAAATCCTATTTTAATTGTTTCAGAACCTGTCAATGCTTTAAAAAACATACATGAGCAAATCTCTGACCAAGTGATTGCTTTTCTGGCCCAAGTTAAACAGAAAATAGGGAAAAAACTGGACTACAGTTTTTGTGACATCTTCTCGATGGTCATTCTGTGGAAAAAAAAACAATATGATTCTTTAACATAAAAGCTATTACATGTATTAGAATTACATTAATGTCAGCTGACTTCTCTAGCTTACCATTGCCTGCGCTAAAACATGGGCTCTCCAAGCTACACATATCTCCCGTGGAACAAGAGACATTGTTTTAAGACACTGACACACACAAGTAAGATCTAAAAGGAAGACAAAAATGTTTGTTTCTAGCATTTATAATTTTAAAAATACTCTAAGCAAGTTTTTGTTTTATTAAAAAAAATAACGGGAGATGATGTTTTGCTGGCCTCACAAGACAAACAGGATAACTCTCTTAGTTCTACGGATGGATAAATATACTTACCAATTTTGTCAGCCACTTTTTCAGCGATTCGGGCAACTTCCTTTGGATTAACAGGTTTTAAATCTTTCCAAGAAAGATCACTCTGATAAAAAACATAAAAGTCTACAAAAAAGCAAACATAACTGAATTGAAATGAAAATGAAATAAGATTTAAGGTGTTGACTAAAAAATGTTTTTTTTATAATTGATACACATTGTTAATTTTTTCTAATAATAATTAAATAAGATAAGAAAAGGCCTTACAGCTATCCAGGGAAGAGAAATGATCCATGATATATGCTGAAGTTCATTGACAGAAATCTTGAGAATATCTATAAAAAAAATGTATTATAACTTTATAAAAGTGTAATAATGTATATTACATATCCTTTGAAGAATAAATTTATTTCTAACACATTTTAAATCTTAAAATAGTGAAATTAAATGACAACAGTAATGTTTCATCCATTATAAAACATATAACAAGTGCCAAAATTACTATTTAAATTTGGGGATATTGGAATTATCTGGTTGAGTGCCACAGGGAAAAATGCATTTTGGCCAGAGGTAAATTATCCAGTCAAAATGAAAGTGTTGCGCCGATAAATGACTTATTTTTAAGAAGCTTGTTTTGATAAATTAAATATATTATATATCACAATAAAGGAAATTGAATGAGGATTAATTTAATACTAAATTTATTTTGTTTAATAAATATTTAAAGAAGATTCTTTTAATTGTCCAGTACAAATCAATCCATAAAATTAATATTAAGAATGTAATAATAAACAAATTTTAAATCAAATTTGCACTTTAAACTTTATTATATTTTATTAGTCTATAAAATTCATTTGTAATAATTATGCTAACTGGGAAAACCCTCCATTTAATTACAAAAAAAGTCAAATTTGTTTTTATAATTAGAAAAACCCGATTAAAGTTAACTATCATATTACCACTTTTAAATAGTTACAAAATATGAAAGAACAGTTAAAACAAAACTAGGACCTATCAAATGGGCCACTACAGAAAAGAACAGTAGTGGCAACCAGTTAATGCTGTATAAAATTTAGCTTTAAACAAAGCCATGAAATTCAACCCACCATTAAGCTGAAGAACTACAGCAATTGATTTCAATATTCTTAAATAAGTCTGAGAGTGCGCTGCTAAGTCAATTTCCTGCTTGCTAGCAGACAGCAAATACTGTGTCCACCGGTCAAGTGAGATACTTATGATTGATTCTGGGCACAAATACTGAATAAGGGCCCTGATTTAAAGAAAAATGTAAATAAATATTTAGGAAGATTTGAGAAATTAATCAAGAAAAAAAAAAGTGAAGATTAAAGAAAAATAGATGAGTAACAATTTTAATGATTAGTGGAGGTATTTTAAAAATAGTAAAGTTTTTAAATATTTGTCAAGATTGCAAATTAAAGTTCCATGTTTTGGAAAAAAAATGTTAAGATGGTACATCAACTAATAAGATTTGCCAACAAAAATCATGCACCTAGTCCATAATAACTTCATTTAATGTCAACAAAATAAAATGTTCAAATCCAGATATTTAAAACACATGAAAAATAAAAATTACTTTTAAAAACCTTCAATCAATCTCTTTACGAAATATAGTTCTAGGTAACTTAAGTCAAAACAAAAAAGGTATAAAAAATACCTGAAGAATTAATACATTTTAACTTGTAAATAAAAATCTGACCTATCAGTGACTGGCTTGCTGCTTATAGTCACCAGACTGGTAACACTAACTTCTATAATGGCTTGTAGACATTCTAGTTCTTGATCTGAAGGTAACTGAGACAAAAACGACAACTTCTTTCAAAATGATGTTGAAATTAAGAACTTGTTTTAAGTATTACAAAAAATGGCTTCCCAAGATTTGCAGTTATTTTTTTAATGGCTGTCAAAGTAAATTAACCACTTAAATCTTTTTTATAAACATTTTTTCAAATTAAAAAAATACTTAAGAAAGATATTAAAGGCCAAAATCTTAGAAAGCCTGTAATTATTTTCCCAGCTTTGTTTATGAGCAATTCTAAGAATTAAAGTATCAATCATAGGTTTGTATAAAAACCAGATGAATCATCTAGGGCGGGTATACTGTTGGCCCACAAGCAAAGATACTTTAAAAAAAAACCACAGTAAAATGATATTCTTTTTACCAGAAGTAAAAAAATGTAAAGGAGTCAAGTTCTTATAAAAGTTCAATTTTTACACTAATTTTTATTAATTACCTCCTGAGAAGCAGCAACATCTTTTTGCCTTTCCATCAAGTAGTTCAATATCATGGGTCTTGGTGGAGCTTGGAGAGTATGTCTTCTACAGTGATCATAAAAAATAAAGATTTTTTTCATGATGTTTTCAATAGAAATATAAGTCATCTTTATTCAGCAGTAAATTTTTTTTGTAAATTGGGATTAGCAATACAACTACCTTTTTAATTAAATCCATATAAGTAAGAAATGACATTTAATATTCAATTGAGATAGATGGGCAGGGAGATATTCTGTGTAAATATTTCAAAAAAAAAAAAAGTTAACTTAAATTAGAAAACAATATCTGAACATTATCATATGTTGGCATTTACACTAATAATGTTTCTAATGCTGAAGAAAAATAGAACATGCAATGATATAGATTATGAGAAAGTGGTAAGTTTCTCCAATAGGCAAAAGTATATACATGTGTATATTTTCAAACTAAAAAATGAAGTTACAACCTCAATGCATGGTTCTAAAAATATCTAATTTAAGTCAGTTTTGTATTTATGTTGGTTTATTATGGCTTAGCAAGTGATAAATCCAAAAATCGAAGTTTCATGGCTGACTTAAATCACTAAAAAATACTTTTTGGGACAAAATGCCTTTTTTTTAAAAATGACCACTAAAACTGTCTCTCTTACCCCCCTTTCCCCTATTTTTTTATATTTATTGTATTACATCTATTGATATCTGTTGAGTGCATGAATATATCATTTGTTTAAAAATATTAATATAGTATGGATAAATATCATAAAAGATGGGAACCTGTACAAAAATGGAGAAAGGTAAGTGTATTTACAAATTTAAAAATAGTGACTTCAAAATGAAGTTTCCAAATTTAATAAAATTTAACACCTTTAACGAAACTAAAAACAAAAAGTAAAAATAACAACCTTTTTCTGGTGATTTTTGTTGAAGAAATTTCATCACAGCCATCAAAAACTGACTGCAATCCAAAGGATGCCCAACAGTCCAAATGCGTCATGCAAACCAGCAATGGAATGATGTACTGGAATATATGCAAACTATAAGAGCAAATTTAAGCTGAATGAGATATACATAATAAAACAATTCTTTTGATTACAAATATTTCTGAGCTCCTATAGTTAGGTAAACTAATGTTAAATCTAATAGTTTATTTCTTATAAGACCATATTTCCCTAATTTTTGAAACAAGTATTTTACCTGAAATACAAAATTACATAAGTAAAAATGTCTATATTTTTGTAAATATTTAAAACTAACAAACCAGAACAGGTGTTTTAGAATTATTTAAAGCAAAACTAGGTGACAACATTTTTTTTTAAAAGAGTAATTTTTTTAAATAAAAAAATCTTGTCACTAAACAAAATAAAAGAAAAAATATCTGTTTAATTTTTGAGGAAGGTTAATTTTAGTTTAAAATATTTCTTACATTAATGCTATCATCGGTTGCAACAAGATTTACTGCGTTTGTTGAAATTTCCTCTAGTTCTGGCTTAACCAACAACGAATTAAAATCAGATGTGGTCAAGCCTCTAAGTGAATAAACATACAACTGAACAAGAGCCTTCTTTGAAGCCAACAATGATAAATGAGGTAGGCATTGAACAGGGACCGTCTGATGCAGCTGATGATAAAAGTTTGGCAGAAGGATAGAATTATCGGATGCTTTTTCTTGAGCTAACAATGTCTCCGTGAGTTGAACACATGCCATTTCAAGATCTTGTCTTTCACTGAGTAAAAAAGTTGGCAACATATTAAGAAGTGAAAAAAAAAAATTAATATTAAAAAATTGTTGTTTCTGTGTTTATATAGTAGAAAAAATATCAGATTTAAACCTTTGATTTAGTTCTATGCTGGGATCAACCAGTAATTCCCACATGTGCACTAAACAAGCCACAAAGTATTCATGCACCAACAAGGGTGGGAAGCACCCATAATCAATCAAACCAGAGATGAGTTTCAATGAGACCTGAGAAAAAACCAGAAAATAAAATATAAATAACATTTTTGTAAGTAATATAAAAAAAACTAATAATTACAACTTTATGAAAAGTTTTGCTGTAGTAAATTTTAATTGATTGATAAACAGTGAAAGGAAAAAAAATAAAAAAATCTAAAAGTGAAAATAAAAATGTCTTTCTAAAAGCAATGTTATTTAGGCTTGTTCATAAAACACTTCAACACAAAATTCTTTTTACAATCTTTAAATCAGCATCTCCTTTCTCCAGATTCCAACACAGGGAGCCCCACAAAAGGTCACTGTGGCCTGATCGCAGTTCGCAAAGATTGGGAAGAAGGTTATGTAAAATCAACCTGGAAAAATGTTTAGTCAAACATAATTCTTATTGTTACATCTATGAGCTAATAAGAATAAATTTATAAACAGACTTGAGGTTTTATCAATGTAAAACATTTATTAGGCGAGTATAGTTTTATTCAAATTGAATTCTTATATCCCTTCTTAAATGTGTCTATATATAAACAAAATTACACAGAAATAAAGAAAAATGTTTCAATCATCACCAAATATTCCAAACATACAAAAACATGTGCCCCAATTTTTCGTCCCTATTTCGTTGACCTCAAATTTCTCTTAAATCAAGTAATATATTAACAGAATTATAAACCAGGAGTGACAGAAAAGTTGTGTTTCAGATCCAGCCCCGTAGCCAAGGGGGGGGGGGGTCGTGCCCCCCCCCCCGCTTAAAAAAGAAGAAAAAGAGGAAAAAATAAAGAAAAAGTAAAGGTGCCCCCTTGCTGGGCATTTAATCATGTAAGGAAAAAAATATTAACCAATCCCAAAGACTGTTAATATATAAGGGAAATATTATATAGTGGACATAAAAATGTTTTTGATGTTTCTTTGCCATCAAGCTCTTCATAAATATCAAATGATAGAACTATCACTGGACTTACACAATGCTGACTTGAAGCATTTCACACTGATCTGGTTGACACAGCAATACTTCCATCTGACCAACTTTGTTTTCACAAAAGCTGTTTTCCTTTTAGTGATTTTTAAAAGTCATTAATTCAAGTTTAGTGTGTCACATACAAGACATGGAATCTCAAAATTAATCATACACTTTTGAATCTAATCTAATACAATGTTAAATGGCCTTAAGCTAGGATTAAGTAAAAAAAATTCACAACAGATATTTCCTTCATCTCATTTTGGCCATAAAATAATTTAGAAATATTACATGAAAGATTTAACAGTACAAAAGCAATAAAAGAACACAACATTGTATGCTTCGTTAGTGAGAGTATTGTTAAATGAATTTTCATGACTTTAACCACAATCAAACAGAAGAATGCAAATCAAATTTGATTCGTTGTTTGTTTTTTTTTACATTTTTACCTGAGAATTACTAGTGTCTTCCAAACTTTTTCTGGCCATATGAAGGTCATATTCAAAACAAGGAATTATCACCTGATTCACACCAGAGCATAACTGAGTACTGACATCAACCAGTCCTGCAACACCAAAAAAAATGTATGAAAATATACAGAAAATTACACTACAAGAAATTAAAGCTGGTTAAAACATTTTACTATTTTGTTGTGTATTATTACAGTTATCTATTTATTAAAAAAGAAGTATGTTTCAATGATTTATTAATCCTATCTGCTTTTTTTTATATGGGAAAAATGGGTTTAAGTAGGCAGCTACCATTTAACTAATATCATTCTGAAATTTTCTGTGATAGTTACAAAGACTGCAATATATGTATATAAAATACTCAACATTATTTTTTTTCAATGTACATGTATTAATAAAATAAGAAACATAATTGGTTAAAATTCTATAGTTTAATCAAGTTAGCTTTAAAAAGACTTTGGTGACTTACCTGCTGAAGTTTTGATAAACTCTTGTAAATGCTGTTTGTACAAATATTTGCTTCTTATTTTGGTGTAATGTAAAATGTGATTAATGAGCTTTATGGTGATGGGGTGGACTTTTCTACAATCAGGACGACTAAGCAGGCGGAGCAGACATCGAAAAAACCAAAAGCAAAAAGCTGTGAATGATGAAAGAAATATTTTACTTGCATTAAACCTATTATACCAAATTAACAGTATAATAAAGAAAAATAGTTTCAAGTACAGATTTATAAGTGATTAAAAAAAACAACCTAAAAATCTTCCTTGACATAAATGCAAAAGATTTTGCATTAAAAGAATCTGTTGACATTTGACTAATGAAGATTACTTAAATGAATCATATGAAATAAAGCTAAAAAAAAAGTTTTGAAACATTTAGAGACCATCATTTTTAGCAAAAAAATTTATATCATAAAGACAATATTAGAACATCGTGTTAATCATAAAAAACAGCATTACCATAAGACTGAAGTTCACTGTCTGAAGCCTGGTTGGATTTGTGAGTAGATTCTGGGCTTGTCTGAATAAAGATATTAACATTTTCAGCCAAAAATTCACAGCACATTGTCAATGATCTCATACTCCCACTTGCATCATCATTGGCCAAAAGTGTTTCTGCCACTAAAAAAAAGTAGGGCTATAAATAATGCAGGCAATTTATACCAAATCATATAATAAAGAACAATAATTTACTGGTAAGATATTAATGACCATTAACTATTTATTAACTAATAACCAGTAATTTTATTATGAATTATGTTATAAATGACAACAGCAGTTATAACAAGTCTCTACATTACTAAATAAATAATTAAACAATAACATTTTTTTTCATGGTAAATTATTCTAACAAAGATTGTATGTTGAAGCTGAAATTATTTTTTTTTACATCATCTCACTTTCTTTAATTAAAAAAATGTAGCTATTAATACAGTGAAATATCGCTAAAACGAAATTGACGGGGACTCAAAATTCCTTTATAATACTGAAAATTTTTCATACTGAAATTGGGGGTTTGTTGTTACATAATTGTGCCCGCTGTCGCTTGGTTGTCCCATGACGTCTTAGCTCTCTTCCTCTCCCCTTTCTCACGTAGCTAAAACTCTCCTCTCATCCCTGCCCCATTCGTTGTTACGTAATTGTGCCCCCCCCCATTCCGTCTCCCCTTCCCGCTGTCCCAAGATGACACCTGACTCAGTACCGTACCTGGTGGAATTAATTTTTACTATCGTCGTCATCAGTAGAGGTTAAAGGTTACCATAACGTCTTGCTCCTCTCACACTCCCCCCTCCCATTATCTAGTAACTGTGGATGTGGTTGAGCTCAAGTTGACTTGAAATTTAGAAATTTGTCAAATTAAATTTTTTTTTGGTAAGGGGATAAAATTAAATATCGGCAAATACTGAAACTGAGAAATTCGTTACAACGACACTTTTTAACAGATGTTATAAAAGCGAAGGGGAAGGGGCAAAAAAATAATTCGTTACACTGACTTCTACACTGACTTCGTTATAACAACATTTCATAGTATAAGTTACTAAAATGAATTTAACAGATGAATAAGAAGAGATCAAGAAGAAGATGTATAAATATGGTCAAGAAAGACCTTGAAGCCCTAAGATGATGAGAGAGGAAAAAGACAACCATGGATCAGAAAAAGTGGCTGTAAGTCATGTAGCACAGTGGTCCACAAAGCCCGGTACTGGTCCGTGGATCAAATGGTAAGAAACATTATTATTTCCTTTTTGGTTACTGTGGTGTATTTCTTTAAGGGATTGTGTGACTTTCCATGGAGGTTGACCGGGAGCTGAGTGGCTGTGAGTAATGTTCCCTCTAAGGTGTGGTATGAAGTGAGCGATTTACGCGATGTCGTCCGTCAGAGTTAGCGATCGTACGTGTAGTATGAGCGACGCTCTGAATTCGTGTGAGGGCTTAGAGGGAACATTGGCTGTGAGCGGCAGTGGCATTGTAAATGGAAGCAATCAAAAATATAAATAATCAATGCCCTTACCCCCACAGTAGTAAAGTTCCCTTAGCCCTTACGGGCCATCGGGGCAGATGAAGTGTAGAATTCATCTGTTTCTATAACCTCGGCATATAAAAGAATTGTGTGGTTAGCACAACGCCCAGCCACCTTTACTTCCACAACTTAAGTCAGGTACCCATTTAAAGCTAGGTGGACTTGTGGGACGACTTTGAAACACATTTCACCTGGAAAATTCCCATGGTTCTCATCGAGAATTAAATCCAGGACTCTCAGGTTGACAATCGAGTGTCTACACCACTCGACCCCCCCCCTTACACACACAGTAGGACGAGGTGAAATTATCAAATGCTCACCGGTCCTTGGCGAGAAAAAGGTTGGGGACCACTGATGTAGCAGACCATATTCCCTAAATGGGCTAAAGAGCCAAAGCAGATCTATATGCAAATCTACATACAACAGAGATGTTGCATGTGCAGATATGAGTACAAGTAACCAAAGTGCAAGTACAAATGTTTTTTAAAAACTGCAAGTAAGACTATGAGTAAAAATACACAAGGTGCAAGTACGATTACAAAATATGTAAGTTGAGTAATAGCCGAGTACAGGTACTGGGTAAAACAAGTACTCCATCTCTCATATATAAAGATATTATTTCAATTTGTCAAGATATCTGACAGTACTATTTGGTATTGTATGCTGACACATAGTCATATTTTCCTGTAAGTTATGGGATATGATAAACCTATATGACAATGTTACACTTGGCTAATGAAAAGTGAACAAAATCTTTGTAAGCATAGAAGACACTTTTGATCTATGTCTTTGATAATATTCTAATTTCTTATTTAGCCTTTGAGTACAGACTTCACTACTGACTTTAAAAATGCCAGTTTGAGGTACACACACAAAGAAAATTAATTCCTACCTTCATTTAAATCTGACAAAAAATTATCTACAAGATCTGCAATAGTACGTCTATAGCTCTGTATGCTGAAATCTCTGAGACCATCAGTACTGTTCCATCTATGGAAAGTAAAGATTATTAAAAAAAATGATTCATGTAATGTAATGAATTTTTAAAAATGTGTTACATTGAAGTCCCATAGTATCTGAGCCCATAGAGAATATAGTTGTAATTATGCACACACTTTGAAAACCACTACCATGCCATAGATAATTTGTACTTTATTATTACTATATTGTCTATATTTTGTATACTTTTAACTATAGACCATACATTAAGTTTTTTAGTACCTCTCAATAAATTCGATTGTTGATTGCTCCACTTTACTGACTTTAGTTTCTCCTGACATTGTGATTGATATGTATGGCAGCTTCAGTGTGCCATTTGTAACTAAAGCAAAAAAAAAAAAAAAAATACCCGCTTGATTTTGAAATAGTTTTAGGCGACGTAGCCTGACTATGGAAGTCGGATGAACTTGGTCTTGAATCCAAGTCGTACTACTTAACTACTAGATACTAGAGGGAAAGAAAGGCAGTAGTTTACTACTTATGATTTATCTTACTTCAGCTGTTCAGCATGGTATTCGGCATCTTTGAAAAAATGCATATGTATTTTTGTTTAATTATCAAAATATTTTAATAAAGTAACCTTATTTTACATTTTTTTAAAAGTCGCAATGAGATGTCATGCCGTCTATTTACGTTTTAGTTCGTTTTTCTTTTTAGTAGAGCGCCAGAAATTACACTTTTTTAAATACCACCTATAACGATTTGCTAGCTATGTTGATTTTTGTGGTCTCTCAAATCACTACAGTAAACATTAGAGTTTTATAGTATCATGTAATTTCCCAATGCCCGTAAAAGTTAAGTAGTTGCTGTGGAAATCTATGGTACCAAAGACACCAAGGCGATTTACTCCCAGTGCTCTATTTAAGAAAAAACCAGTGCGGGAATGAAAAAAAAATTCTGCAGAGCCGGGAATAAATGTCTATGATTTCATCCCAGGCTGGGATATATTAGCTAAAGCAGAATCGGGGATGGCAGGTCTCAGTGCCGGAGATATCCCCGGGGTAAATCGAGCCCTGCTTACTCCCAAGAATGTAAAATATTTTTTAACCCTAACCCAGTCAATTACCATTTGGGAAGAGAACCATTAATAATTATGGCAGCTGATGGATAGGCAAGTATGTGGCTGCCTAGAGCCCTCCACCCTATTTAATGAAAAGCCCTATGTATACAGCAGGACAAAGCCAGAAAATTTAAGGCCCTAAACTGGCCTAAACAAATTAAGCGACGGGGTTCCAGGGCTCGGGGCACATTGTTAGCGTTTGGATTGTCTCCCTTCCTTTAGCAGCGGATTGGCCTACACCCAGCCCCGCAGCGGGGCAATAAACCCCCCCAAAAGGCGGAAGGCCCCTTTCCCTCCTTTTTATTTATTTAATTTAAATTTAAACATTCTTTTTGCCCCCCCCCATAAAAAGTATTGTGCCCCCCCCGGCGCCCACCCCACCCACCGCCCCCCCCAGGTACGTAACTGCCTACACCTACAGTTACTTTAATCGGGCCCTGTGCACTTTTATTATACTCCTAATACAGCAAGATCCTTTCTAGCATCAAAATATATTACGGCAATTAAAGCAAACCTTTCGGAAATGAACAGTTTATGATGAAGTTTGGAAAGGGGGAAGAGGATTCTTAACACTAAATAGGGTGTAAAGAGAGAGAATAGAAAGCCACTGTTAAAAGTTGGCGACATTAGTAAAACTTTGACCGGCAAACATAGCGACTGGCCGTGCTTATAAATTGTCTGTAGAAAGATAACTTAACATGTCGATGGGTATGTTACAATAGCTATGCTATAATATTCAGGCATTAAATATAAGGACAACATTCACATCATAATGTTGCGTGATGGCTTGTGGGGGTATGTGAATGAGTGATGATATTATCTTTGATATGATTGCTTCCGTTGTAACAGTGTATGCTCTTAATTTTAGACTTATGGCAGCTTATGCTGTGTGAGATTTAGGCCAGTCATATATCATATGCTGAACCTACATTGTACAAAAATGTTCAAAGTGACCAAGATGTAATGTTTGAAACTATTATATACGGTTACTCTCAGCATTTCTAGCGGGTTTTTTTTTTGGGATCCTAGAGGTAGAGCCTTACCTTAGTTTAGGCACATTTGCATTTGGGCTTTAAGGGCCCTCTAGGCTAGTAACCCTAGCTTTAAGCCTAAGCTAACAAATCTGTTAAAGCCACTGCTTGGACAAGTAAGAACCCTCTGAAAAATGTTTATTATACTATTTAAAAGTATTAATACCTTTCCTTGCAGGTGTGACTGTTACCAATAATATCAATATACTTGAATGTAGGCCTGCCAGAATGTTAAAATTTGAAATATCATTTCTCTTACTTATAACATGTAAACATTCTCTCAATTAGCAAGATGTTAAAACAATTTGAAATGTTAAATAACAGATTTATATTGACTTAGTATTAGGTTTTGGTAAAAGTCCCCATATAGAGTGCCCCCTAAGCAGTCAGGACCCGTACAGCCGTCTTAGCGCCTACTTTTCCCATCTCATATATAACTGTAACATATAATACTATTGTCGGCATGCAGCATAACAAAAATGAAAATCCTATTTTTTTAAATAAAGATTCCACACATCAAGATGTTATAGAGCCTGACAAAAATGGCCAGTTTACAGTAGTGATGAAAAATGCTTGTAGCCCATCATTAGATCCCTTAGTAAGTATAGTAGTATTAAACTAGTATGTATACATATTATATTTTAATACAAGTAATATTTCAATTTTATGAATTTTTGTCTCACTTTTTATAAATTTTACCATAAGTCAAGCTTTTTTTATCATCATATGCTTTTCTTGGAAAGCATTTTCTTTTATTCTTGTTTCTTTTTTCAGTCGGATATTTTTATATAAAGTTCTAAATTATTATTTTTTGTGGCTGGCTCAGGTTGGATTCCCTCACACAAGAAGACACAAATTATATGTTTTATAAGCCCTTGTGATATAGAAGTATTTTTATTTTGTTTTAATAAAATGAATTCAGAATTTTGTCTTTTTATCATCTTGTCTGACATAAACTTTCTATTGATAGGAATTAGAGTGCATTTTCAGTCAAGCTGGAACAGTTATAGATGTCAGTATTACACCAAAGTAAGTCTTGCTATAGGGCAGAGTCTGCAAATATTTACTAACTTAAAAATGTCATAACTGAGAATTCACTTATTACATTTGTCATATTGTAATGATTACATTGACCAATAGTTTTATTATTACTTTTATTATTACCCCACTGTTTTTTTTTTGGCTGAATTATAGAAGAAAATAACTACAAATTTAAACCTGTTTTACTCATTTTTTTTATTTCCATCCCATTTTTTTATACTAATTAAATAAGTAGCAAAAGTAGTGAAAAAAAATATATATAGACTGCTAAGTGGAGAACAGGGCATATAAATAACATCACTGTCAGGGGTGGTTGCGGTGGTTTCTTTGATTTTATCTTGTTCATACAAAAGACACTGTTCCACAAACAATTCCAATAAAACGTGGAAGTCAATTTGGATTAAAACAATCAATACTACTTTAATTACAGAAACTATAAAGAATAGTTTATCATGTTGCAGCTTCAATACATAATACCTCCTCCCAGTGCCTTCCTGATTCTACACCTTTCCCAAACTCAAATAAAACAAGGGTGTCAAAAACAATGATCTCTTTCCTTTTCTGTCTGTGTCTCTCCCTTTTCCCTCCCGTTCAATAACCCATTCATTAGGTGCGTCACCGTACTACAGGGAATTCCCTTTAACATCTACATTGATAACAATAATTAATTGTCTGTCTATTTATCTATGTCTGCCTATGTCCTTACAATCACATTGCGTCTTTCTAGATGGACTAAGATTTTAAAGGAATCTAAAGATATTGTTTATAAAATAAACAATAGGTTTTAAAAAAAAGGTGATAAATTACAATTTCCAGCATCAGGTCAAAAAATGATTATTCTTGACCTGTAACAGGTTTGACTACCATAAGCTCAATTTTTCTCTTATTATACTGTTCTCACTAAAATATAATGCAAATGTTAAATAGCCGATATGATTTACCAACACAATTTTTATAACATAAACACACAATGACAGAAAGTGAAAAGAAATGTACATATACTGTTAAGTGGAGAAAAAGACATAAATAATATCACATTCACAAATTTTTCTTGCGGCTTGTCTAATGAATTTATTCAAACAACTAAACTTAAAGGTATATTATATTTACTTTATCATAAACATTTACCTAACCGAAAATATACATACTATCCTGAAAACTACAGACACATTAAGTCCAACTTGCCACTGTAAATCGTATCTGATTTTTTTTCAAGTGATGGAAATTTATTTTAAGCGTTTGAATTTTATTTACTTTTATCACTTGTTGCATGAATGTATTAATTTAAAAAAAAAATCATTTATACATTATAAGATATATGCAGCTTGGCTAATTAGCAAATAGTTAAATTTAATTAATATGAGTAATTTAAGGTTTTCTTCTTTTAAATACTTGATTCTATTATTTTTTTAGGTTCACATTTCTTAGATATTTAACATCAAAGGAAGCATTGAAGGCCATACAATTGTTTGGAAGAGAATACAATTTGAGTGTAGCCAAAGTTTCTCAAAAGTTCAAGAAGAGTACAAATGAACTAAATGAGTTACACAAGCAGGTTGCATCAGATACCATGAAAATAAAGCAAACCCCTATAGCTTACAATTCAGACTCTTCTCATTTTAATAGTAAGATTTTATAAATTACTCTTTCAAGTATTGTGGTCATCTTTTGTGTGTGTGTCCACTGATTTCAGCATTTTATTAGCATTTAAAATATCCATAAGGATTTGGTTTCAGATAAATTTTGTATTAAAACTGACAAATTTCATTTTACTTTGACAGAACATTTAAAAAATAAAATGATGCCTTTTTATAATATTAAGCAATTTCTTGCAGGGCCTGTTAAGAGTTCAGAAAAACTTAATTTGTTTATAGATAACATAGAAAGCGAGGTGAGTTGGGTTTATTTTTTTTCAATTTCTATTGTGACATCATTTTTTTTAAAGAAGTTTATTTTCATGTTTGAGATTTAAACTATTAATTGAATTGAAGTTGAAAGTAATCTTTCTTTTTTCTTTTAGGATCAATTCAGGCAACTTGTTAAACCATATCAGCCAGGATCAATTAAAATTATTCAAAAAGAGGATAAAGCGTAAGAGTTTTTTTTAGTTAGTAAAACTGACTATAAATAAAATAAAAAAAAAAATCTAAAAATTGTATTCAAAAAAAAAAGTTTTGACACAACTTTTTATTATAAACAGTTTTGCATATCTTACAATGACAACTGAAGATAGTGCTGCAAAAATGGTACTAGAACTCAATGAAAAATTACAAGATACTAAAAAATTGCATGTCACATACAATAGAAAGAAAAACAAACCAACTGCTGTGGATGAGGACTGTCAGTCTGTTGGTGAGTACACTATATGGTTTTTATGTGTATAAAGTTTTCATGAGATGTATTTTTACATTTTAGGACCAGAATTTATTTAAATCTTTTTATAGTTTGTTGTGTACTATAAACTTTGTTTTTGAGGGTTGAATCTACAACTCTATAAATGATTATCCAATGAAGCTTCTACTTTCATCTTTTTATATATTAAAGATCACCTATCTACCTTTATCAATTTTCAGTAGCTTTTAGAATGAATTTCTTTTTTCTTTGATAGAAATCTGAAATTAGATTTGGATGTAATTCATTTTTTTTGCAGGATCTGTAAAAAGTTCAGAGAAGGTGTGTTTGTTCGTAGATAACATAGAGAATGAGGTAAGTTCTTACATATTTGCTTTTAAAAAAATTATACATGCACCATGTTTGTAAATTAATTTTTATTTCCATGTGGAGATTTTCTCCAATCATTGATGGGGAAAATGCATTAAAAGATGCAATTAAAATAAATAATCATCTTTTCTAGGATCGTTTCTATAAACTGGTTAATCCATATCAGCCTTTTTCTGTAAAGATTGTAAATAAAGACAAAAAAAGGTATGTTTTCAAAGTTTACCAACATTTAATCCAATTTAAAAGAAACAAATAGTAATTTAGAAATCTGTTGAACTTTTTTAAAATAAAAAAATTGAATTATTAAATATATTTAATATTTCTACAGGTTTGCTTATCTTACAATGAGATCTGAAGACAGCGCTGCGAAAATGATACAAGAACTTAATGAAAAATTACAAGATACTAAAAAATTACGAGTCACTTACAATAGAAACAAAAACAAAAAAACTGCTGTGGATGAGGACTGTCGGTCTAGTGAGTTACTTCATGGTGTTGTCATTTTTTACGTGGCATTTATAAAAAAATCTCAACTTCTGGAGAATGATAAACAGTAGGGAGCGACTGATATGCCTTTTTACCGATAGTCCGATACCGATATTTTCCCCCAGCATTTTTACCGATACCGATATTTTCTTTTTAGGGGCTGTCCATTATTTATGTCAACAAATTTTTGGCGATTTTTACCTCCCCCCCCTCTTGTCAACAACTTGTCAAACTTACAGAGACCCCCCCTATAAAATTACGTCAACATTTGATTACCCCCCCCCCCCTAAAAAAGGTGGCTTCCAAAATGTTTATGTGGCAAAATTAGTAGGAATATAGTTAGTTTAATTAAAATACTGAATGTTAAGCGAGTGTGTAACACAGAACTACAAACGCTGCTTAATTTTCCTATTTATTAAGTAATTATATTAAATTTAAAAAAGTAACATTGTTGACGTCAACTTTTCTTGACCTCCCCCCCTCCCCCTTGTCAACAATTGTCACAAATTTTCTGACCCCCCCCCCCCCTGTTTTGTTGACGTAATTAATGGACAGCCTCTTAAGCAACAACAATGCCAAACACCTGTTATTCTCGTGGTGTATGACGTATTTCAACCCAAGTTCACATATTTTGTAACACTTCGCCCACGCGTGTCTTGTTTACCCCCCCCCCCCGATACCGATATTTTTTAAAATCAACAATGCCAAACACGTGTTTCTCTCGTGACACAGCTAATGACGTATGTCAACCCATGCTCACCCCTTCCCTGTCATATTTCGTGACACTTCGCCCACACGTAAGTCTTGTCCCCCCCCCCCCAACTTCCCATCCCAACCAAAAATACGCACAGATGTTCACTAATTGTATCATTCAAGGTCATACATTAGAATTAAGAAATGCCAATCCTATTGTTTCAAGGTCATATCTGTGATGTATACGTGACAATTTCTGTGTACGGGTTTTTTTTTTCCTTTTTTTTTAAATCTTGTCTGATCTGGTTATAGAATTGGGTTATTTACTGATTTTTTTTTCTGCAACTCTGTTGTGAAAAAAAAAAAACAATGTATCGGCAGCCAAAAAACGGCCGGTCCGACAGTTAACCCATAGTGCCAATATCGGTTCGACTATCGGTCATTCCCTACAACAATCGGCCGATCCGATATTAACCGATAGTGCCAATATCGGTCCGATACTGATCCGATTATCGGTCGCTCCCTAATAAACAGTTGTTTTAACAAGATGATATTTTTCAAAAACAAATGTTTTAAGCATTCATGAATTTTGCATTCATTTTCTATCATGTTTATTAGGGTTATGACAAAATTATTTTTTTTCAAAACTTGAATATTCCTGATGTTGCATTAGATGAACTTTTACCCATAGATAACATTTTTTATGTTCATTTTATCGGTTCATGAAAAAAACTTCCCACCCCTAGCCTCATCTCAAATTTCTTAATCATGAGTGGATGGGTTGTCAAATAAACTAACAGTGACTTTTTTAGGAGCACAAAATTGTTTAGATATATTGCTTTTCTATAGGGCGGTCACGAACACGTGACCAAAATCACGTGATAGAGTACAAATCGCCATTTTGTGGAACCAAGGCTACATTCCCTCGATAGCTACCGATAACACAGCTCAACAAAAAAACTTTTTTTGCGAATTGCCAAGAATGTTTGAATGAATTTATAACAATTCATGGGTGCTGATTTCAAAACTGCCACTGCTTTTGCTAAATTGGCTCTAGTTTCTGAGATATTGGACATCCTTCAAAATATGATTATACCCTTTGTGTAAAACAAATGCAATAAGTCTTTTGTTTAATTTAACTATACCAAGTTAAAACTTGGTTTATTTTTTTCTCTTTTATGCTGCTTTCTAAAGACATCATGAGTTCATCACGAAGATGCTGCAAAAATAATCCGAATGTATTCTGTTACATCTGTGGAGAATACATGATTGAAAAGCAAAGAAGAAATATAACCGACTTTGTGCAGCAGGCATATTTGGCTTATTTCGGTGTGAAGCTGGGAGACCAAGACAAGTCTTGGGCTCCCCATAAGGTCTGCAAAAACTGTGTGGAGATCCTACGGCAGTGGACAAATGGTGAGAAGAAAAGTTTAAGTTTCGGTGTACCAATGGTATGGCGAGAGCCGAAAGACCATTTTGGTGATTGTTATTTTTGTATTGTGAATGTTAAAGGCTTCAATCGCCACAAGAAATCTAAGTGGGATTATCCTGATCTTAAATCTGCAAGGAGACCAATTCCACATAGCATGAAGTTCCTATACCAGTGTTTACTGAATTATTAGAGTTTTCACCATCAGACTCCAACGGGGGGCAAGATCTGGAGTTTTTGGCAGGTGAAAACAGTGAAAGCGATTCTGAAGGAAGTTCTTCAACACCTTAACCATTCAGCCAAGAAGAACTCAATGACCTAATATGAGACCGAAATCTGTCCAAGCAAGCATCTGAGCTTTAAAGCGTCCAGGCTCAATGAAAGAAATTTTCTCAAACCAGAAGTTAAAATAACATTTTATCGGAAAAGAGAAGAGTTTTTCTTCCATAATTCAGCCAAGGGGAAGATATTGTTTACTGTAATGACATCCCTGGACGTCTGCTCCAAATGGGACTACAAGCTTGAAATGTGTTCTGTTACACAATAGTAACCGTTATGCATCTCTTCCCATTGCTCACTCAACAACACTTAAAGAAGAGTATGAGAATATCAAAATACTATAGCAGAAAGTCCGTTATTATGAGCATCAGTGGTCAATTCGTGTTGATCTAAAAATGGTAAACTTCTTGCTTGGGCAGCAGTCAGGATACACTAAATACCCATGCTGCATGTGCCTTTGGGATAGCAGGGCAAGGCAAGATCATTGGACAAGAGTGACATGGCCTGCAAGGGAAACCATGACTGTAGGTAAAGAAAATATCATCAACAAGGCACTGGTTGACAAAAATAAGATAATTCTCGGACCGCTTCATATCAAATTATGTTTAATGAAACAATTTGTTAAGGCTTTGGACAAATATTACTATTGGTTCAAGTATATTTGCAGATCATTTCCCGGATTGAGCCTGGAGAAGCTGAAAGCTGGGATTTTTTACGGTCCCCAGATTCGGAAACTCATCAACGATTGAAAATTTACTAATTTCATGGATCACCTTGAAGCTTCTTCATGGAACAGTTTTGTTTCAGTTGTCAGGAACTTTTTAGGTAATAACAGATCAGAGAATTACGAAGAACTGGTGCAAGATTTGCTCGCTAACTTCAGAAACATTGGAACAAATATGAACATCAAGGTACATTACCTGCACTGTCATTTAGACAAATTTCCAGGTAACCTTGGGGACTTCAGTGAGGAACAATGTGAGAGGTTTCATCAGGATATGAGGGTGATGGAGGTGAGATATCAAGGAAGATGGGACATACATATGATGGCTGACAGCTGTTGGAGCCTCCAGCGCAATTGACCCAACGACACACACACAAAAGGAAGTCAAGCAAACAGCGATTTGCTAATGCCTTACCATAGACAATAAACATATTAATTAATTAATTAATTAGACATAATTAGTTTTTTCAAATGAAAATGTTTTCCTCTATAACACTATTACACATATTTTTGAACAAATTTCTGCATGACCATTAACGGTTTCACTACTATTTGTTAGTATACTATTTTATTTCATGCAACTCTTGACAATTTTCAAACACGATGCATACATTATTTCAATAATTTTAATTATCTCGAAAAATAGAGCCAATCTAGCAAAAGCACTTACATATTCTAAATCAGCATAGTTGACTTTGTATAAAATGATTCAAATATCACTGGCAATGAATTCACTGTTTACCAGTGTAATAGTAACTTAATAAACGGGACAGTACTAATGACATTAGTAATGTACTGTAAAAAAAATTCCTGCTTTAAATTACTTTTTAGTATAGACACCATAGAGGGGATTAAATTTATATGCGACGATTGATTTGGTCCAATATAAAATAAACTAATTTTGACCGAAAAAGAATATAACTGCAAAGCACGATCATTCCCATGCCATAGATAGTGTCAATGGCCTTGCTAGAAAAAACAAACTTTTTTATTTTGAGTGTTCATAATATTTCTTGTTTCAAGTTTTCAGTAATTTTTTTTTGTTTTATATTACATTACCAAACCAAATGCTATTTAAGTTACTAAGACGTCTCATACTTATTACTTGTATGGACATAATAAGAGAATACCAGCATTATTACTAATAAAATTAGAACTGACAAAAAAAAAAGGAGTAATGGTAGATCTTTCAATTTTTTATTGACATTTATTTCACATTTTTAAGTAATTAAAAAAAAATAATAAAGATATTAGTTGAAAGTTAAACATATAACTATTTGATTAGTAGCAATGCCTATGATTATTAAAACTTAAGTTGAAGTCATGGTAGTTAAAGATGCAAGACAAATTGATAAAATTAACTGTCATATGAAAAATTAATTTAAAAACATTACACATGTATCATACAACTAGTTTAGTGGATGCTAAAATGTGGGTATTGAACAAATCTTTTGTGAGTTTCTCTAATTTGTATAATTAAGAATAATTATAGTGAAATACATTTTTTTAAAATCATTATAAGAATAATACACTTTAATAATACTAGTTATATGTTATATTCATTTTATTAATGTTATAACTAAAAATAATTGACATAACCCATAATAGATTATTAGATTAACCCAATTCTTTTCACATTAAATTACAGCCGACCAATAACTTTAAAAGCAGTCCTCAAATAAGCCATAAATATATTTAAATTTTTTAGTGGTATGATAAAGACAATGCTGTTTTCTATGTGGACACATAGAGCCACATAGAGCTAAAAATTTAAACCCAACGTCTTAGAGGCATAATCCATATTTCTTGCACCCAGTTTGACTAATAATTTTAAATACACTGTCATAGTAAAAAAAATACTTTTGATCATTTCATTAAAAAAATTACAATGAATAAAATAATAAAGCCATTAGAAATGTATGTTTAGTCACTTGATTGGTTATACATATGATATGTGTTGATAGAATGGTCTTTAGCACTAGATTTGGGTGAATTTATAAATGCTGACTAGGTAAAAACATATTTAACTTTCTATGTGATAAAATCTATAAAGCTTTAAAACAGGCACAATTAAGTAAAAGTAGTTGATTTTTTAAAATGTGATTTAACAATGTAATACTTGATAAATTTAACTTATACAGTTCATTTAAGAATCCTCATTCAGTTCCAGACTTGTCAGTAGCACATCATTTTTCTAAATATTAAGTTCCAAAGTGATATTACAGGCTGGCTTTACTTCAGTCAGTGATGTTATATCCAAAGAAGTCGTCACATAAAGCCCCTGCTAGGTATATTCAGTGTTTCGATGCGAATCAACCAAATATATTTTATTATTGGATTGATTGATGTAGAGCCTCCAGTACATTTGAGTACATAGAAGCCTGTAAAGTTGGGATATGTTATTTCTGTATGTCTATATTCCATCTAGAGAGGCCTGTAAAGTTGGGATAGGTTATTTCTGTATGTCTATATTCCATCTAAATCTGTTACCATCCATACATGTCACTGATTTTGAACTTTCAGCAATGTCAAATTTGACTTAACAGCTTAATGATACTATTTTTGTATCATTTATTTTACAATGGGTACAGTTGTTTACGCTGTTCTGAAGGTAATAAGTTTCTGGCTTAATAGGGTGAGCTTCGAAAATTTCACCAACATCAGGATAATTTCATATCAGGGCGCTAATGCTGACAGCCCATTACTTATATTGTCTTTGGCTGACATCAATGTGCTGTGTAGAGAAACCAGACTCTGTGCAGCTATTTTCTTCTGTACACTGCTCATATTTCTTAAATGAGAAGCTTTAACATGAGGCAGATTAATATTGTTATGATCTAGTAACAAAATAGGTAACAAGTCAGCATCTTTAGTACCAGCTAGTAACAAAGTGTAGATGCTCAGCCAACATTTGTAGTACCAGTATCTTGTAAATGATTAGGTTCACCTAAAATTAAAAAAAAAAAAAACAATATATAGGATTTTTAAGATAGGTTTTTAGTATTTTTTATTAATCTTTCCATTAATATGCTGTAAAATATTTAATCTTTACCATTAATATGTTGAAAAATATTTAATCTTTCCCATTAATATGATTTAAAATATTTAATTTAATGACATTCACCAACAAATCTATATTGTAATGTCTATAGTTTTAATAAAAAGTTACAAACAAGAAGAATAGTTTTGTAATTTATAGTTATTGCTAATATTAGCAATGCAATGATTAATATTATACAATTATTCATATACTTTTTTAATAAAATCTGCTAATTGGTGTTTAATATAATAAGAATTGCCCATTAAGGTCAAATACTATTATTATTTTTTTTATATAAACATGCTTTGAAATGTTTAAAATTCTTACCTGAAACAAAATGTCCAGCCCAAAGCCGCATGTTATCAATCATCACTTTACTATCATTCCATCGATAAAAATTGGCGAGAAACTGACATCCTCTGTGTTCAGTAAATTGTTTATTTATTTCACTTTGGTGTTTTTTTTTTTTTTCTCTTAGTATCCTAAATTGCCGCTGCAAGTTTCACAGCCTTTTACCTAGCTGATCGTTATTTTAAAACTAATCTGAAAATCATCATTGGTGCAACAAAATGGCACCTGTTTACAATCTCGCGTCTGTATGACATCACACGTGACCGCCCTATTGGACAATCTGATTGAAATGAAGCTATTTATAGATGTGAGGTTTTAAACTGTAAATTTATACTATATCGTATCATTTATACAATTTTGTTCTTCGCAGTATTATTTCTGGAGATTTGCTGTTTAGAGCTACTTCTTGGAAATACGTCTTTACAAAGTAAAATGTCAAAATCAGCAATGGAAGCAGTTGGGGGAATATGGGCACAAAACTTGATATCAAGCACTAAACGCCATCTTTGTATACCTGAAGTTAAACATGATATCAGTAAAATGTAAAAGGCCTTCCAACAAAAATATTGTCAGAAGATTTTTGGGACTTTTTGATGAATACAACTGTGAATCCATCCATCAAATAGGGACAAACACACTTCAGAACCTTCGACAAGCCAGATTTTATCTCCAAATACAGTGATAGTGTGGAAGGAAACAATAGTGGTGAGTGTGACCCTGAAGAAGTTCCTGAAGATTTTTCTGTAACAAAGTGTAACACGCCTCTCAACTAAGTCTGCTGCCCCTTTTTGAACTTGGCATTTTAATCTGTGACAGTGGAACCTCTGCAGACATCTATAAACCTCTACAGGAACTGCTTGATGAGTACAGTTCATGGAGCATTATTCATATGATCATCTCTGACACATCAGCAGTTAATACTGGTAGGAAAAATGGTGTTGTAGCCAGGCTTTAGAGGACATTTTGAGAGAAGGGATTTAAAGAACCACAATGCATAAGATGCTGGCACCACATTCTTGATCTTGCTCTTCGACATGTGATGAATTTTTTTTCCTATACAGTCACGCTCACCTGACATAAACATCCAAACTGGCGAGAACAGCTGCAGGTAACTTGCGATTTTATTACAACTACATGGTCGCTGGTATGGTTTTCTAACCAACACGAATAAGAGATGGAATATGAAGCTCTGCTGTCAGCAATAACCAAGCTTCAATATCCCAATGCTGCAAAATGTTTCTGTAATCACTGGAATAATGAACCATCAGTGCTTGATGTGCCTCGTTCCAATATAGTAGCTGAGAGAGCTGTAAAGTTGATTGAGGAGGTTCATTCTACTTGCAAAACTGACAAATATCTTAACAGCAAATGTGTAAAGACAAACACACAAATCTGAATTACTATTAAAAACACTGAATATGCTCATTTAAATGTATTACCCATGTGAAAAAGGATATTCTCTTAGGCGCGGGAGGTTTTTTCATGCGATTTTTAGGTAAAAGTTCATCGATTATAACCCCAGGCTAATAAATTTGAAATTTGTCATAATCCTAATGTAAATACTCTATACATGTATATAACCTTTAATTTGACAACAGATATTATTTTATATATTTTACTAAAAAAACTTGCTTCATGGTAATTTTCTGTTATGACTTAGGATGTGGACATGGTTCATTTAGGCATCAATGCAAAAATATTATGTCATTTTACTAATTTTTTAAAGATATTTTGCTAAATTTGTCCTTTTATTTCTTACTAATAGGTTTCGCTTTCATTACTTACTGCTAGCAAGCCTGGAACTAGTTTTTTTTTAAATGTTATTCTACACAACTTACTTCCCTTATTTTATAAGTAATTGGTGCATGTACCTAAAATGACTCTCATATTGTCTCATTTATTAAATCATGAAATTATAACAAATTTTTGTATAACAACTTCTTAAAAAAAATTTATAATTGAAAAAAAGTATATTTAAATGTCACAAAAAGCTCCAATTATACAAACATACCTGTGCCACTTGAAAAAGTTTGAACACTCCCAAGCACAAAAGATCTTTCTTGGTATAACCCAACAACTTAACACGAATTTATCACAGATTCTGATACATTACTTCATGACAGAAGAAACTCATGACAGCTACAAGCCTTGCTTGTTTCTTGTAATAGTCAAATTCTGTTTATCTACTTAGGGAGAATCTTCCTCTTCTACCTCATCATTACATTGATTTCTTCCATTTGTGTCCCATAATTTCATCTGGAGTTACTTCTGTTTCAACTAACACATCACTGTCGATATTGACATCGCCAGTAAGACTAAAACTTATGGGATCACTAGCTTTTCGCTTAACCTAACCCAGTTCTTCTCTTTTTCTGCTTCATTTGACACTTCACTGTAATTATGATGTCTGAATCACCATGAACCACTTCAGTTCTTTTAAAGAACTGCCATACAGGCCAGTGGCAAAAACAAGCTACCCCACTGCTCTACCCTGTGCTCCCCCAGCCTGGAACACTCAAATTGCTCATGTTTGACGATTTTCCTCAACATCTCTGCAGAGATGGCATAGGGAATCGACAGTGGCCCTCATCTTCCCAAAGTGTGCACATATTCTGATTATCCCCCTCAGCTGTTGTCTTTTTAATTCCTATCTAGGTTTAATTATTTCCATAGCCTTACATTTTTCTCCAACAGAACTACAGAAAACTGAAATTAAATCAACTGTGTGTTTAAAAATTATTTTTTTTTACAGACTCCATTAACAGCTTAGAAAATGTGTCCTTGTTTGTAAATAATATAGAGAACGAAGTGAGTGGAGTTTTTTTCTATAATACATGTAATGCTAGTGTGTTTTAAAAAACACAATGAATTTGAAGTAGCAAGTAAAATATATTATCATCTCCTTTTTATAGGATCGTTTCAAGGAACTTGTCAAATCATATCAGCCTGTTTCAGTTAATATAGTTTCTAAAGACAACAAAATGTAAGTTTTCATAGTTAACATTATCGCCAGTTTTAAAATTATATCATGATAATACCAAGACAAAAATTTAAAGAATTGATTTTTATGAAAATGGATTTTTTTTTAATTTAATTTGTATGAATATATATCAACAGTTTTGCATATCTTAAAATGAGAACTGAAGTTACAGCAGCTAAAGTGATTGAAGAACTGAACAACAAATTACAGGAGACCAAAAAGCTTTATGTCACTTATGATAGGAGGCAAAAAACTCATGTGAATGAAGACTGTCAGTCTGTTTGTGAGCTTACTTTGTTGTGTTTTGGTGCTTACATGTCATGACTAAAATTTTCTGGCTATATCTCTTTTACATAATACTAGATTTTTTTTATTTACCTCACTACCACTTAGCCATGCCATCCTTTTCCAAGAAGTCATATTAAATGAACTAAACTAATTCCAATGTAGTGAAAAGCCTTTTTAGTTTTTTCATGCCTGCAGACTGCTTGAAACTGAAATTGATCTGTGATTTCAAATTTTATCCTTGCAGGCTCTGTCCAAAGTCCAGAAAAAGTTTTTTTGTTTGTAGACAACATAGAGAATGAGGTCAGTGATTTTTTTTATGTTGTTGTTTCTTATGAGATTTTAATTAGTTTCAATCTCTGTGTGACTGTGTGTGTGCAAATCATGTAAGTCAATTCTGGAACTGTATTCTCAAGTCGGGCAGTGTGACTGTGTGTACTCAAATCTTGTAAATCAATTCTGGACCTGTATTCTCAAATTGGGCACACTATTAGATTCTAATACAAGATTATAATAATTTCTAGCCTTTAAATTATTTAAGAATTACGAAAGTTAATTACTATGTAGTAATATCTATAAGGGGAAAATGTTTGCTTTGTGAAACAATGTCTCAAATAGACTATCCAAATTAATTCAATTACATCAAATTGTGCAAAAACCTTAGAAAGTTTCTTTCATAACTAAACAGTATACAATAAAAAAAAAAACATTAAAGAAAAGAAAAACTTTTTTTTTTTAAAATAAGCTTTATTAAAAAATGCACCAAAAAGTACAAAATAATTCATAATAAACAAACATTTCTATAAATTATTTATCAAAAAAATTATTAGGATTAAAAGCGTGGGTGATGACAATATACTGATCTACATTACATCTTTACATTAGATAATAAGTAGAGTAACAATTATTAATCCTTATATCTAGATGGGCTCCCATGGTTATGTTTTTAGTGATGATAATATGTGTGAATATATTTGTACAATGTAATAAATTATTTTTTAATTTTTAGTTTATTTTAATGTAAGCTTTTTTTTTTTTTAAGTCTTTTTTTTTTATTATTATTATTAAAAAAAAATGTGTTGATGTGTTTTCAAAATAAATCTCTTTCTATTTTTGAGAATTCAGATTTGAAAATTGCTCTCTGTATTGAGAGCAAATGGAAAGGAACTTCTTTTCTGAGTTTTGATTATTTTATTCTTTGTTTAACACACAATGCATTTAAAGCTTCTTTGATAGTTTATAATTATTTCTTTTTTATGATAGTTTATAATTATTTCTTTTCAGCAACAGTTCCGGAGACTAGTTGAGCCATATCAGCCTGCATCCATTAAAATTATTCAAAAAGGAAATAACAGGTGTGTTTATAGTCATAATGTTTAATTATAAATTATAATTTTATACAACAAAACAATACATTTATTTAAAGAAAATGCACTACTGTGTGAAACCTTGTTGGAGACGTTGATCCGGTACAAATAATAGTATCTAAACTCTTTACTGCTTCTTAGAAACAATTTTTTTTCTTTTATTCAATAAAAACTTATTTATTGATGTTAAAATATAACCTGGGGAAAAAAATGTTAAGGAAAACTAAATTTTTTTTCTTCAAATATATGTTTTTAAAAAATGGAAAAAAAAAAAAAAATCTTATTTAATTCTTACTCGTGAATACATTACATGTATTTGAAAGAATGGTTTTTATTTCCAACATATCACTTTCTGATCCTGTTTCTTCTGGAACCTCTTCTAACAATCTGTTACTGTAAACCCTTTGCTGGTCTGTACATGTTGGTTGAAAAACCCTTTAGCAGCTATCTTTTAAAGAAAAGCCCTTCTGAAATTGTCAATTACAGGAGTTTCTGAGTTAGACTAAGATTAAGTTACATGTGGATTTATCCTTTATTTTCTAAACATGTTAGAGCAAAGCTAAGTTGCAGGATGTTTAATTTGAAAATGCATATTTTTTGTATACTTATGTACAGTATATAATAATGTTTAACTTGTTCATCTTGTACATATAACTGGATAGATCTGAATTATTGTAAAATTTTAATCTATGTCCATAGGTTTGCTTATCTTACTATGAAAAGCAAGTCAAGTGCTTCTAAAATGATAAAAGAACTTGATGAGAAATTGCAGGAAACTAAAAAGTTGTATGTTACTTATGACAGGAAACAACATAAAAAGTCTGTGGATGAGGACTGTCAGTCTGTTTGTGAGTGTTCATTATAGGGCAGTGTTGTTGTTTTCTTAATTATCATGACTGAATTTTACTGTGGTTTTATAAAATGTTAGGGACAGGGATATTGCTGCTATCATATTACTATCTCTCTCACTATACACTACGACTGAATCTAATATAAACACTGGAAGTGAGTTTGACTCAAATATGATGTCTTATTTAATAAAACACAATATAAATCACACTCATAATACCTGGGGGTATGAAAACAATCCTCTATTCTTCTTTTGTCAAAGGTGGTCACAATATTTTTCTCCTCTGTTTAATACCAAATTCATTTCTTGCTCTATCTCAGGGAATTCCCTCTAACATCTACAATGACACTATTCTTTATTGTCTATCTGTTTATCTATCTAACACTATGTCTGTCTATATACTTTCATTGTCCTTTTTACAACTATCAAATGGGATATTCAGTCTTGACCTGCTGTTCTTTATCTGAAATATGAAAGATAAAAACATAAACTAATTGTACTTCTGGTGCGTATGCACAAATGACATATATCTAAGAGTAAAAAAAAAACATTATGCTTTCAACAGCCTTTTTTTTTTAATTGTGTTATTTGCTAAATGGTTTTGTATCGTAAAGGAACATTTAGATTAACCATTGATAACAAGTTAAATAGATTCTTTACTATCCACTCTAATGTGTAAGAAAGGCTTGTTGAATACTGCCAGAGAAAGATAGGCCTGAGAAATTTGATATAGGTTATTTTGTATCAGGCAAAGAGATCGAATAATAGTGATTCCGATAGTTCAAAGTGTGTTGTACTTTAAAATGATTTGTATGCAGTATTAAGGTTACTGTGGGCCTAAGGCTTGTTACCTAAAAATGGGCCTAATTTTGGCAACTAAGTGATAAAATGTATCACCTGTGAAGTGTATTATGTTGTGCCATATTTCACTTGACATGGCAGTTTCCAGATAAGGTCAAGATTATTAAGATTAATTACTGTTTTCTTGTCTGATAAACGGCAGCCAATTTTTTTCATGATCTAAGTAAAGATTCCTTTGTCATTAAGGGCCATCAGGGCAGATGAAGTGTAGAATTTATGTTTCATTAGCCACATAGTATTTAGGAATTGTGTGGCTAGCCCAAAGCCCAGCTGCTTTTACTTCCCCCAACTGAAATCAGTTAACCCATTTAAAATTGGGTTTACTTTCAACCAAATATTTCCCAGGACCTGGAAAAACTCCTTTGGTTCTAACCGAGGTCCCAACCGGGAACTCTCAGGTCAACAGTCAAGCCCTCTACACCGCTTGATCATCTGTCCCTCCCTTTGCCTATGGCTATTGTGTTTTTAGCCTTAATGATTAATCTGGCCATGTCTGTAAGTCATTAAGCTACTTTTCTAGTACTTCTATGTCTGGAATTTTTATTATTTTGTTTAATCATTGTTCCGAGTTTATTTTTAATTGTTCACCAGGCTTTGATTTATTATTGTTTCCTATAATAACCAATCTCAGAGATTACATATTTCCCACTTACCTATATTTATAAATATTAGTCTCATTGGAAATAGACTGAAAATTAAATTTACTGACAACTTCTGTGCACTGACAATTAAACTTGTCATAACACATTTTTTCTTGCAGATTCTGTTAAAAGTCCAGAGAAAGTGTTCTTGTTTGTAGATAACATAGAGAGTAAAGTAAGTGGTTTTGTCTTAGAGGTTAAAGTAGGTAGTTTAGTCATTTTAAGTGTTCTCTTTTCAAGACTTTTTTTTTAGTTCCACATTTGAGAGTTCAGCTTTTTATTGCTTGAAAAAAATCGAATCGCACAATTATAACTACAGTTAAATGTATATTCTCTTCAGGAACAGTTCCATGAACTCGTCAAGCCATATCAGCCGGAATCTGTTAAGATTATTCAGAAAAATAATAAAATGTATGTACTCGTTATTTCTTGTTATATTAAATAAGAAATACAAATATATAAAGTATTTTTACAAATTATTAATTTTAGTATAAATGTGTTAATATTTTCACAATGTATGCAGGTTTGCATTTCTAACAATGAGCAGTGAAGCAAGTGCTGAAAAAATAATTCATGAACAGAACAACAAATTACAAAAGACTAAAAAGTTATACATCACTTACAATAAGAAACAGAAACCTGTAGATGAGGACTGTCAGTCTGTTGGTGAGTCCTTTGAATTTGATATTTTTTTAACCTTTGCTATTTTTTAATCAGAATTTTTTTGTTGTCATTTTGTGACCAGAATTTATGGATTGAGGTACAAAATTAATCTACTCATGTGTTAACTTGTTTTATACAAGTATTGTATGTAAGTGTTGAATTACAGTGGGTATTCAGTTAACAAACTGTTCAGACAGCGAACAAATCGGACAACGAACACTTTCAGGAAAGATAACAAACAAAAACTACAGACAGTCTGTCTTCTACTATTCTCTGAACTTTCAAAAAGCGGGAAGTGTTAGGATCCATTTGTTCAAATCGCATAGAAGCCGAGTTTATTTCTTGGAACGCTTGAGTAATTTCTTTCAGCGTTTAACTTCAAACGAAAAGGCAAAAAACCTCAAATAAAAACCTGTTGTTGTGGCCTGGAGCCGCTAGTGTTGAGCGATAGCCATCTGTCAATGTTAACAAAGGTGGCCTAAAAGTAAAATAACACCCCACATCCTATTGACATCCGAGTTCTGCAAGATTTTTTACGTTAGTCCGAATTTACGAATGTTGAACTTGCATAAGTCAGGAGCTGTTTGTAATTTTTACGAAAACCTCTCTGCTCTCGGAACACCCGACACCAGTCCTCAATTTGTTGTGCGCATGTATTAAATTTGTAATAAATAAACTTACTTAAAAAATTATACTTGTACATGACATTTTTTAAAAAATTAAATTTGTAGGATCTGTTGAACGAATTAATCGAATTTCCATTAACATATATGGTAAATCGATGATCGGTTAACGAACGATTCGGATAGCAAACATAATTATGGAACAGATTAAGTTTGTTAACCGAATACCCTCTGTAACTTTATGACATTATTGTTTACTATTATAAATTCCTACAATTCTTATTGTGTTTTCTCTGATAGTTAGAAAAAAAAACAACTAAACTAGTTAAGTCTAGATCCCTATTGAGGGGGAAGGTTATCAGTAGTTTCAATGTTGGAATTAAAAGCAGACTGCAGTTTAAATTTGAACCTTACTGTAAATAAATTAAGATCTTTCTCAGCTGCATTTTTTAAAATGTTAAAGCCTTTAGTAATGTTGTTTACTTATTTAAAACATAAGATTTCTCTTCACTTTTTGAGGTGCAGATATTCTTTCAATAGAAACTGAATAGGCAACTTCCGAAAATTCTTTTGAAAAGTTAATAAATACCTAAAATGACCTTTTAAAGTTAGACATATGAGTACTTGTATAGTTTTTGTCTAATTGTAGAGTTACTTCAGTAACCAGTGTGGACTTGATACAAGTTGTTACAGGCACGTTTTTTTTTTTTTTACAGAAAATAATATTTTTTCTGTTTTTTTTTATCGTGAGACTTTTTTAAAGTTTTCTTTTGAAGCGTTTCTTGCTTTTGAAACCCTCATAACACTGTATGACACAAATTTCATGTCATTATATTGAATAAATAAATGTGAGATTGCCAGTTTGTATATCTTGTATTAATGAAATAACAAAATTTCACCATCGCAATATTATAGAATTTGTATGTTTTTAAACTCTATCCATAGTTAAATTCAAATGGTTACTGGGAATTATCTATCATTTTTCATAAACTACAAGATAAGTAGATGAAATAATTAATCCTTATTGATGATCAAGCTTTTTTGGTCAATATAATTTCTAGAAATATTTGTATGATCTAAGTATATGGAAGTACTTTTTTTTACTTTTTAGTATGTTTTTATAATGAGAGCCTTTTTTTTTAAAAAAAAAGACATTAAAAAATAATTTTGAATGCTGCACTAAAATGTTTCATGTAATAATTTAGTGGCAGAATGTGGCATTCACATTAAACTCTGCAATTTAGAAACTTTTTCATATTATCTATTTTTATACGATTAAATCCAACTTGCTTTGCCATGTCATGTTGCGTCTTGGGATATTTGAAATCATTCATCACCAATTTCTCGAGGTTCAGTTTATTTGAAATTTTGAACACTTGTGATGCACTATTCTAAAATGCTTGAGTCACTTAATTAAAAATCGTATAGACAAGAAGGAAGAATTACTTCTTTTCTAATGTATGTAAGGGGGGAAAATGCGGAAAGAGATTATATATGGCGTCAATTGCAGCCTGGTCCAATGTCATTGAGAAGTGATTGAAGTATAAAAAAAAAGAATTTGGAGTGCAAAATGATAGTGAAGAAGATTTAGATGAAGTTGGCACTTGATGTGAAAAAATGATGCTTTTGGTTGTCAGTATGTGGGCACAAACTAAACTTTATAGTGATAACAAGACTGATGACTTTCACTAGGACCTGGAAAAATTTCTCTGGTTCTCACAGAGGATCGACCAGTCAACAGACAAGCATCTTCGCCACCCGACCATTGGTCCCAGAAGCGTATAAAGATTGATTATTTTTTTTTATATTTCTTTCTCTTCAGAATCAGGAAGCTCAAATCCTACAAGCGGAAGTAAATTGGACAAATATGACAGATCCTTAAACTCAACACCAGATAAAACTCAACCAGTGAGTCCCATTGATTAGATTTTAAAGCCCGTTTCTTTCTGTGATTTTGGCATAATTTAAGCAATGAGGCAACCAGAAGCAGCCAGCAGAATTTTAATTATTAAAAAAAAAAACTGATGCCGCATTAAGAATACTATTTTGCTTTTCATCTAGATACTATCACTGCCTGAGACCGACTTTTCAGACATGCCTAAACTGATTCCAGAATTAGAGGTCCCCAATGTACAACAGTACCAGCTGGACTGGTGTGTAACTGTGGAAAATTTCCCACCATTAACTCTGCAGGTAATAATATTAAAAAAAAAAAAAAAAAGTGAAAAACAGTAATTTAATTTTGTTTAAAACTCTAGAAATAGCTTTCTAATGTAAAATACCCTAATTATCACTTTTATTCCGTTTACATTTATCATTTTTTTTTTTAAATATTGTTTATATGTGACCAACAGAGCACTTTAAGACATACCTTCGCAGAGTACCATGTGTTGGATATGTGCTTTGAAAACAACAACAAGAGCCATGGCTGGTGAGATTGCTCTGTCGTATATTTTATATCTAAAGACTATCTGATCATCATAAATTATTACATACTACATGTAGCTGCACCCTGCAAATCCTTTGCTTAGAGTTATATCTCCTTAGACTTGATCATTTTTGGTTTCGGGCAGATCCGATTTTTTCATGATTGTATTTTAAACTGGAATACTGTTGTATTAATTCTTTGCTTTCGATTTAATGCATAACCCAAATCGCTTTTACTAACCCTTTCCTGTTCCCATAAAATATTTTATTTTAGTTCCTCTATATACAACATGAAATAGATAAAAAAAAAATTAGATGTAGATTTAGCTTCTGCTCAAAAGCCTTTAAAAATTTGTTTTGTTTTTCTGTCTAGTACAAAAGCTGTTCTGTACTTGGGTAGAATATATGATGTCATCAATGCTATTAAAGAAATGAATGGGTTCGAGCTACAAGGACACACCCTCAAGGTTGGTACAAATACTTTGTTGGGGGGAAAAAAAATTAATTAATGAAGTGTTTCATTGTAAAAAAAATAATAATGATGAAATGAAATGTTTTTCTAAGTTTTGCATTTTTGTTTTTAATATTTTATTTTCAGGTTTATGTGTCATACAGTTTCCCACTTCAGCGCGAAATTGTTATGGATGCAATTGCAAGGGAAAAAGAGAGAGCTGAATGAATGCAAGGTGAACCTACCCTAAGAAGTCTTAATTTTTGTCTGTTTCCGTCTGCCTTATATTGTTACTGTTAAAAGTATGTAATTAAATCTTGACAAATTCAGTGTTAGCCCTAAATTGGACACTGTATTAAATAATACCTTTAAGGGTGTACTCATAATAGCAAAAATATATTTTATTTTAAAAAATAGTTCTTTTTATAGAGCTGTTTAAATAAGCTTATTACTAAGTGTTTTAATTTTTCTATATTTTAATGTCTCTTTTTCGTAACTGAACAGAATGTTTTTAGTGACCCATTTATTTAATTATGACAAAGTTGTTATCCCCATTTTTAGTTAAACAGTTTTTGGTTACTTATTACCTTTTATGTGTAATATATTCAAAAAAATACTTGGACTTTTTGGGAAGTATCTTAAACAGTTTGGTGTAAAATAGTTTGGAAATACTGTAGCTTTTCATTCAATGCTTCACATTCTGCGAGTTACCAAAACAAACTGACGAGGTCTGGGCTTTTTTCAAAACTTTAGTTAATTATGAAAACACACTTATGCAAAAATAATGTGTCACCAAAAATAAGTACCGTAAGAACACCATTTTATTTTCTTCCATACACACAAATAAAAAAGTAGCAGTTAAAAATATTGTTGGATAGCTGCATAAAAACATATCCCAGTAAACTGTGATCCAAAAATAATTACATTATTTCACTTTTATATTTCATAACAAATGTAAACTCTGCAGAGCTAGAAGGTGACATTTTTTTCCATGTCTTTGTATAACTTCTATGCTGCTACTTCGTCTGTTCTTCCTTGACCTTGTATATTTTATGAATTCACCTTGCTGCACCTTATAGCTAAATCTCAGCGAATTGTATCAGCGTCTTTTAAGCATCAAGCTGAGACTTGAGTGCAGCACATGCAGTCTACCTACAAGGGTTTGGGTTGGAACCGTTATAATTAAGACATTGGCTATTATGGAAGTTTAAATTTCTTTTACTTTTAGTGTTTATATTTTTTCCTTTTTTTTTGACACTAGTAATAGTATTTCTATAGATACTGGTACAATGGTGACCTGAGATTTAACAAATAAAGCAGTTTAGTCCATCTTTCTCCAGGATTTTTTAGATTTCTTTGAGTTTTTTTAACCTATGTGTTTAGGAAACTTTAATTCTGAAACTTCATTTGATATTATGATATTCCACAAGTACTTAAAACATTAATATTTCAATTTTTCATACTTGTTAAGTGTCTGATGGTTCAATTTGTAAACATTGCCACTTCATACTTATATTTTCTCTTGAAGAGATCAGTGAGTTTTTTGATGGCTTGCTACAAATACATAAACACTTTTTTCTTATTGAGCTTCAATGATCAACATTATTGACAAAGCTGACTCTCTTGTTTTACAGAGAAACATACGTTATTAGATTTTTCTTATAAATCTAGTTTCTGTATCATCAATTTCAAAATTCTTCTTGAACGGTATTGTTGCTCTGTGGCAGTGGCTCCTCTGATAGTGTGGGTCTCTACCCATTGGTAGGTAGTCAGCTGATAGTAAGCTCGTTGTAAAATGATTGGTCCATCAAAAGACATGACTATTCTTGACTTGCAATATTAGAAAAAAGGTGTTTGCTAACCCCCTTGATTCCATGAACTGTATCTCGCCACCTGAAAGTTACTCATGCTTTATTTTTAGTTATAGCTAACATTTTGAAGTTTCCTTACCTGAAATATAGTTTCTTCTTATCAAACTGATGAAAATCAGTATGATGTCACAATGAAAGTCATGCAAAACTGAAATAAACAAATGAAATTCATATCTCTAAATAATGCATCAATATAAACCTCCATAATTTAAAGTAAATTTAAAAAAAAAATAGTGTCATAAAATATGAAACATCTAAAGCAAAAAGTCATCTGTACTGTCTATAATTACAGTAAAACTTCTAGTACTTTTTCAATTCTAATCTTAATAGAATCTTCATGCTATAATACATGCTCTTAGCATAATTTCACTAAAATATAAATTAAACAAACACCTCACTTAATCTTTCTAGCAGATTAGTAAAAAAAAATTTAAATAGTACAATTTGCGTTGCAGTTAAGATTTGATATATATTTTTCTCTCACATAATTGCAGTGCTTTGCATAAGTTGTTTCTTTCTTTTTTTTTTTGTTTTTGACATCTTGAAGTACAGGCCTGTATCAAGATGGTGGAGGTTTAAAAAATATGCGGCGTAGTATTCTGCCAGCAATTATTTTTTTTATATTGCATTCAGTAAAAAGATTCTTTTATAGTTGTTGCAACTTAATTTTGTATAGACTTTCTTGTCGGTAGAAACTATCATGGTTGTCTCCCATAGACTTACCTCATTTTTTCCATATTCAATTAATGATATCCAGTATCTTAATGAAATTAAGGTCTTCCATACTTTAGTAGTTCAGCATTTACATTGGCTTCTCTCAGTGTTTTAGGCTTTTTAGTCTTTTGTATTACATTTTTTATTTTCTATCAACCATAACAAACTAAATGAGCAATTGGTCAGCACACCTTCTGGTTTCCACCGTATGCAAATTTTACGCTTACTCTCCCCAGTGGGGTCTTTGCATGTAGCATGGAGCTATTCCATTTTCAAGCCCGATGCCTAGGATCTGAGAGCAGCACCACACTATAAATAATTGCATCCTTTCAGATTGGCCATTATTGTAATGATATATATAACCGTCAATTCGACAGCAGATAACCCCAGCTTGCAATCTGGAATTTCAACGAACAATCATGATATAAAATATCCACAGGCACATGTTTCCTACAATGAATGTAAATATCATTCATAAAGTATTGACCTTTTCACTATCATAGCTTTGGGTCTGAAAATTCCAGCCTAGTATGATCCAATCAAAAAGCTCTGCACTTAGATGCCATTGTAAGTCCTAAATGATCATCCTAGACATCATGCAGAACTCTTGTCACATCTCTCCCACTGTACACCGTGACCGCCCTGACACTTTTGTTAAATATGCAAAAAAATAAAATGATAAATACTAAAATAAAAATAAGTTAAAATGTTTTAAAATGCTTGGGGGGAATTTAGAATATTATTAAATTCCAAAGGTAAAGTGTGAAATCTCACACTGTTTCCTAGCAGACAAAATGTCTGCAGTAAACAGCTGCATGAGGAAAATATTGTTACTTTGAACATTGCCGACAACACTCTTAACATTAACAAAAACCAGCGTATGAAAAGAATACTTTTCATTATCCAGATGTTAATGCCTTTTGATGCGTATCTCGTCAAACCCTTCTTAATCAGTTATTTCAGGATAGTGCAAATTTGCATTATATGCCCGACCTTGTTGTCCAAAGACATTTTTTTTTAAAAAAAAAGCTCCAAGTTTAGCACGCTGAGAATCAAAACTTAAAAGCTTATTTAAACGGTGCTTATTTAAACGGTTGCTTCATAAAGCAATTGATATACATGTAATTTTATTTTTTTAATTCTGAGTAACGAGGTTCACATTAGTTGACGGTGGTAACACCAAGTAAAATATATCTTGGTTCTAATAATTGACCCAAAGTGGGGGTCTTCCCCACCTGTTCACCTGAAACTAATCCTTATCCTCTATAAGTGCAAAGGACAGGTTTTTTTTCCCTTGTGCACTGTCATATTTCACAGCAGTGTCACTTTCATTTTTAATTTTTTTTTTTTAATATAACGACTTCTTAAAAATATTTGTCTAATTTTTCTTCTTACTTGTCAAAAAAAAACGAAAAAAATTATTATGCATTAATTGATAACAGTGGGGAAAAAAAAGAAAATCTCACCGAGTTAAACAACCCCACCCCCTGTTTTATTTTGGGAGATTACTACCTGTCATAACACTTTCTGTCTACTTTTTAGGCCAAGTAAAAACACACAACAAAGGTGACAATTGTAAATGTTATGTTTTTATTATGCACACATAAACACATACCCCCACCCCTGTGTCTAACTAAATCCAGATAATACTGTATTTTTCTGTTTTGTGAATATCTTTAAATTCAGTATCCGTTGTCTTTTTTTTTTTTTGCGTTGGTAAAAAAAACGGATAAAACGCACACAAAATATACATATTTTTATTTTCAAAGACATAACATAACATATTGAGTTATATGAAACAAATTCACTATTGCACATTCATAACATTGTGCACTTCAGTTTATTTGTTCAATTGATAGTTATTTTTCTTGTTGCAGCACAAATAAGCATTACACTATTTACATGTGAGTCAAACCCCCAATTGTATCCAGGAAATTGACACCACAAAGGGGACACCTGCCCAAACTATTTACACGGGGTAGACTGTTTCTGAGATGTATATTCTGAGACTGTGAACTTTAGGACAGCCCCCCCGACCCTTTTCTGCTTAGATTTTCCTCAAGATGAACTCCCTACTAGGCAGAAAAAAAAATGTGTTATCTTCTGCTTAGATTTTCCTCAAGATGAACTCCCTACTAGGCAGAAAAAAAAATGTGTTATCTTCTGCTTAGATTTTCCTCAAGATGAACTCCCTACTAGGCAGAAAAAAATGTGTTATCTTCTGCTTAGATTTTCCTCAAGATGAACTCCCTACTAGGCAGAAAAAAAAATGTGTTATCTTCTGCTTAGATTTTCCTCAAGATGAACTCCCTACTAGGCAGAAAAAATGTGTTATCTTCTGCTTAGATTTTCCTCAAGATGAACTCCCTACTAGGCAGAAAAAAAAATGTGTTATCTTCTGCTTAGATTTTCCTCAAGATGAACTCCCTACTAGGCAGAAAAAAAAATGTGTTATCTTCTGCTTAGATTTTCCTCAAGATGAACTCCCTACTAGGCAGAAAAAAAAATGTGTTATCTTCTGCTTAGATTTTCCTCAAGATGAACTCCCTACTAGGCAGAAAAAAAAATGTGTTATCTTCTGCTTAGATTTTCCTCAAGATGAACTCCCTACTAGGCAGAAAAAAAAATGTGTTATCTTTCTGCTTAGATTTTCCTCAAGATGAACTCCCTACTAGGCAGAAAAAAAAATGTGTTATCTTCTGCTTAGATTTTCCTCAAGATGAACTCCCTACTAGGCAGAAAAAAAAATGTGTTATCTTCTGCTTAGATTTTCCTCAAGATGAACTCCCTACTAGGCAGAAAAAAAAATGTGTTATCTTCTGCTTAGATTTTCCTCAAGATGAACTCCCTACTAGGCAGAAAAAAAAATGTGTTATCTTCTGCTTAGATTTTCCTCAAGATGAACTCCCTACTAGGCAGAAAAAAAATGTGTTATCTTTCTGCTTAGATTTTCCTCAAGATGAACTCCCTACTAGGCAGAAAAAAAATGTGTTATCTTTCTGCTTAGATTTTCCTCAAGATGAACTCCCTACTAGGCAGAAAAAAAAATGTGTTATCTTTCTGCTTAGATTTTCCTCAAGATGAACTCCCTACTAGGCAGAAAAAAAAATGTGTTATCTTTCTGCTTAGATTTTCCTCAAGATGAACTCCCTACTAGGCAGAAAAAAAAATGTGTTATCTTTCTGCTTAGATTTTCCTCAAGATGAACTCCCTACTAGGCAGAAAAAAAAAATGTGTTATCTTCTGCTTAGATTTTCCTCAAGATGAACTCCCTACTAGGCAGAAAAAAAAATGTGTTATCTTTCTGCTTAGATTTTCCTCAAGATGAACTCCCTACTAGGCAGAAAAAAAAATGTGTTATCTTTCTGCTTAGATTTTCCTCAAGATGAACTCCCTACTAGGCAGAAAAAAAAATGTGTTATCTTCTGCTTAGATTTTCCTCAAGATGAACTCCCTACTAGGCAGAAAAAAAAATGTGTTATCTTCTGCTTAGATTTTCCTCAAGATGAACTCCCTACTAGGCAGAAAAAAAATGTGTTATCTTTCTGCTTAGATTTTCCTCAAGATGAACTCCCTACTAGGCAGAAAAAAAAATGTGTTATCTTCTGCTTAGATTTTCCTCAAGATGAACTCCCTACTAGGCAGAAAAAAAAATGTGTTATCTTTCTGCTTAGATTTTCCTCAAGATGAACTCCTACTAGGCAGAAAAAAAAATGTGTTATCTTTCTGCTTAGATTTTCCTCAAGATGAACTCCCTACTAGGCAGAAAAAAAAAATGTGTTATCTTCTGCTTAGATTTTCCTCAAGATGAACTCCCTACTAGGCAGAAAAAAAAATGTGTTATCTTCTGCTTAGATTTTCCTCAAGATGAACTCCCTACTAGGCAGAAAAAAAAAATGTGTTATCTTTCTGCTTAGATTTTCCTCAAGATGAACTCCCTACTAGGCAGAAAAAAAATGTGTTATCTTTCTGCTTAGATTTTCCTCAAGATGAACTCCCCTACTAGGCAGAAAAAAAAAAAATGTGTTATCTTCTGCTTAGATTTTCCTCAAGATGAACTCCCTACTAGGCAGAAAAAAATGTGTTATCTTTCTGCTTAGATTTTCCTCAAGATGAACTCCCTACTAGGCAGAAAAAAAATGTGTTATCTTTCTGCTTAGATTTTCCTCAAGATGAACTCCCTACTAGGCAGAAAAAAAAAATGTGTTATCTTCTGCTTAGATTTTCCTCAAGATGAACTCCCTACTAGGCAGAAAAAAAAATGTGTTATCTTTCTGCTTAGATTTTCCTCAAGATGAACTCCCTACTAGGCAGAAAAAAAATGTGTTATCTTTCTGCTTAGATTTTCCTCAAGATGAACTCCCTACTAGGCAGAAAAAAAAATGTGTTATCTTCTGCTTAGATTTTCCTCAAGATGAACTCCCTACTAGGCAGAAAAAAAAATGTGTTATCTTTCTGCTTAGATTTTCCTCAAGATGAACTCCCTACTAGGCAGAAAAAAAAATGTGTTATCTTTCTGCTTAGATTTTCCTCAAGATGAACTCCCTACTAGGCAGAAAAAAATGTGTTATCTTTCTGCTTAGATTTTCCTCAAGATGAACTCCCTACTAGGCAGAAAAAAAATGTGTTATCTTCTGCTTAGATTTTCCTCAAGATGAACTCCCTACTAGGCAGAAAAAATGTGTTATCTTTCTGCTTAGATTTTCCTCAAGATGAACTCCCTACTAGGCAGAAAAAAAAATGTGTTATCTTCTGCTTAGATTTTCCTCAAGATGAACTCCCTACTAGGCAGAAAAAAAAAATGTGTTATCTTTCTGCTTAGATTTTCCTCAAGATGAACTCCCTACTAGGCAGAAAAAAATGTGTTATCTTCTGCTTAGATTTTCCTCAAGATGAACTCCCTACTAGGCAGAAAAAAAAATGTGTTATCTTCTGCTTAGATTTTCCTCAAGATGAACTCCCTACTAGGCAGAAAAAAAATGTGTTATCTTCTGCTTAGATTTTCCTCAAGATGAACTCCCTACTAGGCAGAAAAAAAAATGTGTTATCTTTCTGCTTAGATTTTCCTCAAGATGAACTCCCTACTAGGCAGAAAAAAAATGTGTTATCTTCTGCTTAGATTTTCCTCAAGATGAACTCCCTACTAGGCAGAAAAAAAAATGTGTTATCTTTCTGCTTAGATTTTCCTCAAGATGAACTCCCCTACTAGGCAGAAAAAAAAATGTGTTATCTTCTGCTTAGATTTTCCTCAAGATGAACTCCCTACTAGGCAGAAAAAAAAATGTGTTATCTTCTGCTTAGATTTTCCTCAAGATGAACTCCCTACTAGGCAGAAAAAAAAATGTGTTATCTTCTGCTTAGATTTTCCTCAAGATGAACTCCCTACTAGGCAGAAAAAAAAATGTGTTATCTTCTGCTTAGATTTTCCTCAAGATGAACTCCCTACTAGGCAGAAAAAAAAATGTGTTATCTTTCTGCTTAGATTTTCCTCAAGATGAACTCCCTACTAGGCAGAAAAAAAAATGTGTTATCTTTCTGCTTAGATTTTCCTCAAGATGAACTCCCTACTAGGCAGAAAAAAAATGTGTTATCTTCTGCTTAGATTTTCCTCAAGATGAACTCCCTACTAGGCAGAAAAAAAAATGTGTTATCTTCTGCTTAGATTTTCCTCAAGATGAACTCCCTACTGTTTTGCTGAATCTATGTGTGTCTCTGTATAATGTCCATGAAATGGTACAAGAGTGAATTAGCCGTGGAGTTCTGTGCCATTTTACATGTCTCTTTTTTTTTGTCAACCATTGGGGTCTATCCCACCAGTTCACCTGAAAATAGTATATACCTGTATAAAGGTGGGAGTCTTTTTTTTTTCTTTAGCACTGTCATATTTTACTGTAGGGTCACTTTTGTTTTAATTATATGAAAAAAACAAGGTTTTGATAGTATCTTTAACCTGGGCGCTCAACCCCTTATTTCGCGAAATAATACTTTCTATTCTCATTGAATGTACATACAATTGTAAACAAAAAAAAACCTTTGAGTGCCCCAACAGCAGAGCAATCTTTTAATACATAACAAACAAGGTTTAGATTCAGGCAATTGACACATTTAACTAACTGGCCATGTCAGGCTAGAACAGGCAGACGCCATTTATTTGTTATGGCCCCCCACTACTTGTTAGTGCATTTGGTGGTTATATTGAATAGTTCAGAGCAGTCAAATGTTTTTTTTTTTTAGTTAGACACTGTGTAAAGTATATTAGTAGTGGATGTTATTCTGTTTTAGCATTTTCAGTTTTTTTTTTTTTTTTCTTAAAATTTTGAACAACATATCCTTGATTTTTTTTTTTTTTTGAGGGAAAAATTCAAACTTTCCTTTTTTTTTTAGCTCAGCCTCACCATTTATTCTGACTTGTCATTTTTCATACTTTTACTAATACATCTCAATATTAATTTTAATATTGATTTTTGTCAAGTAATGTGTTTCTAACATTATTTTTTTATTTATGAAAAATGATATTTTTAATTCGGCTTTTCTATCACTGAAACAATTCATAGTTAGATTTTATTTGTTCCTTGGATGCTGTTTTGAAAAGTTAAATCTCATGCATTTTTAAATGCTACATTATGAAAAGCTTCTACCTTAGAAATATTGACATGTTTCTAATGGATCTCCCCCCCCCCCCCCCAAAGACCAGCCTTGGACTTGATCTCCCACAAGACCAGCCCTGGACTAGATCCCCCCCCCCCCCAAGACCAGCCCTGGACTAGATCTCCGACCGCCAAGACCAGCCCTGGACTAGATCTCCGACCGCCAAGACCAGCCCTGGACTAGATCTCCCCCCCCCCCCAAGACCAGCCTTGGACTAGATCTCCCACAAGACCAGCCCTGGACTAGATCTCCCCCCCCAAAGACCAGCCTTGGACTAGATCTCCCACAAGACCAGCCCTGGACTAGATCTCCCCCCCCAAAGACCAGCCTTGGACTAGATCTCCCACAAGACCAGCCCTGGACTAGATCTCCCCCCCCCCCCAAAGACCAGCCTTGGACTTGATCTCCCACAAGACCAGCCCTGGACTAGATCTCCGACCGCCAAGACCAGCCCTGGACTATATCTCCGACCGCCAAGACCAGCCCTGGACTAGATCTCCGACCGCCAAGACCAGCCCTGGACTAGATCTCCGACCGCCAAGACCAGCCCTGGACTAGATCCCCCCCCAAAGACCAGCCTTGGACTTGATCTCCCACAAGACCAGCCCTGGACTAGATCCCCCCCCCCAAGACCAGCCCTGGACTAGATCTCCGACCGCCAAGACCAGCCCTGGACTAGATCTCCGACCGCCAAGACCAGCCCTGGACTAGATCTCCCCCCCCAAAGACCAGCCTTGGACTAGATCTCCCACAAGACCAGCCCTGGACTAGATCTCCCCCCCCAAAGACCAGCCTTGGACTAGATCTCCCACAAGACCAGCCCTGGACTAGATCTCCCCCCCCAAAGACCAGCCTTGGACTTGATCTCCCACAAGACCAGCCCTGGACTAGATCTCCGACCGCCAAGACCAGCCCTGGACTAGATCTCCGACCGCCAAGACCAGCCCTGGACTAGATCTCCGACCGCCAAGACCAGCCCTGGACTAGATCTCCGACCGCCAAGACCAGCCCTGGACTAGATCTCCCCCCCCAAAGACCAGCCTTGGACTTGATCTCCCACAAGACCAGCCCTGGACTAGATCTCCGACCGCCAAGACCAGCCCTGGACTAGATCTCCGACCGCCAAGACCAGCCCTGGACTAGATCTCCGACCGCCAAGACCAGCCCTGGACTAGATCTCCGACCGCCAAGACCAGCCCTGGACTAGATCTCCGACCGCCAAGACCAGCCCTGGACTAGATCTCCGACCGCCAAGACCAGCCCTGGACTAGATCTCCCCCCCAAGACCAGCCTTGGACTAGATCTCCCACAAGACCAGCCCTGGACTAGATCTCCCCCCCCCAAAGACCAGCCTTGGACTAGATCTCCCACAAGACCAGCCCTGGACTAGATCTCCCCCCCCAAAGACCAGCCTTGGACTTGATCTCCCACAAGACCAGCCCTGGACTAGATCTCCGACCGCCAAGACCAGCCCTGGACTAGATCTCCGACCGCCAAGACCAGCCCTGGACTAGATCTCCGACCGCCAAGACCAGCCCTGGACTAGATCTCCGACCGCCAAGACCAGCCCTGGACTAGATCTCCGACCGCCAAGACCAGCCCTGGACTAGATCTCCGACCGCCAAGACCAGCCCTGGACTAGATCTCCCCCCCCCCCAAGACCAGCCTTGGACTAGATCTCCCACAAGACCAGCCCTGGACTAGATCTCCCCCCCAAAGACCAGCCTTGGACTAGATCTCCCACAAGACCAGCCCTGGACTAGATCTCCCCCCCCCCAAAGACCAGCCTTGGACTTGATCTCCCACAAGACCAGCCCTGGACTAGATCTCCGACCGCCAAGACCAGCCCTGGACTAGATCTCCGACCGCCAAGACCAGCCCTGGACTAGATCTCCGACCGCCAAGACCAGCCCTGGACTAGATCTCCGACCGCCAAGACCAGCCCTGGACTAGATCTCCCCCCCCCCAAAGACCAGCCTTGGACTTGATCTCCCACAAGACCAGCCCTGGACTAGATCTCCGACCGCCAAGACCAGCCCTGGACTAGATCTCCCCCCCCAAAGACCAGCCTTGGACTTGATCTCCCACAAGACCAGCCCTGGACTAGATCTCCGACCGCCAAGACCAGCCCTGGACTAGATCTCCGACCGCCAAGACCAGCCCTGGACTAGATCTCCGACCGCCAAGACCAGCCCTGGACTAGATCTCCGACCGCCAAGACCAGCCCTGGACTAGATCTCCCCCCCCCAAAGACCAGCCTTGGACTAGATCTCCCACAAGACCAGCCCTGGACTAGATCTCCCCCCCCCCAAAGACCAGCCTTGGACTTGATCTCCCACAAGACCAGCCCTGGACTAGATCCCCCCCCAAGACCAGCCCTGGACTAGATCTCCGACCGCCAAGACCAGCCCTGGACTAGATCTCCGACCGCCAAGACCAGCCCTGGACTAGATCTCCCCCCCCCAAAGACCAGCCTTGGACTTGATCTCCCACAAGACCAGCCCTGGACTAGATCCCCCCCCCCCCCAAGACCAGCCCTGGACTAGATCTCCGACCGCCAAGACCAGCCCTGGACTAGATCCCCCCCCCCCCAAGGACCAGCCCTAGACTTGATTTTCTTTCTAAGCCCTTGTGGACAGGGTTTAGCTTATTTGGATGTTATGCGTGGGTTGTGGATTCATAGTATATTTTGTCTAACTATATCTTAAAAACCGATTCCAAATGATCGTTCATTATCCTTCCCTACTCTATCTACATATGCAAATGTTTTGTCTGGGACCTACCAGCCTTGATGACTGCTGCGGGATACATTGTATTGGGTTGTAGTTTAGTCTTTTTAGATGCTGGCTTCAAAGCCTTTCTTCGATATTTGTCGCTTAAATTAACTCTGTGTTCCTAAAAATAGATTGGATGAAATTAAACATGGTAATCTATTGAGGCCCGCACCGGTTTCAGTAAAAACGCAAATTATCCTGGATGTTAAAGTAATGATCCTCTTATTGTGGAAATTGAACTAAATCAAAATAATCTTTCCCGGCTGCTGACCCTTTTTTTTTTTGGTGCTTGTTTGTAACGTCTGCGTTCTGTAGCTGTACTAAATCAGCATAGCCATTCTGAGAGTGGGCCGACCACTTCAAATGAAATGTCAGGCAATGTCCTGATATGTGAAGTTCATTCCCTACACTCACAAACAATTCGTGTGTTGCTCTCGTAACACTTTTGAATACATTGCTACTTTCACCTTGGCACTTACCGATAGCTTGCGGAGTTCCCAGTGAGGCACTGACACTTGTAACAAATCATAGTCTTACCAGTTATTATGACAATGCTTTTAAAACAGTTTTATTCTTATTTCTGACAATACACTGGTTACTACATCTAATGAGTAAAATGTCCAGGCACCCAAGCACAGACCCACGGGCATGCGCCCTAACTAACCAACGGGTAGTCTGGCCGTGGCGGTGAGAGTATCACGTGGTGTGTTGGTGTGTCCATGACTAAAGTCTGCTTATATTTACCCAGTGCTTTTTTTCTAGCGAAAAATGTTTGGGAACTCATTTCACATCTGTTTTTTAACTTATGTCAGAAAATACTATAATAGTCTATAATTGAATTTTCCACTGAACACAAATTTTATTGTAATGGATATTTAAAGAAATAAACGTTTTTATAAGAAAATTAGAGACTCAAAGAGTTTATTTATAATAAAAACCGACCTGACTATATAGTTTATGTGGAAAAATGTATTCTACTGTATTATGATACTGGTACCGTATTAGGCTTTAAAACAACTTCCAGAGTTTTCTCATGTTTTCATCTGACAAATCATCTCGGTTTCTTTTCTTGCTTTGTGAGTCTAGAGCTGAATGTCTGTCTCGAAGCAGCCAAGAGTCTACGTACTTTGTAGGATCAAAATATGTTAGTGGGGGGCCGACCAATCTGATGAATAAAAGTGCCGAGACTGTTTTTCATAAGCGAAGCTCTCGTTGGGGTGATTATCAAATTCATTTGTGAGAATCCCCTTTCACACTCGCTCGAAGAAATGGAAATTGTATTAAGAGCATGTATCAGAGGAAGAATTCTTTCAGAATATGTTCTTTCCGTAAGATAATCACGGAATCCAAAAATGATTTCTCTTTCGTTAAGTTGTAGCCTGCTGCACAATTTCTCAATTTCCGTTTCACCAAATGTCAACTGCTTGTTCATGTTATCTGTCCAATGGCTCTGATCTAGTATGCTAGGCCATTGAGCTAGTTCAACATCCTCATTAGAAAGTAATCTTTTCGCAATTGATTCGCTAAGTTTCTCGTAAAAGACATTTGCATCAATAGGAGGGTCGTTTCTGCTGTTTCTGTTGTGCAGTACAATTCCATTAAACATTAGATGTTCAGCAGCTGCTGTTGCATTCCTGTAGTATGGGCCCGGACTTTGCCTTCGTTCCTCGAATACCTGTACGAGTCTTTCGTGTTTCGCTGCTGTAGGTCCAAGCTCATTTCAGATAACTCTTGAAGAGCATCACACATCAGGCCAAGATCCATCACAAATTCAGTTGATGCTATTTTCTTCTTCAAACCTTCATATGTACATTTCTCACTGTTGCTTCTTGTGGGATCAGTCATTGCTTCTTCAAAATGATTCACCAGAGCTGCATAATTATTCCACACCGCAAACACTGCACGGAAACTTGACGAAACCCACCGCGTACTTAAAACACGTCCAATTTTCAATAACTCTACTTCAAGTTATTCAGCACATGAATGCAGTTCTCTGCTATTTTTTGGAGAAGCATGGTATATTACGTATAGCTTATCAAGAAAAGATTTAAATCTATTGATTCCTGAAACGTCCTTTACGGTATCTGCTACTGAAAGTTCAAGTCTGTGATTAGCACAGTGCCAGATTATCACCGATGGAAATTTATCAGTAAGTAGCTTCTTTACTCCACTTCTGCATCCCAACATGACAGATGCACCATCACATGTAGCAGAAACTATATAGTTCTTTAAGTATTCTTCACCCATTCCGTAATATTTAAGACAGTCTAGTAATGCAGTAAAGATTCCGTTGGCACTGACACTTTGAAGTTCGACTAAGTCCAGAAATAAATTTATTGGTTCTTTCATTCCAGTACCCTCTATACAACTTCGCAAGTATACTATAAGAGTTGATTTTTGACTCAGTGTGGTAGACTCATCGATCATCACTGATATTTTACTTTTTGAATCAACCACTTCTTTGACCTACTTCTGTCTCATTTCAGTGCTTATGTGGTTCACAATATTAATGCATGCATTTGTCGAATGTAGAATGCGACCCATGTCAATTCCGTTTAGTTCCTGCAAATCAATTTCCATTTTAAAGTTATTAAATGACTGATTTCCTTTCGCAACTTTGTATGCAGTGCGAAAAATTTTAGCCGTCACTATTTTCTCACGTGTCAATGACTTTAAAACTACGCTTTCAAGCTTCTCCTTTTCCTCTTCTGCTACTATCTTTACAGCAACTTGATGTCCAGCAGATTCCTTGTGAAGCAAACTTTTCTTACGGAGTGAATTCTGCTGTTTCTTTTTTTCATCTCCGTAACAAGATACTGTGCCATCAGTCCATTCTTTCGATATTTTCATGCCCATTTTTGCTTCTATGCCAAGTGTTCCAATCTTTCGGCAGACTGTACAGCCGAGCTTTTTTCTTCTAACGCACAGCCACTCATATCTTCCGCAGAAGTCTATTTTTTGCTCCAATGTCCAACAACTTGGCAAGTCACTGTCAGAGTCTATGTTTACATCGCCATGATCGCCTACACACGTTTGTTCTGACACTGTCGTTTGAATCGTTTGTATAATATCGACATTATCTTTCGCAACTTCTTGTTTTAATTGTTTGTTTACCGGAGCAGCAGATGGGAAAAAGTGTGAGATTCTTTTCATTTCAACGCTTTTTTGCTTGTTTAATTATTATAAATTTTCAGACTTTAAAATGACAAAGAAAAATTATTTACCAAAGTTTGTACAAAAATCAGCCACTCCGGAAATAGAAATAGGTTCGAATATCTATGGGTTCGAATATATCTCATTATAATATCAAATATGTATTCATGCGCGCTTCTAGCCTGCCGTTTAACTTACTTGATCAACAATATTTTTCCGCTGAAAAACTTTTTTTCTATAAAATTTTTAAACGAAACATTTTTTATTTTCTATAATATACAATATTTCAAAAATTTAATTTTTTTCTCAAATTTATATAATTTTTATAATATTCAGTTGAAAATTTTATTTCGTATAATTGTTTAATATGTATTCTTGCGTTATAGCCTACCGTATAACCTGCTTGATCTGAAAAACATTTCTGCTTGAAAAAATTATTTTTTTATTACAAATCTGGCCAAAAAAGCTATGGGAACTCAGCTCCCATGAGTTCCCACTGAAAAAAAGCACTGTATTTACCTAAAGACTAGCCTGCCCAAGCTTATATTTACCTAAAGACTAGCCTGCCCAAGCTTATATTTACCTAAAGACTTGCCTGCCCAAGCTTATATTTACCTAAAGACTAGCCTGCCCAAGCTTATATTTACCTAAAGACTAGCCTGCCCAAGCTTATCCATTATCTTGTCTTAACATTGTATGTGTGTACCGAATCCAGTCGTTTCTCTCTGCCATGTTCAAATTGCACAAGAGTGAATTAACTGTGGGAAATCTGAAGACACCGTAATCATTTTTTTTTTAACAATTCTTGGGCTGTCCGATCTGTTCCCCTGCATTTTATCTCACGTGTATAATTCTTAATGATTTGTTGTCACGAGCAGTCTATGCCAAGTGATCTAACTGTCATCATAATGAAACATAATACAATTTTATTATGGTATCAAATGGACACCAGCTGGCTTCTACCAAGACTGGTCTCCTACCCAGCTTTCAACTCTGACCAAGTATGTCCACCGCTTTACTGGTCACATGCGGACTGGACTGTCCAGCTCAACACGTGTCCATGATATATCACAATCACATAATAATAATTCTCAAATCTGACAGCCAGGCGCTGTCTCTTAATACTCTCTGTCCTGTCTTCTCTCCTGTGTCTACTCCGGTCTCACCCCACTGAACTCTATATTTAACTACGGAGCTTGCGCCAGTTATAACCTGATGTGTTGCTGTCGGTACATTTCAGAACATAGTGTGCATAGTGTTTTATTTATTTTAAAAAAAACTAACTCCAACAACTGGAATGCAATACGAAAAATATTTATTCGTCCACTTGACTACGATATACAAACTACTAACTTAACACAACCTCGCAGTACCAGGGTCATAGCATAACTAACTGGACTTGAACCAACTGTTCACACAGTCCAGTTACACAGACGGACACGTGGCGCATCACCCTATCTCCAGTAACACGCCGATGCTCTCCCCTGCGCGCGCGCACACACACACACACAGAGGCAATCTGTGACAGTATTATATCATAAAGTAACAACTTATTCTCAAATGTCCCGTCTACCCGCTACATTGTTCAACAAATTTGTCTATTCTATTGTACGTTGAACTTAAACTCATGACATCTTGAAAATTCATTGACGTGTATTCTACTTTGCACATCTGTGTGCCTATTGGTTACTTGGCCAGAGTAGACTTCAACATTGTATGATAACCCCGCCCCCCCTTCCCATGCACCCAGAACAACAAATAGTTTTAAATCTTCTAAGTGGGTTAAATTGACCTCAGTTGAACTCAGCTGCTCTCATTATATTTTGTTCCAGGAGGTAGGAAAGAAACTCAGTGTATGTGTGGTGTCTCTGTAAGGAGTTGAAAGATCCCATACACTACTACGTTTTTTGTTGGTGCCCTTCACATTCAGTTGCCAGGGACTAATTGGGGGTGGGGGGGAACAAGACCCCTTATCCCGAAAAAGTAAGTGACTCGAATGTGACAATCGCGCCTTCAAAGGTGTTGTCTCCAACTTCCTTGTCTTGTAGATCGGATCGAGAATGATCCCTACACGCCTCGGCAGACAGGATTTCCACCCAGAATGGTTTTATTTTGTCCGCACCCATCCTGGGAGTCTCCTTGTCCATCTGTCTCCAGGAACCACCCAGCACCGTCTTTTGCTTGAGACGGAGGGGCCTCTGCAGGGTTTTCTTTTGGCCGTTCGGTGCTTGGTGGCTTCCTTAGGAGGCCCACTTTGCTTGACACCATTCTTCCATCTAGACGGAAAGGCCAAGAGTTTGGCTCTGGTCTCTCTCGCAGGAGTGTTTCCAGACCGAATCTTCACGGTGATCCCCTGGGGGTTCAGATAGAGGTACTATGCCAGGATCAGTTTGCTCTCCATTACACAGAGTGTCGGTAATATAATCTAGTATGGAACTCCGCCCCCCCCCCCACGAGACCTCCTCAGGTTCAGAACAAGATGGAGGGTTCGAGAGTAGAGGGTTTCACAGTGGGAGCCATGTGAGGTAGAGAATCAGTTATCTCTCTGGGATGGAACGTGCCCCGCTTTTATACATAATTTTATCTTGCCCTTGATTGCTTCGAGTGTCCTGAGAGGAAAATGAACCACCAGTTTTTCAGCAATCTCGTTCCGACATAATCCCTGCTGGGCAAGGTGTTCATATTGCCGCACAAGTGAGGCTGTTTCCTCGGCATCCCAACTTCCCTTAGAGGTTCTAGAATAGTTGTCGAGACTATCATTGTTAGTCTCATATGCCTTTTATGAAGGCCCATATCCTTGGCTGTTGAAAAAGCCTCATCACAGTAGGGGGCATGCCATGCCCATATCGATTACATTCTGTCTCCTGGTACATTTACACCAGATCGCCCGGCCCATATCGATTACATTCTGTCTCCTGGTACATTTACACCAGATCGCTCAGGGAAAGGGAGACAATATTTTCTTAGAGACCATCCACTTTGTTATCCGGGCAGATCGTTCATGCGCGTTATGTCTGATACAATACTTCTGGAACTGAGCATCCCGTTCTATAATAACTCGTTGATAATAACATTCAAATCTAATACCATTAAACTATTTCACAGCCGTTGTAGCCTATGGTTCTTAAGGCCCTTCTGGATTTCTTTAGGCAGGGCCGCGCCGAACCTATCTGCCGCCCGGGTGCAAATAAGATCAGTTCATCCATTAAGTACACCACAGAAAATAACTCTTTAAATAGTTCATTGATGTTCATTACTTTTTCTTCTCATTGTTTGATCTGCTTTATTTTATTATTATAAATAACTGACGTCATCATCGCTCATTTTTTTATGTGCTCAGATATTTCACTGATTGATCTAAAAAGTATGTGCCACTAGCTGAGAAATACCGATTTATTTTTCATCCTTGTGTGCAAAGATTCGAATTTTTTTTCTTACTTGGCCGGTCAGTTGGCATGTGGTGCTCCACGTGAACTAATTCTGCTATTATATTTGGCGTCTACCAAATTAGACTCCATATCTACAGCTTCTCGTGTACTCAACTAGATATCTCAAAGATTCAGCGTGATCTTTACTTTCGATTGTTCTGTTACATTTGATCAACGTATGCCCAGAGTACAATACATGCATTATGACATTGCACAGTCATACAAACTTCAAGTATCAAATTCACATAACACGAAGTTGTGTCATTCATTACACAGTGTAGCTTTAGGTTCTTACTTCAACATTCTTCATGTTGTCATCACCATAGATTCTAAAACCAATTTATGGCTGTACCGGTTACCGCACAAGTACTTTCTTCATTTTTTTTACCCGTGGCCGTTTTACTCCAGAATATTACCTACAATACTTTTAAATGATTCGTAACAGTCTTCATGCGGTAATCATACGGCTTTAGCATAAACTCTTCTGTTGTTTTCATGCAGTTATCATTATGTATGTACCATCCCCCTCTACTCTTGTCTTTATGCAGTTATCATATACTAGCTGCAAGTGCCCGGGTTTAAAATAAGGTTTTCTGGGGGTTTTTTTAAGAAGCGTAATTAAGATTTAAAATAAGACGCGTAAAAAAGAGTTTATTAGCATGCAATAAAAGGGTACATTTATCTTAAAGCAATGTGATAGACAACATTTTTGGCAGTTCCATTTGGAGTGTGCACATAAAGATTTTCCTCTTTGCCCACTCTGGAGCAGGCCACATATAACTGCCCATGAGAAAAGCATGGTGTCTGCAAATCTATACCAGCAATTCCAAGAGACTGGCCCTGTGACTTGTTGATTGTCATGGCAAAGCACAGTTTCAAAGGGAACTGTATTCTCTTGAATTGTATGGGGTTGTCTGAGGGGAATAATGGGTATTCTTGGAATGAAGACATCATCACCCCTAGCACACCCTGTGAGTACTGTGGCTTGAATTAAATGTTGCATCAGCTTTTTCACAATTAATCTTATGCCATTGCACAACCTAGGTGCATCAATATTTCGGATCAGCATAATTGGAGCACCAACTTTCAGAAACAAGTTGTGGGATTGCAAATCATGAGTCTGGATGGAATTCAAGAACTCATTGTGATATTGTACTGCTTCATCATCATTAAGGATGCAGTCGATGGACTTGTAGGCATATTCTTGCCCTGGAAGCTGCTTCTGATTGCCTTTGCTCAGGTGTTTCAGCTGCTCTGGATGCATTCTGGCGAACTTGTTGTGACTGGAGTTGCACTTGATATTGCTCTGGAGTTTCAGCTGCTCTCGTAAGACTGTGGCGGACCTGATCTGCCTGTAGTCTTGATCTTTTTTCATCAGGAGCTTCTGCTGCACGTGTACGTTCTACTGCTTTTGACTTGTTTTCCTTCCCAGACTCCCTCTTTTCTTCTTAGGCATGACTGTAGCAAAAGATGACAATTCCTATGGATGAAGGAATGGAATGTAATAAGTAAGTGATGTGATATTTGGTTCCCCGTACCGATCATGTTTATAGTAAGTGTGCTATGTGGGAGAGAAGCTCGTAAAACCTGAAATCGGGGTAAAAGTTTGCCAATTTTCATGTCTTTGATTACCAAAATAATTAATTACAATTAAAGTACCCATTGAGATGTAACGAAACCTGTTTAAGAACCTTTCCCATGTAATTTTGTGTACGTGTACCAAATTTCACGTTATTTGGTTGTCTGGATCTTGAGTTATAAGGGAACAGAAAAACAGACAACAAATGCGTCTTATAAGTGTAGAGATATGTCTGTACCATACCCCTCTACTGTTGCAGCCCTTATTTTCAACACTACTGCATGACCAATAGTTGTCCTACCTGGGGCTCACGATCTACAGATGGTATGGTTTAATTTAAATGTTTAGAAGACTATGGGAAGACATCAATTCTCTGTTGTATCCAAGACTTCAGTTTTCTGTTGTATCTAAGACTTCAGTTTTCTGTTGTATCTAAGACTTCAGTTTTCTGTTGTATCTAAGACTTCAGTTTTCTGTTGTATCTAAGACTTCAGTTCTGTTATATCTAAGACTTCAGTTTTCTGTTGTATCTAAGACTTCAGTTCTCTGTTGTATCTAAGACTTCAGTTTTCTGTTGTATCTTATTGAAATTTACTTGCCGTGTGTCCATAACGAGTTTCTTGGTAATTTTTTCCTTAATACTTTTCATTCGTAAAACATTTTTTTTTCTTTTGAAATCTAAAAACAATCTTTTGAATTTATTTTAATGATCAGTTGAGTTGATGAATATTTAAGGTTATACTAATAGATGGCATCAGAAAATCAAAAAGACTTACAGAATCGTATGAATTGATAATTTATAAGGTGTTGTTATTGTTGTTTTTTTTTTAAAGTCTGTTTTAAATGTAAGATTTCCCCGCCCTTTAGAGGCTGCACCCTCTCGCTCCATAGAACGGCCCGGCCCCGTTTGTAGGATTCCCCCACCCACCGGGTCTCGTTGTTAAAATGATTTGGGTGTATCACAAAGTATTATAAATGTACTTAGATAGAACCTTCTTAAAAATCGAATCATTAAATGAAAACACTTTTGCCCCGTGCCCGTTTGTGCGCCACCGTTAAAATTAAATCACATTAAATAATATAGAAAGACCACACCACAGAATGTATACGTAGTTTTGTGGTCCGGTGGCATATCTTGTAAAATGTCATGACCACTGCACGGCACCAAATCGTCGTAAACCATATATATTATCAGCACCAATGTTCTGTTGAATGTTGTTGCATCATGTGGTACTGTCAATCACGTGATCATTGAGTCAACAAATGGACCGTGGTCAACATTTACTATGACAACACAAAAAAGTAATAATAAAGTAAAGAATCACTAAAGCTGCACATAACGCAATGCACTGCTCCACAATATATATATATATATATATATATCCACTTTTTAACAATCTCTCGAGCGGTCATCATACTACAACTTTCGCCATCGCGGTCAACTGTCATCTGACCAACCTCAACCAATCCTCTTCTACTTCTCACCTTTCACCCACTCAGTCGTCACGATCACACCCAACACGTGAAAAGTTCAACAGACACACACACACACAACACATCCATGACATCCAGACATGGTTCGTCATTTTATTTCACAACATGGCGATACTGTAAAACACTAAATATGAACTCTGAACGAATTGCTTGACTCTTAAATATGTGTATACCCTTACAGGTCTTACAGCAATCCTTTCCGATTCTCTACCAGTTGATTAACTAAATACATACTCAACCTCCTCCCACTCTGTTTGACTTCTGCCCTGTCACGCGGGGGGTCATTGCCATTCTTACCAGACACACACATTCTGTACTAGGCATAGATGTCATCTAATATTCATACCCTGACACACATATTCTGTGCTAGGCAATCACAGACGTCATCTAACATTCATACCTGACATACACATTCTGTACTAGGCAATCACAGACGTCATCTAACATTCATACCTGACATACACATTCTGTGCTAGGCAATCACAGACGTCATCTAACATTCATACCTGACATACACATTCTGTACTAGGCACACACACCTACTGCACGTGAAAGGTGTACCTACAAATTATAGCTAAATTTTATATATATACTATTGAAACAGCAGTATTATACCCCTTATCGAAATACTTCCGGATGAAATCCGTTGAGTGGTTTTAGCAACAACGACAATATAAAAAAATGGAGGATCATGTCGGATTCTAATCCTGCCATGAAAACACAGCTCTCTGTAACTTGTAATTGTCCTGAACTACTTCTATTGACTGCCACTTCCTGGGAATGGGGGTCTAATTTCTTTTTTCCATCTGAGTAATTTGCTGCAGTCCAAAAAAAAATAATTTAAACATGGCCTGCAATCTCATCTTGTAGTTCTGCGTGTGAATGTTTCAATAGTTGATTCAACTCACTATGGCGCCATACAGAAATCTCTCTGGGGTCTACAGGAAGTGTGCCTCAGCCTTTGTGTTCCTGCTGGCTGCAATGCCTGTTATTTCTAGTCACGTCCGCCAGGCGGATCCCGCCGTTGGTGGACACCAAATGAAATAAAGAGGATAACATCAGTGTTTCTCAAAGTGTGATACGCGTAGGTACGCAAAGAGTTCTGTGCAAGGGAGGGGTATGCGCCGTACCAGGGCTGAGAACATCGGTTAAACTTACACGGCGAAAGCGACAACAATGAAATGGCGGGGAAACCAGGATCGTTACTTCGGTCTGCACATTTTTTTTCACAAGGGTCACTCATATTAAGAAAATAAAGAATGGGCACATTTCGAAAGTTTGAGAAACACTGGAATTCATAATTCGTGAACATTTCTACACCATTGTTAAAATGCATTCACCTTAAAAGAAAGAAAACCGTGAATCATCCCGGGTCACTTGATCATTAAATAAATTGATTCATGTTTTTACTGGGGGGGGGGGATTATAAATATTAATGGCTGCCTAGGATAGTGGAAGCTGGGTTATTGCAAAATTCTGAGAATCCAATGTGACCTTACAGATTCCTGTTGACAAACGAGTTGTTTTTTTTTTTTATATACATCATTCGATAAGATGACCATTAGCATTGACGGACAGCACTTGTTCTAAATGGTAACGATTTGTTACTGATATTTTCAGCGATGAATGATAGTTAATTACTGATGAAATTGGTGAGACACTCATTCTTAAGATTCTTTCCATACGTTTTTCTCTGAAGCTAATAATATAAATAAAATCGATATTAAATAACCAATACAACATCTTGTAAAGAAAATCACTCCCAGAAGCTTCAGAACCGGGTCATCTATGAATAACGCCTTTCTTCTCCCCCGGCATCATTTTTCTGTTGCATTATTGGGGGGAGGGGGGGGCTGAGGTAATTCAGGTGCTGTCGCGCGCATTTTGTATGCCTAATAGGGTTAGGGAAAATTGATTCGTTTTAATAAACGTGAACTAAATGTCAGTTATTTTTAGCATAGATTTTTCAAAGAGTTTAAAGTTCTGTATCCAATTTATATTGCGACTGAATGATACTCTATGAACATATTGTAGAGAGCCCTACTCATGTCTTGTTGTTATACGTTCACAATACAACGGTATGAGAAATAAAAAGTATTACATATGAATGTTTTTTTAGCTGTATTTTAATTTTTTCAAGTATAAAATTGTTATATGTGGGCCTATGATACCCGGCACTACTTTATTATTATTATAACTTGTATCTCCATGTTAACTTCTTATAACGTATTTGGTCCTAGTATTTTTGCTTTTTTACCGTTTCAGTTCATACTTATGGTAGTAGTGTGTAAAATTGTAGGCCTAATTGTAATGACATTACTCTATTTGGTGTTAATACTACTTTATTTGTTTTTTTAAGCTTGTTGCTTTTTTTAGTTGTTGTTGTTGTTGACGTATGAATTTACTATATTTCATTAAACTGTTTAATCATTAGTCTTGATTTTTCTTTTACAATAATAAAAGCCTCTGTTGTTTCAGTGTGATGTTTGTAATTTTTCTTCTTAATGTTTGGTGAAGAAGTTATCATTGAATATAATAAACAACAACGAAATTTAAAAAAAAAAGCTTTTATTATTTATCTGTTAACTAAAATATCAGAATATATATATATATATATATATATATATATATATATATATATATATATATATATATATATATATACATATACTTCGGGAAGGGAGAATACAATAGGGTAAATGGTTGAAATATAATCCCAGCAACTTCAATAAACAAGACAAAAGCATTATGTTTATTGACCAAGTGTGTGTGTGTTCTCTCCACACATGCAGTACATCTCTCGGGTCATCTTATTTTTGTCCAGATGAGTTGTGAAACGTCCAAACATTTGACGTTTACGTCTCGTCACATTGTTTACATTTGACTGGTGAGGACTCAAAGCTGCAGGCAGTGGACTGGTGTTTGCTCAAGCTCTACCAGAGGCTAGGTTGAAGTCCGTGGGTCTAACTGATCCAGTAAATTGATTAAAAATCGAACCCTCGCGACCACTTGTAGCTGCACGTAGCCATCTTTACTCACTACACTAAGGTACACAACTCTGCTTGTTTCCTTGGACTGTTGGACGGTCCCCTTGAAAAACTGAAATAGCTGGATAAGAAAACAAAGAGGTTTAACGTATTTCAATCAATGCAGATAAAAGAAAATTCCTCTATCTAAAATATGTGTAGCCCTGTTTTTAATACATTGAATAGTTCAGTAAGGCTAACAGATTTATATACTGAACTGTCTTATCATCACCCCCCCTCTCCCATTTAAATAATTATCACCGAGATGTCTGGTTGAGCTTCAAGGTTGATGGATTGCCCTACTCGTAACCTTTATATTGTAGACCTGTCCGTTTACCAGCGCCCATCTTGAATTATATTTTTACATTAAATTTTTCACTTTTACAAGTAGATAAGAAAACCATGAAGGTTGTAGCCTATAACTGGTGAATTGATAATAGATTATTTCTTAGATTAGTATACAACACTATAAAAGACTCGTTACAATACACTAAAACATATGGCAGACTCTACCATTGCTACGTGTTAGTTTGACAAAGAGGACTAGATTTGAAGTTAAGAATACTACTGTGAAAAATGTGTAATTAACAAGGAGAATTCAGTTTCAAGAAATACTGTTTTTAAGAAAATTATATGAACTTTTGAAACTCTTAACGTCTGCTGAGAAGATGTAACACATTTCCATTTTTGTATGTAACGAATAATTATGAGAACAATCGGTGTTTTTCTTCACTTTCTTAGAGCCAACTGGCAATGTAATAGTAAAGAATATCTAACGGTCACAACTTTCTATTTCTAAACACATAATATGCGTCAGTTCCCCATTTCCGAGCCTATAATTGCACTGCTCTAGAGCTCATCTCTACTCCGTAAAACTACAATATCAAGAGGTTCCGCGTTACCTGTCGTACACGGGCAGGCCGCTTTCGGCCCTGCTTTTCTCCACCCTCCAGTGGTAACAGTTCTGCATCAGTATGAGTAGGCTGAAGAGGATGCCCACTCCCAGGATGAGCCCGGAAACAACAGCCTGTCTGTGAGGAGTGATCAACACCAGCAGCAGAGCCACGTCTGGAAAACGGCAGAATACAATTGTGGTCAAGTGACTCATCAAAACGATAACATTACAATAATGGAACGATACTATGCCTAAAAGCATTGATAGCCTAAATGTGAATGAATTTTTAATCGGCCGACACAAATTACCGCTTTCCTCACCCGCCAACGTGTTTGAAACAAATAAATAGTACTAGGCTGGATAGCGAAGTCGATAGCGATAATATTCGACGCTGACTTGAATAGAGGAGATGGGCGCCACCAAGTCTATAAGCCCAGAGAAAGGGTGAATGAAAGCACAACAGATGTCTGTTGATGTCGTCCCCCCCCCCCGAATGACCACATAGGTTAAGGGTATACTAATAAAAATCTATAATTATATCCAGTACTGAGTATGACGTCAATATAAAAACTAATCCCGTACATTAGAAATGAGTAACATACTTTTTGAATAATGTCAATAAAATTGTGTCAAATGGGGGCCATCACCCCACCAATGATCTTCACACAAAAAAATTACATAGGGAAATGTAGCCTGCATATTATAATCATTGATTATCTGAAGAAAATGTACAGCAACATTTATCTGTGAAATCCCTATGTTCGTAAGTGAAGTCCCTGTAAGGATGAGATGAAATCTAAACCACTAATGGGACTGTTGCTTTATGGTGCCCTTCTTTCATCCCCACCGTAGCCGGTAGCGCAATGGCCATGGGGGGGATATGTCGGGAACTTGACTCAAGACCTGAAAAATTTTCCTTGGTCCTCATCGGTGAAGTCCCTATAGGGATAAGACGTTTATCCGTTAGGTTCTATAGTTCACTCTGGGATTGTTTTTTTTTTTTTGCAGTGCCCTCTTTCATCTCCGCCATAGCCGATAGTGGATTGGTCATGGAGGCACCACGGGAAGGAACTTTAACCAAGACCTGGAAAAATTACATTGGTTCTCACCGCATATCAAACCCGGAACCCTAAACATATTGATGCCACGACTTATTCAATCATTATTGACAAGTATAAATCAAGAACAGACTCAAGTGTGAAGGAGAGACAACCGTACAATCTTTAGCTTAGCTCCATGTTAAATTCGGATATCACCACATTAAGAAAGAAAAATATTTTCACTCGGTTTTAGTTTAAAGTATCTTAGTAGTACATGTGTACTCTTTTTCATTGCCTCTGGTGTCAATAGAGTGGTAGTGTTTACACGGCAATCACCGTCTAACCCCGCTCCAATCAGCATTGGTGACTCCCACGGTTAAGGTGGGATAGACTCTAGAACCACACGAAGCTTACCTAATAAAACCTTAAGGTGGGATAGACTCTAGAACCACATGAAGCTTACCTAATAAAAACACAGGAATGCAGAGAAAAAATCCAGACACCGCTAAAATGCGACTACTGGCACATTCTCGAAGGAATTTATGAGCCCTGGAAATAAAAAAAAAATAATAATAAAGTTTGTAAAAAAAATCAGTTTGGTGTCGAAACGATAATTATATTGGCCTAAATTTAAGCAGGATTAATGTTAAGATAAATGTGTTTGATTGTCCTCAAAACAAGATAGTGTTCATTGTTCTCTAACGGTTTTACAGATGAAACATGGCGTAGAAATGAATCTTAAATAGAGAAACGGAAGTGCACTAGCCTTGTCTGTAGCAGACGTGCGAGTCGGTGCGACCATAAAGAGGTCTCAATTTGCTAACATATTACGTATCGCCTTATCCCGCAGGGAGAGGGGAGATGTGCTTAAGTGTGGCATAATGTGACAGAGTTCGGGGAAGGGATTAGCTGAAGTGTAGTTGTAAAGTTCCATCAGATGAAGTGTAGAATTCATCTGTTTTTATAACCTCGGCATTTGAAGGAATTTTGGAACGACTTTAAAAACAAATCTCACCTGGGAAAAATACAATGGTTCTCACCGAGGATAGAACCCAGGACTCTCAGGTCGAGGGTCGAGTATCTACACTATTCGGCCATCCGTCCCACAGCTGAAGCTACTGAATCATTATAGAGAGTCTCGACCTCTCGGGCCTATAAATTAAATCACCTGCATGGCCTTGACAATAATTATACTATCTTTGTTTGTTTTTTTTTTTAATTTGACAAGCAGATAACTTTTTAAAAGTATATTCGTTAAACTATCTCATGGAAATACCGGTAGTAACGTTCATATCAAGAGTAGTGTTTTTGTAGTTGTATGCAGTGCTCGATTTTTAAGAAAAAACCAGTGCCGGGTATGAAAAACAAATGCCTGCAGAGCCAGGGATAAATATCTATGGTTTCATCCCCGGCTGGGATATATTAGCTAAAGCAGCGCCGGGGATGACAGGTCTCAGTGCCGGGATATCCCCGGCGATAAATCGAGCCCTGGAAACTTGTATGAAATGTATATATGACTCAAAGCAAGCAACGTATTACTAATAAATTTCAACAAAAATGACAATGTATGAATGTACACTAGATTGGCTCCTCTTGTCATTTGCCAAGTTGGAGTGATGGTACAATTAGTTGAAAACGGAACAACGTGTATGCAGTGGCATCACTAAGGTTGGTTGGTGTCACCCGGTGCGGAAAGTTCAGGGTGTCACCCCCCCCCCCAAGACTTCCACCTTTAACAGCGGAACATATTTTCGAATTTCCCTGCACTAGACCTTAGAGAGCCGCCTATAACTGTAATGTTTGTGCAATACGTCTCGGGAGGGGGGAGGTACCGTTACATTTAATGATTGTAGTCTATGAAAGTCCACATAGCAACCACTTATCATTAAAAAACGTGAATAGAAAGTGAAGAGGAGAATGGTCTAGTCAACTCTAGTCAATAATATACATGTATATGTATTGGTTTTAACTTTAAGTGCTAGAGAGTGCTTAAGCGCTTACCTCTCCTCCCCTGCAGACGCTTTCAGTATTTTCGAGGCCAAAAAACACTGCATCGAGCAGACCAACAGGCAACAAAGACACGCCGAGATGACCAGGGAAGTGATGGCGAAGCTGGCCATCCAGATAGACTCTTTCTGGGGCGCGTTGCCGTGCACATTTGGGAACGTTTGGTTACCGCTGTCTGGTAACCCGACGTGAGGTGTATGAAAGCGGCCGTTTCCCGTAGGGGGGTCCAGGTAAGGTTGACTCATTCCGATGAGGGTGTTTAAGATGAACAGCGAGAGGAAAGCAACGACCAGCGACGTCACCGATATGAGACCCAAACTGCAACAGGTAACAAAATAATAATGAGTGTGTGTGTGTGCAAGAAGTAAGAGGTTGTATTCAATACGTGATTGGCGGAGGGGGTCGGAGAGGAGGGGAGTGGGGTAATCAAATAACTTCTTAATTTTATAAAGTGTCATTGCATTTGAACTTGAGTTTTGATAAATGTGTATATTGGAAAGTGCATCTCTTAGCAGATAAATGGTTGTGGCTCTTGTTTCAATACATTTTCATTGTTCATATTACTTTCTGCATATAGGCCTACTAATAATTATTTATTTAATAAGCAAAAAGTAAAGGCAATGCATAGTCACCTTCAGGCCCGTAACGTGCGGGGGGGAGGGCTGGGGGCCGCCCCACCCCTGCGTTGTGTCTGGCTCCCTCTGCTTGTTTGCTCTACCTTGTAACATTTATTTCCTGCCCCCCCCCCCCGCTATAGAATTTTCACGCTACGGGGCTAGTCACCTCCCTGAAGCGTGCTAGAATAGCATAAATCTAATTGAATAGCCAATTACCTTTGTATGAAGCTGTTCAGACTATGTTGTCTCTCGAATCTTGTATCGGGGTCATCGCTCGCTAGGCTGTACCGCGATACACCGACATCTAGATTGGGTCTGCATAGACTGAAATTAGGCATTGTGGGGTGAGGCGAGAGAAAAAGAGGAAGTATTTTAATCATAAATTTAAACAAGTCATGACTGAATTACGTTATAACAGTCGGATTTTAATGTTAATTTCAAATGAGCGTGACTAATGAAGTCAGCGATCATTCAAATTGGAATAAATGATCTTCATTTATTTATCACAACAACAGCGATGAGTCAACCGTTGAAGATTTAGCAACCACTATGGTATTTTATTAGTAGGACGAGATATCTATCTATCTGTCGTCTAGCTATATGTCTGCCTGACTGTCTGTATTTCTGTGATGTATATTTATATTGTGATATTCATTATTTGAACGATACAATGTCTTTGATTAATTGAATCGATATGAAGAGGTAATCCGGTTTTGTTTTGTTTACCTAAAAAAAATAATATATGCAAAAAAAAATAAAAATAAAGTTATACTAAGTATTTCTCTTTAAGTTGTTGAAGTTACGGTGACCAGATTTTATCTGGGGGGCGATGGGGTTTTTTTTGGGGGGGGGGGAGGCTTGGCACTGATGGAAGGATATCGCCACACACAGGGGCGCCATATGAGGGAGGCGACCCGAACACCTTTTAGGGGCCTAAACTTGTGGTTGGGGGGGGGGGCATCGCTTTTAAAAAAAAAGTTTAATCTTGTTTCTCCGTAAACTTTATAATGAATAAATATGACTTCACATTCGGGGTCAAAGAGGCTGAGCCAATCAGATTGTACCAGCATTTTTGTTTAGGGCCCCAAATGTAGCTTTACATAGTTCCCCCCCGGCCCCAAAAAAATTTACCTTTGCTTGAAGCCCCCATATTTTTCTTAGTCTAGGGCCCCAAAATGTAATTTTGCCTAGAACCCCAAAATTTACCTTCGTATATGAGCCCTTCTCCCCCCCCCCCAAAAAAAAAAAACCAACACCAACACAAGAGCTGTTCTGAAGCTGAGTAACCGAAACGAGACACACACATACACACAAATGTTTGACCTACATTTCATCCATGTATTTTTTTATCGATTAACTTTGGGAGAAATACAGACGAGAGAGAGAGGGAGAGAGAGAGGGGGGGGAGGGAGAGAGATACTCCAAATATCACGTGCATGATGTGGCTTCAAGTACAGCTTTGGTGTAAGTATATATCTCGCCTGTTTACAGCATTGAAGTGCTCACGATGGGTTGGGGGCATCACATCAAGGAAGGGGTGGTAAATCAAGATGATGAACCTTAAAAACATTACCTAGATATTTTTCTTTTAAATACAAAGCTCAAAAATGTAGGATTTTTTTTTAAAGATGAAATTTAAAGACATTAGCCTACTCTCACATTAAATATCGGTTACTGTTGACTTATTAAAACACTAACCCTGTATCGGTTACTATTGACTTATTGAAACCCTAACCCTGTATCGGTTACTATTGACTTATTGAAACCCTAACCCTATATCGGTTACTATTGACTTATTGAAACCCTAACCCTGTATCGGTTACTATTGACTTATTGAAACCCTAACCCTGTATCGGTTACTATTGACTTATTGAAACCCTAACCCTGTATCGGTTACAATGATAATATATGTTGAATGGGTTAAGTGTCAGGATAATATATTGAATGAATTCAGTTTCAATGATTGTTATATTGAATGGGTTCAGTGTCAATGATTGTATATATATATATATATATATAGAATGGGGTCGATGGCAATGATAATATATTGAGTGGGTTCAGTGTCAAGAAGGATTATTCATTGAATGGGTTCAGTGTCACTGATAATATATATTGACTGGGTTCAGTGTCACTGATTATATATTGAATGGGTTCAGTGTCAAGGGATAATATATTGAATGGGTTCAGTGTCAAGGATAATATATTGAATGGGTTCAGTGTCAATAATATATTGAATGGGTTCAGTTTCAATGATAATATATTGAATGGGTTCAGTTTCAATGATTATCTATATTGAATGGGTTCCGTGTCAAGGATAATATATTGACTGGGTTCAGTGTCAATGATAATATATTGAATGGGTTCAGTGTCAATGATAATATATTGAATGGGTTCAATTTCAATAATAATATATTGAATGGGTTCAGTTCCAATGATTATCTATATTGAATGGGTTCCGTGTCAAGGATAATATATTGACTGGGTTCAGTGTCAATGATAATATATGTTGAATGGGTTAAGTGTCAAGGATAATATATTGAATGGGTTCAGTTTCAATGATTATTTATATTGAATGGGTTCAGTGTCAATGATTGTATATATATATATATATAGAATGGGGTCAGTGGCAATGATAATATATTGAGTGGGTTCAGTGTCAGGATTATTCATTGAATGGGTTCAGTGTCACTGATAATATATATTGACTGGGTTCAGTGTCACTGATTATATATTGAATGGGTTCAGTGTCACTGATTATTCATTGAATGGGTTCAGTGTCACTGATAACCTCTTGAATAGGTTCAGTGTCACTGATAATATATTGAATAGGTTCATTGATAATATATTGACTGGGTTCAGTGTCACTGATAATATATATTGAATAGGTTCAGTGTCAATGATAATATATTGAATGGGTTCAGTGTCACTGATTATATATTGAATGGGTTCAGTGTCTATGATTATATATATATATATATATATATATATATATATATATATATATATATATATATATATATATATATATATATTAGATAGGTTCAGTGTCAATGATAATATTTTGTGTATTTTACAGAAAGTTCAACTGATTCTTAAAAGGAAATTAAAGCCAAGATAAAGTCAGCCAATAAGGAAGAAGATGACAAGAATTCAGATGATTCTATTGGCCGTCGGCCTCGATGTGCAAATGTAAAGGTATCGTGGACGAGATTCTGAGAGAGCGTCCTGGTGTGGCACAAGCCAACACTTGGGGAACTTCAAATATGCCCTGTTCGAGAAGGCGCTAGGATTTGTGGAGAGTTTAACACGATAGTGCGAGTTCTTGTCAGACAGCTCAATGTTGACATCGCTACGACATTCTCAGACAATGGAATACGTTATTCTAATTTGTTTCATTCTATTCTTGGCAAGTTATGAACATTCTTGAAAGTTTACATTTTTATTACAGTTACAGCATATAACTGGAGATGCTCAAAAAAAATGTACACAACATTGTTCTGTTATGTTTAATCTGATGTTTTTTAATTTTTGGTTTTAAAGGTTTGTAATCAATTGCTATTAAATTATTCTGAGATAATGTATCGGTTTCTTGATCAGTTTGATTAAAAGAATAATTTATAACTATAAATGTTTTTTTTTCTCTTTATATTCAGTATTTATTCCATACAGAAACCATTGCACTACATCACATCACACACACTCACAGACACTATTGGACTACAACACATCACACACATACATACAGAAACCATTGCACTACATCACATCACACACACTCAAAGACATTATTGGACTACAACACATCACACATACATACAGATACCGTTGCACTACAATCACATTACATACACTCACGGACACTATTGGACTACAATACATCACACACACATACATACAGACACCGTTGCACTACCTCCACATCACATACACTCACGGACACTATTGGACTACAACACATCACACACACATACATACAGACACCGTTGCACTACATCACATCACACACACTCACGGACAATATTGGACTACAACACATCACACACACATACATACAGACAACGTTGCACTACTACATCACATCACATACACTCACGGACACTATTGAACTACAACACATCACACACACATACATACATACACCGTTGCACTACAGCAAATTACAAACACACAGAAACCATTGCACTACATCATCACACACACTCACAGACAATGATATACATTAAATACAAAGATGTCCATATAACTGCTTATACACTTAACATATTCGTTCGTATTCCCAGACATAGTATAACAATTCCAATGATCACTAACTGAACTCTCTTGATCTCCGTGCTGTATTGTTGTTACACTCTCTGACCTTTCTCTCCCCTTTTTTATCCATGCCCATGCACAGCTTGTCACACTTTTTCCCCACTCAAGAATATTTCAACCAACATCTGACAACAAATAAACACCTTGACCTTGACATACCTATATCCACTTTACCCACATATGACAGGCAATATACATGTGTTTACCCACATATGACAGGCAATATACATGGGATTTAACCACATATGACAGGCAATATACATGTGTTTACCCACATACGACAGGCAATATACATGTGTTTACCCACATATGACAGGCAAAATACTCCACATGTGTTTAACCACATATGACAAGCAATAAACATGAGTTTACCCACATATGACAGGCAATATACATGTGTTTACCCACATATGACAATCAATATACATGTGTTTACCCCACATATGACAGGCAATATACATGTGTTTACCCACATATGACAGGCAATATACATGTGTTTACCCATATATGCCAAGCAATATACATGTGTTTAACCACATATGACAAGCAATATACATGAGTTTAACCACATATGACAGGCAATATACATGTGTTTACCCATATGACAAGCAATATACATGTGTTTACCCACATATGACAGGCAATATACATGTGTTTAACCACATATGACAAGCAATATACATGGTAACCATATGACAGGCAATATACATGTGTTTACCCATATGACAATCAATATACATGTGTTTACCCACAAATGACAAGCTTAATATGCGTGTGTTTACCCACATATATGACAAGCAATATACATGTGTTTACCCACAAATGACAAGCAATATGCATGTGTTTACCCATATATGACAAGCAATATACATGTGTTTACCCACATATGACAAGCAATATACATGTGTTTACCCACATATGACAGGCAATATACATGTGTTTACCCACATATGACAGACAATATACATGAGTTTGCAATCAATAAAAATGCCTCATTATCTTTTCATTAACAAATCGAATACTGACGTAATTTAGTCTGGCCATTGAAGGCAGCAATAGAAGGTTTAAACCTCAGTGATTGTGTCATTCTAAGCGCTTCAAAGGCTATTGTAGCCTATTGCGGCCTTCTGCAATCTATTGCAGCCTTCTGCAGTCTATTCCAGGCTATTGCAGTCTATTGCAGTCTATTGCAGTAGAGATGTGAGCTGAGTGTGCCTGATTGTGTTCTAGATCACCTATATAAGTTAGAATAGACAAGAAAAGTGAAGGTTGTCCAGAGCGGGTATCGATAGAATGTATGATCAGTAAAGCATCTTTGTGACAAGCGTGTAATGTGGCCATTTGATGGGCAATAAAAAGAAACGGCTTTATTCATAATTTATTACCAGTGAAAATTATAAAAAAAGTGATTTGACCCATTTTAATAAAAAAAAACAATTTGTATTAACATATTCACAATCGCTGACACTAAAAAAAATGTTTCAATGATATATAACATATAAGACAAGATAACTATTCAAACTGAGATTTATTGTCGTTTCGCTAAGTCCAAATATCTCTCTTAACGTTCATAACCAATAAATAATATTAAACGTAGGAGTGTACGATGTTCTATGATGTTCTAACAAATTGGTGATGGACCTCGTTACATAAGGTTATTGACACATTTAATAATAATTTAGCTACAAAGTTACGTTTGCTGTATTCGCAAAAAATAAATATACAAGCAATTAAGCCTGTTCCATTCTGGACACAGGACGTGTTAGCGCATTTTCATGTTATGTATCAGTACGTTTGTTAGCTTTCAGTAAATATTTGTAAATTTTGGAAATGTTTATAAATTCAATTGTGTAATGCATATATCTGTAAAAAATATTATAAAGATCGTTTCTTTATATTTGAAAAAAAAATATTTTTCTCTTAAATCTAACTACAAGTGGTTTGTGGTTACTGAAATAGGACTCATAATTGAAAACATTCTAGAACTATTGTAGTCATTTAATCGTCCGAAAACTCCATCAATTGTTGCATAGCTCTGATACTTTCAATTAAACTCAGAACACAAGCTTACTATTTCATTTGAGTGAGTTTCTTAATAAATCTTGGTGAAACTACGTGCTGCAGTATTTCGCACCAAATGAACGGGTTATTGAACGTACAAGGTGTATGGGGCCATATATATATATATATATATGCCCCTTATGGTCTCTGAAGCCCGGCCCTCAGAGGTCCTATCATGAAAAGGAACTTTTGATGTACACATGGCAGGCCAAGACCTACAAAATGATATATACATCATGGGTCTAGGACTTATGGTTGCTGAGATATAGGCGCTCCTTTATTAATATAGCTTATATAGTAAAAACGGTACTTTATAAGGCCCCTTTTACGGCCCTCAGAGGTCAGATCGCGAAATGGAAAAAAAGTCATTTCTTGGCAGGCCAAGACCTACAAAATGATATATACATCATGGGTCTAGGACTTATGGTTGTTGAGATCTAGGGTGATGACGGACAGACAGACAGACACGGACGGACAGACAAAACGGGGACAATAGAGCATTTTTTTTCGAAAATGCTCTAAAAAAAAAATTAAGTCATATTTGAAATTATATTACAAAAAGAAACACTTTTTATGTAAAATGAAATAGAAACTAATATCAATACATTTCCAAATTTGCCAAATAAATTATTTAAAATTAATAAACCAAATTGTCTTAATACGTGCATTGAATTATACATCCCTATGATCATAACTTTGACCTCAGGTGCACTCTCTTGAACGCTCAGTTTATCTGCGGTCTGCAACAATCTCTTAAGAGCCGTAAAATCTAACTTGATCATCATACATACCGATGGTCCATCCTTTGGTCCTCCAGCATGGGATAACGTCTGAATGAAAAAAAAAAAAATATTTTTTTTAATTTGAGTGGGTGTGTGTGTGTGTGAAGTCCCTGTATGAGATGAGATGAAATGTCTTAGATCCTATGAACCACTAATGGGACCGTTTTATTGTCGATTGCCGACAGTGCAATGGCCATGCCGACACCACCGGAGTTCGAACCAGGTACCTTCAGGTCGACAGTCGAGCGCTTTTTACAGCACATGCATCCGTCCCCTTATTTTTAGTGGGTAGTTATGACGAGACGTACAATACTAAAATGATTCAAATGAGAAATATGGCTACAGTAGTTTACCTAAGACTTCAGATGGTCTATAAATAATGTACTTAACTTTCTACAACTGTCATCGCCGACGTAAACAGTAGTATTCTATTTCATTCATCTGATGTGTTTACTAAGTGATGCATTTCTTTCATTGGTTGAATTCGTGTGAACCAAATCAATGCTAGAAAGATTGTATCTGGAGTCAACACTCCCATCCCCAACAACCCGGACTGTTACTCAATTACTAAATTAAATCTTTCGACATTCCATTCTTGTTATTTATTGTTCACAACAGGGGCAGTAGAATTTTTTTTAGATATGACCTGCTTCATTACTATGACATTTTGTTTGAAATATAACCACATATTATCACCTACATTTTTTTTATAAATTAGAATGCATCAGTTTTATTATTAATTTATATAGAATTGTTTCTTGCATAGACTTGAACCGATTTAAGTTCAAGTTGCTGTAAAACGAAAACCTGTGAATATGAATTGGAGTATTTAAGGCCATGACAGAACCCTAAACGGGAATCGGTGATCTTGGTGTGTAGAGATCTTGATTGTCAATGGTCCAGGGTTTGAAGCTCAATGAGAACTTCGGGATTTTTTTTGTGAAGTCCATAAGTCCACCAAGTGACTAGCCGCAAATGGATACTTTAAGGCGGATGTGCGTTGTGCTAACCACACAATCCCTTTATATGCGGAGGATACTGAAACGGATGAATTCTACACTTCATCTGCCCGATGAGCCCTTTCAGGCTTAAGGATACTGCATCAAAACTTTTTTGTATATATATATATATATATATAACACCCCTTCTCCCCCGTTCCAAACCCTTTGTATTACAGACTGTTTTCGGGTAAATGACATTAGAAGTGTGATTACTTTATACTCCCGTTCAACGTTGTGTACACTGTCAATGTTCCTGCGTAATAGATAGAGATACATACGGCACTACAGCATGTTCTGAATAACGTGATAGATAGAGATACATACGATACTACAGCATGTTCTGAATAACGTGATAGATAGTGATACATACGGCACTATTGCATGTTCTGAATAACGTGATAGATAGAGATACATACGGCACTACAGCATGTTCTGAATAACGTGATAGATAGAGATACATACGGCACTACAGCATGTTCTGAATAACGTGATAGATAGAGATACATACGGCACTACTGCATGTTCTGAATAACGTGATAGATAGTGATACATACGGCACTACTGCATGTTCTGAATAACGTGATAGATAGAGATACATACGGCACTGGCATGTTCTGAATAACGTGATAGATAGTGATACATACGGCACTATTGCATGTTCTGAATAACGTGATAGTGATACATACAGCACTATTGCATGTTCTGAATAACGTGATAGATAGTGATACATACGGCACTATTGCATGTTCTGAATAACGTGATAGATAAATACATACGGCACTACTGCATGTTCTGAAGAACATTTATATTTATCATTTCAAGACACATGTAGCAACCTAAATGCCTTTGTCCAGTAATTCGGCAGTATGTATCTAGCCTGTTGGACTGGACAGTGTATTAGTATTGTTTTTTCCGTTGTCGTAGAGTCAAGGCAGCTAGATGGTCAGAATTAAAGACTTACAATCAACACAATAGCGCAACTGCGAGTGGTTGCAACCTTTGACCTACTGGTGCATCCCATTATTTTTTTTTTGGAATCACACAAAGTGAGATGAAAGGAATAAAACTTGGACATAATTTAGGACTGATAGTTGATTTCACTTAGTGTGGTGATGGAAGAAAGTAGATTTTTTGCACGGTTGAATGAACAGCGTCAAGTATGGGCGGGGAAGGAAGGAAGAGATTGACCACCGAATGTGTAAAAATGCCCGGATTTCTTGTTGGCGGCCATGTCTAGCTGTAGTGTGTTGTGTGTAACTAGTACATTCTAGAGTTCCGGCCAAATATCAAGAAGTTTGAACTATTGCTGAAGCCTTATTTGAATTACTTGAATAATTTAAGTTTTTTTTTTTCTTTTTATTCTATTGTTTTTTTGTTTTTTGTAAAATACATTACGGGAAAAAATAATTGTATAGTATATATAACTATTTTTATTATATTTTAAATTCTAATATTTTTTTGTTTCCATTTTCTTTTTTATAATGATCGGAGATTATGTGCACACGTTCAAGTTTCGGAGGTGAACTGCAAGATCACTACAGACGAATGCAGACTTTTTTATTCTATTCAACTACATAAATATGGACATTACAGACGTGTGCACTTAATTAAAGACATGTTAATAGTATGTGGATACTGCATAGACCTTATTAGAACAAGAGTGGATTAAATCAAGACAAACGAGTGTATTCAATTCTGAAGAGGATTTTAATACAGCACACAATAACTTGCAATACACAGTATTGATTTTACGCAAAATACTCATTCAAAAGGAAAGAAACCCAACAATGAATGATTAAAAGACTTAGCAATTGGATATCAGCTCCATAGTCAAAGATGAAAACATGCCAACACAGCCTTTCAATGGGACATCAAATCTGCAACAGATAGAATGTTTACAGGTAAGTCAATTTTCTTGTCAAACTGTATACTCTGCTCTACTCCTTTCATTTATTCATGCATGTTGTTTTTCTTCCCTGGCCACTGTTATTTGTTTTTTAAAGAGTTTTATCCCCGTCCACACTATTATTTTTATTTAAGTTTTATTTATCTGCCCCCCCTGTTAAATTATCACATTAAGTTTGAACTCCCCCCTGTTAAATTATCACATTTAGTTTGAACTCCCCCCTGTTAAATTATCACATTTAGTTTGAACTCCACCCCTGTTAAATTATCACATTTAGTTTGAACTCCACCCCCTGTTAAATTATCACATTTAGTTTGAACTCCACCCCCTGTTAAATTATCACATTTGGTTTGAACTCCCCCCCCTGTTAAATTATCACATTAAGTTTGAACTCCCCCCCCTGTTAAATTATCACATTTAGTTTGAACTCCACCCCCTGTTAAATTATCACATTTAGTTTGAACTCCACCCCCTGTTAAATTATCACATTTAGTTTGAACTCCACCCCCTGTTAAATTATCACACATTTGGTTTGAACTCCACCCCCGTTAAATTATCACATTTAGTTTTGAACTCCACCCCTGTTAAATTATCACATTGTTTAATCTGCCACCCCTGTTAAATTATCACATTGTTTAATCTGCCACCCCCTGTTAAATTATCACATTGTTTAATCTGCCACCCCCTGTTAAATTATCACATTGTTCCAATCTGCCACCCCCTCCCACTACTAATTTTTTCTTTATCTGCTCCTTCCCCCACCCCTCAATACTTCCATCCATGCAATACTAATTTTACGCAGGTTTCTATCTATTACTACATGTCATTCATTGAACTAATTGAACTTGTTGTTTTATTGATTGAGAACCACAGGAGAGCTCGTCTGCTTTGTTTATTTTATGTCTCCTCACACTCCTTGGTCCCTCTACTTTGTTTATATTAACTCAATCTGTTTATTACTACTATCACGGTACTGATCGCTGTAATATGTTGCTTGTGTTACACGATAGCACATTGAGTAGTAATGGTCAACATTGAAATGGGTTCAATATAGAATGATGGGATAATTATAGAATGAAGAAGTCAATATAGAATGATGAGTTAATTAAAGAATGATGGGGTCAATATGGAATGATGAGGTAATTATAGAATGATGGGGTCAATATAGAATGATGGGGTGATTATAGAATGATGGGGGTCCAATATAGAATGATGGGGTAATTATAGAATGATGGTCAATGGAATGTTGAGATCTATTATAGAATGATGGGGTCAATCTAGAATGATGAGGTAATTATAGAATGATGGGGTCAATATCAAATAGAATGGTCTTCAATGATGGGCTCAATTTAGAAAGATGAGGTAAATATAGATGATGGGGTCAATATAAAATGATCGGTTCCATAAACAATCAACAGATAACAGTGTGGTTACTGAGACTACGTATGACTGTTCTTTGACCATCTCCCCTAATTGTACCGGTGAGATAAATTTTGTCAGAGGAGTAAGCTGTCAAATTCTGGATAAATGTCCTGAAGTTTTCCTTCTTTCACTAGAATTAAAAGTGTGTACTCTACTCTGACTCCATGTCTGTTCTATAATTACTTTGAATGTTTTTCCCCCATGAATATTGTCCCGAACTATTTAAAAAGTCACTTTAAACCTAACCAACACTTCGCCAGGTTGAATACACAATAAACACACACAAACATATATTTAGCCAAACACACATACATACAGGCAAAAACAAATACACACACTCACACAGACACCATTGCACTGTACATACACACACACACACATACACCATAGCACACATACATAGACCATTGCCTACAGCATCACACACACACATACATACACCATTGCACTACAGCACATCACACACACACACATACATACACCATTGCACATCAGCACATCACACGCACATACATACACCATTGCACTACAGCACATCACACAGAAAACAGTTCCGGAAATGACCTGGCCAGTGGAGAGTTGTATTTTTTTTATGATTTATAACTGCAAGTTTCAGTGCAAGTACCATAGAGTAAAACCACAACATCGAGTATATAAAGTACTGATCAATACCGTAAGTAGTCAATAGTATAAGGAGTTTATATGAGAAAGGTCATGATCCATGAAATGCATTAAGTATTGAGTTTATAAGGCAAGTGTTGATTAACGCGGCTCTTACATCCACATACGGCTCTTACATCCACATGCGGCTCTTGAATTTCGTGTGTCTCCTAATGAGCCTGTCATTGCCTATGTCCGAAATACTTTTTGTTCAATAAGTATTGATACATGTACTAGTACCCGGCTATTACAAAGTAGTTTTTTTATTTTAGAAGCGAATCAAGAAGGTTATCTGGGTAATCAAACTGGTGAATATGTCCACTCTATGTGTACACCATCTATAAACTGTTGAATATGTCCACTCTATGTGTACACCATCTATCAACGGTGAATATGTCCGCTCTATGTGTACCATCTATATGAACTGGTGAATATGTTCTCTCTATGTGTACACCATCTATATGCCAGCTCTTTAAAATATGTATTTACTATTACATGAAAGATTTGTTTTTTACTATTAGTTTATAGACATGAAAAATTTTAAAGAAAATAAAACTGGAAAGATTAAAGGATATTTATTAGGCCAATGAAATACATTAAAATATAAACATATTTATTATGGAACAAAAAAATTGCTTCCAAACATTCAGCTCATGGTGATTTAAAAAAAAAAAACAAACAATAAAAACACAAACCAAAAGCCCGCTAAATGAGTGAATCAAAATTAAATTAATCTTACATTTTAAAATGAGTAATCGGGAATTCTCTTTGCTAGTTTTCTGTCCCGTTTGGTGAAGTTTCGCCTCCGTCTAATAATGATGGATCATTGACAGCTGTGTAAGGCATACACTATTTGTCGTTTTCATTATTTCGGAACAATGATGGGTCATCAACTACCGAGGAAGGCACACTTGATGTTTCGTCGCTTTCTTCAAAAGACACATCTAATGGAATGATACCGAGTGTAGTGTCAGCTGATCCTTGGTTACTTTCTGAACTCTCTCGCCGGTCAGGTCGTCATTGTCTGCGGTCTCACTTGATTGATCCAGACTTCGTGCTGAGAAAACATATGTTATACCCAAAAGTTGAATGTCTTATATGATCGGTCATCTGGAAGATCTCTGTCAAAATTAAAGAAATCATTTTCTAGTGATTGCGAATCGATCGATGGAATATTGTTAGCTCATGCCGATAAGTTACCGATTTTGTTTTCTTAACCAATGATTCCGATTCTTTTTTAGATTATTTTCATTCCGATAATGATCATTAACAATCTTATTTAATTATCGAATTTAGATCATACTGAAAGTTCAATGAACACGACGAAATAGAGAGTACCTGGTAAAAAATTCTCGAACCCAAAAAAATCGAATTCCGATACCTCGATAATTTCCAATATTTTCTATTTCCCGATTCCGATATTTTCCATTTTCAAACTCCGATACCTCAATAAGTTCAGATATTTTCTATTTCCCAATTCCGATACCTCGATAAGTTCCAATATTTTCCGTTTCCGTTAAAGAGTCTCACTACTTAAGACAATAAAAAAGGAAAAAAAAAATAAAATACATACATCCTTAGGACGATCTCCTTTGAATTCTTGCGAATTTTAGAGTTTCAGTGCTATTAAAATAAGGTGCAGCGAAAATGAACAACAGACATGGAGACATCTTAGCTTAGTTTGTCAACTGTGTAGAAATCTGTGTAACTTGCCTGTTTATTCCGCAGGTCATTTAAAGTGAAACTCTGGGTTTATATAGAGTTTATGGTATTCAGAAAATTCAACAGATGTTGTTAGAAGGCTGTTACGGTCAACATGAAAATTAGTTTACTGGGACGGAAAAAAACCCGCTACTAACAGGTTCTCAAAGTATTACATTAAACAAATTGTTACACGATTTCCTACATTATAGTGAACTGTTATATCATATTTAATAGATGTAATGCAGTATATATGTTGAATTACTAAATATATATGAATATAAGGCAGTAAAAAAATTACATATAGAAATATTATGCACAACTATATCCAGCATAAATCTATCAATTCATCTGTCTATATATCAATCCATCTATATATATATATATATATATATATATATATATATATATATATCCATATACCTATATATCAATACATCTATCTATATATCAATCTATCTATCTTTATGCATTAATTAATGTTTATTATTAATCGTATTGCTATTTTATCCCTGTTATTTGTTTATCAGACTCCCTGATTAGTTTAAACGTCTGATGCAACTGAATTGGTTGATACATTTAGCGTCTTTTCTAGCTGTGATGCTGAGCTAGAAGCTTTTGATTGAGTTGCTAATTTCACTAGTTATGCTCAACCATCAATTAAACTAATCATTGATTTATATGAAAAATTTACAATACATATATTTAACATCAACATAAAACAACATGTCGGCTGTATATTGAATGTATGCAAATCAACTTGTTAATGCATTTGTAATGACAAGTTGTTTGAATGCAATATTTTTTTTTTTAAATATAATCTAGGCGTCTGCTTAGAAGATGGTTTTTAGTACAAAAAATAACCCAGCTCAGCTTTAAATGTGGAAAAATGTTGGAAAACCCAAGAAAAATGATGTCGATATATGTAATGAAAATAAAAATCTGCAATGTGCATAATAAATTGAAGCCGGCAGAGTTAAAAGTAGTGCGAATGTTTGTTTTGTATCTAGGAGTTTACGGACCATAGCTAGACCGACCAACAATCACATAGAACGTAACATCATATAAATCAATGTCTCAGTTCTTGGGTTATCTCGGATCCCTTAGTAAAAGTATTGTATGAAGACCCGAATGTCCTCGTATAAATAAAAAAAAATAACAATTACATTCAATTTTAGGTATTAAGTTGTAGATTGTCACAAAGTCTTTGCAGTTAATGTCATATCAGTGGCAGGCTTGCAGTCATTTGAAAGAAATATAACATGTAAAATGTAATGGTAAAGTAAAATTTGTCCAGTTAGTTGTCATACAAGGAGAACTTTGGATTGTCGGTCATTGTCACATTTTGGGTTTGAGTGGGCCGACAATTGTGTGTTTGACCTTAGTGTGTTTATATATTCCCACTTGTGTGTGAACGCACTATCTCCAACAGCCACGGGTTGCACCTGGTGGAGGGAGACGAGATCGAGACCACGGGTCAGTTGTATGGGAGAGAGTTGAGTAAAAGACGGCAGCGGAGCGAGACGTGTTATTCTGGATGTCGAATGGTCATTGTACATCGTGGGGACTGGATGTTTTACTTGTCAATAACTGGATACTTTACTGTTTCGATTGCTTTTTTTTTGCTATTTTCTACGGTAGCCATAAACACTACCAGTCTTGTTCAGGTCAACAGCCAGTACTTCATTCTAATTAAACTTAATTTTTTGAATCGGAAATTGTGTTCGATATTTGTTTGTTTTCTGATTGTTGTGTAACACTCAGTAGAGAACATGCGCAACGACAGCCTGTGTTGTATATTTATACCTGGAAACGACCGGTCCAACGAATTATTAATAATTCTTGACAGTCGTTACTTCATTTTGGATTCGATTGCAATCATTAGCTAAAACAAGTAGTACATTTCGCACTTAATCCGTCTTTTTCTGAAAAACATTCCACTAAATCTGTAAGAGGCGATACAGCCATACAAAAGACAGAAATATATATCACTTAAAAAAAATGTTTCTCTTTTCTGTTGACTAAATATTTCACACCACTTGTTACACGCAGCTGCCGCGTGTTGACTATAGGATTTTCAGATTTCAGCTTTCATTATTCCGCCAAAATAAAACAACATATAGATTTTAATATTAGTAACCATATTACATCATAAACTAATAGTTCAGCCATAGCATTATAATGAACGTCTCTATTAAAATAATTACAAATTATAATAACCTTTAGGGACCAAAGCAAGTCAAGGGTCACTGAGCTTGAGCCATGACCCATTGAAGCAAGCTGCTAACATGGGAAATATTAAAATTGTTTCAAATGTAAAAATATGCTTTATCAAACAATGTGCCTGCCCAGCTATGAAATTTAAAGCACAAAAAGTAAAATGATAAGTTATTTATTGAATGAAAATTTCAACTTATTGCAACAGTTTTCCTCTGTAGCCATGCAAAATGACAAAGTTTCAACTGTTTCAGGCTGCATGTAGTTACGTTGTGCTGTACTTATTTGCCGTGCATTAAACTGAACTAAAATGTCTTTCACATTCCGCTGACGATGCTGGGATGACGAATATCCCTATTTTTTAGTGAAAAGAAAACTTTAAATGTGTTTTTCTCATTTTGTCAACTTTAGCTCTCATGTCCTACAATTAGTTCCATTATTTTTTTTAATAATTTAGACATGTGATTTTTTGTATAAATAATCACAACTATATATAACAGAGAATAAGTTAGTTTTTATCCCATTACTTTAAAGTATTTTTCACAAAATAAAGATTTTATTGCAGAATTTTAATATAAAATTATGCATTTGAAAATGCCTAAAGTTATAATATTCATAATTTGCTTATTTTTAAGATATTGTGATAAAAAATACCTTATTCTCTCAAATGTCTTATAATCTTTAAGAAAACATTTCATTTCATTGTAAATCTTTAGTAGTTTGAAATCTTCGCAATATTCTAAATGTTATTATTTTCAAGATGGCGGCCGTCAACATAGAAACCATTTTGTTTTTTAAAGTCATTATTCTCATAATTACATCACACCTAATCATATATATGAATTTGATTTGGTTTGAGTCAATAGTAACGTGTTTAAATACCCAGATAATGTACCTCCTTAAATTAAATAATTAAATAATAATTACATTAAATTATAATTAAATTGACAATATCGCTGCAAGTGTTTCACATATAATTTTCTACACAAATGTATAGAGAAAGGGCACGTTTTGTTTTCGTCGCGGGTCAGGGGATATTGACCCATGTGATCCATCCAATTTTGCGACCCATTTGACCCATTGACCCATGACCCATTGACCCATTACTTGCTCTGAACCGGGGATGTCCTGACACTTCAGTATCTTTAACTTGTTTGTTGTCATTTATTTTTTATAATTCGTTTAATTTCGTTTTATTATTCTATTAAATATTTTCATTAACACAATTTCTTTGAATGGATTAAAATAGTATTTATTGCTGATTCTGGGAACATTGATTTTTGTTAATTAGTGTCGAGCGCTTAACTGCCGACCTGAGAGTCACGGGTTTGATCCTCGGTGAGAACCAAGGGAATGTCCTGGTGTAAGTTCACCCAGTTTTATATGGGTACCTGACTTTAAAGTTGGGGAAGTAAAGGTGGCTGGGCGTTGTGCTAAACACACAACCCCTTCTATACGTTATGGTTAAAAAACAGGTGAATTTTGTACACTTCATCTGCCCTGATGGCCATTGGGGCTAAAGGGAACTATTACTATTTATAATTAATCATGGCAAGTATATTCATTTATTTCTGGGCTAACCATAACTTAACATATAGGCTACATGTAGGTCTAATCTTTTTTTAATTAATTGAAATTAATTTAAATCCCATTATTAACTTTCATATAGAATTATATGAATTGAATTTTAAAAGTCCAGATAAGATTCCAGATGAAATGTCCAGATGAAATGTCCAGATGAAATGTCCAGATAAAATGTCCAGATGAGATTCCAGATGATATGCCCAGAAGAGATGCCCAGATGAGATGACGAGATGAGATGTCCAGATGAAATATCCAGATGAGATTCCAGTGGATATGTCCAGATGAGATGTCCAGATGAGATGTCCAGTGCTTTCATCTGGTATATTGAGTACTAGGGTAGTTGATATAGATCAGTGGTCCACAACATTTTCTCGCCACGGACCGGTAAACGTTTTCACGGTGGCCCGGGGTTTGGTACCACTGACGTAGATAACACAGGTACAGCATACGATGCAATAATACTGCATCGAGTTACCCTACTAAGTATTCTAAATAAAGTAAATACCCTGAACATTTATGTGTTGAATTTATAAAATAATGTTTGTGTGAAAATTATATATAACACACATGTAGATATATTATTATTTATTGAGATATAAACTAATTTTAATCAGTCTTACTCACTGGTGAATGATGCGCAAAATCATTTACTTCACAAATAAATAAATATGTGACATCATATGTAGACCCAGTTCTATATACTCAACTCTTGAAAATGTTGTGTAGATCTCAGTATAGTCGTGTCTTGTAACAGGTATAACATTGAAATGTTCTAACGTAGCAACCGCAAGCGGACGCGTCCGCTCATCTCTGAAAAGGACGTATGAAAGCACAACAGATGTGTGTGTCCATTGGTTCCCACAAAACGACCACATCGGTTAAGGTAAAAAAAAAAACAACCAAGCTGGTAGGGGGAGGACACACAGGGTTAGGGGTTCAATAAGTCAATAGTAACCGATACAGGGTTAGGGTTTCAATAAGTCAATAGTAACCGATACAGGGTTAGGGTTTCAATAAGTCAATAGTAACCGATACAGGGTTAGTGTTTCAATAAGTCAACAGTAACCGATATTTAATGTGAGAGTAGGCTAATGTCTTTAAATTTCATCTTTAAAAAAAAAATCCTACATTTTTGAGCTTTGTATTTAAAAAAAAAATATCTAGGTAATGTTTTTAAGGTTCATCATCTTGATTTACCACCCCTTCCTTGATGTGATGCCCCCCACCCCATCGTGAGCACTTAAATGCTGTAAACAGGCGAGATATATCCTCACAGCAAGGCTGTACTTGAAGCCACATCATGCACGTGATATTTGGAGTATCCTTCTATCCCTCTCCCCCCCCCCTCTCTCTCTCTGTCTCTCTCTCTCTCGTCTGTATTTCTCCCAAAGTTAATCGATAAAAAAAATACATTGATGAAATGTAGGTCAGACATTTGTGCGTATGTGTGTGTCTCGTTTCGGTTACTCAGCTTCAGAACAGCTCTTGTGTTGGTGTTGGGTTTTTTTTTTGGGGGGGGGGGGGAGGGAGGGGGGGCCCATAGACGAAGGTAAATTTTGGGGTTCTAGGCAAAATTACATTTTGGGGCCCTAGACTAAGAAAATTATGGGGGCTTCAAGCAAAGGTATATTTTTTTGGGGCGGGGCGGGGCGTATGTAAAGCTACATTTGGGGCCCTAAACAAAAATGCTGGTACAATCTGATTGGCTCGGCCTCTTTGACCCCGAATGTACAGTCATTTTATTCATTATAAAGTTTACGGAGAAATAAGATTAAACTTTTTTTTTAAAGCGATGCCCCCCGCCCCCCCCCAACCACAAGTTTAGGCCCCTAAAAGGTGTTCGGATCGCCTCCCTCATACGGCGCCCCTGTGTGTGGCGATATCCTTCCATCAGTGCCAAGCCCCCCCCCAACACCCCCTCTCCCCCAGATAAAAATCTGGTCACCGTAACTTCAACAACTTAAAGAGAAATACTTAGTATAACTTTATTTTTATTTATTTTTTTGCAGGTATTATTTTTTTTAGGTAAAGAAAACAACCGGATTACCTCTTCATATCGATTCAATTACTCAAAGACATTGTATCGTTCAAATACTGAATATCACAATATAAATATACATCACAGAAATACAGACGGTCAGGCAGATATATAGCTAGACGACAGATAGATAGATATATATCTCGTCCTACTAATAAAATACCACAGTGGTTGCTAAATCTTCAACGGTTGACTCATCGCTGTTGTTGTGATAAATAAATGAAGATAATTTATTCCAATTTGAATGATCGCTGACTTCATTAGTCACGCTCATTTAAAATTAACATTAAAATCCGACTGTTATAACGTAATTCAGTCATGACTTGTTTAGATTTATGATTAAAATACTTCCTCTTTTTCTTTCGCCTCAACCCCACAATGCCTAATTTCAGTCTATGCAGACCCAATCTAGATGTCGGTGTATCGCGGTACAGCCTAGCGAGCGACGACCCAGACGCAGGATTCGAGAGACAACATAGTCTGAACAGCTTCATACAAAGGTAACTGGCTATTCCATTAGATTTATGCTATTCTAATGTTACGATATAGCACGCTTCAGGGAGGTGACCAGCCCCTTAGCGAGACAATTCTACAGCAGGGGCCAGGCCAATAGCAGGGGGGGGGGGCAGGAAATAAATGTTACAAGGTAGAGCAAACAAACAGAGTGAGCCAGACACAACGCAGGGGTGGGGCGGCCCCCCAGCCCTCCCCCCCCCCGCACGCTACGGGCCTTAAGGTGACTATGCATTGCCTTTACTTTTTGCTTATTAAATAAATAATTATTAGTAGGCCTACATGCAGAAAGTAATATGAACAATGAAAATGTATTGAAAGAAGGGGCACAACCATTTGTCTGCTAAGAGATGCACTTTCCAATATATACATTAATCAAAACTCAAGTTCAAATGCAATGACACTCTATAAAATTAAGAAGTTATTTGATTACCCCACTCCCCTCCTCTCCGACCCCCTCCGCCAATCACGTATTGAATACAACCTCCTACTTCTTGCACACACACACACACACACACTCATTATTATGTTTTTGCCTGTTGCAGTTTGGGTCTCATATCCGTGACGTCGCTGGTCGTTGCTTTCCTCTCGCTGTTTATCTTAAACACCCTCATTGGAATGAGTCAACCTTGCCTGGACCCCCCTACGGGAAACGGCCGTGCTCATACACCTCACGTCGGATTACCAGACAGCGGTAACCAAACGTTCCCAAATGTGCACGGCAACGCGCCCCAGAAAGAGTCTATCTGGATGGCCAGCTTCGCCATCACTTCCCTGGTCATCTCGGCGTGTCTTTGTTGCCTGTTGGTCTGCTCGATGCAGTGTTTTTTGGCATCGAAAATACTGAAAGCGTCTGCAGGCGAGGAGAGGTAAGCGCTTAAGCACTCTCTAGCACTTACAGTTAAAACCAATACATATACATGTATATTATTGACTAGAGTTGACTAGACCATTCTCCTCTTCACTTTCTATGCCGTTTTTTAAGGATAAGCGGTTGCTATGTGGACTTTCATAGACTACAATCATCAAATGTAACGGAACCTTCCCCCTCCAGAGACGTATTGCACAAACATTACAGTTAGGCAGTTAGGCAGTGGCTACGGTTCGGTCCGACCGAACCCGTATTTTTTTTACTTCGGGTACCAGCCATAGATAATATTGCTCCACACCCTAACCCTAACCCTATCTCTAACCCTATCCCTAACCCTATCTCTAACCCTATCCCTAACCCTATCCCTAACCCTAATCCTGAAAAAAAAAAATCTGAAAAAATAAATAAATTATGTTGTTATATAGTTCAGTGCAGCGATTCGGCCGCTATGCAATAATAAGTAAGGCTGGTACCCGAAAAAAAAAATACGCGTTCGGTCGGACCGAACCGTAGCCACTGCGTTACAGTTATAGGCGGCTCTCTAAGGTCTAGTGCAGGGAAATTCGAAAACATGTTCCACTGATAAAGGTGGAAGTCTTGGGGGGGGGGGGGGCACCGGCGGCGGAACGAAATATTTTAAGGGGGGGCAAGCCAAAATTCAAGGGGGGGCGCCGCCCCCCCCTTGAAAATTTAAGGAGGGGCAAGACAAAATATGACCGAAAGACAAATTTTACCCCCTTAATTCTATAATAGAATATAGTAATTCTGTAGCAAGTATTATATTAAAAAAATAAAAATGAACATTGAGCACTTCTGTCGTCAACTGATTCGTAATGTCAGTTTGTTTACAAATTTAATAGTGAAATTAGATCAGAAAATTACTGATAATTATCATGAATGATGATGAATATGAAAACGGAAACTCAATAAACAAAAAGTAATTTATGAAAAGATAATAAATAATTGTATTTTCTTTTAAAATTACATTTGCCGTCATTCGGTAGATGGCAATACTTCTCCAGGCCCGTAGCAAGGAATATTGGATTGGGGGGGGGGCGAAGTCATTTTCGGGGGGGGGGTGCCGAAGAAATGTTCCTAGGGCACAGGGGCGGATCTAGGCAACTTTGACCGGGGGGGGGCAAAACTGTTTTCATTGTTGAAAATTGGTCTTAGAACAAAAAAATATTTCGATAATTTAATGATGTATTACCTAAACTTGCGATAACGGGGGGGGGCATGTCCCCCCGGCCCCTTCCCCTAAATCCGCCCCTGGTGGGGTAGAAGAAATGTTCGGGGGGCGAAAATGGAGGCGCAAAGCGCCGAAAGCTTGCGAACGGAAAAGAGGGGTTTTTGGAGGGGATCTCAGTGAGTCCCCTCCCCAAGAAATTTTTTGCAGTTCCATATCTGGAGTGGTGCATTTTAGTACCGATTGTTTAGCTATTAATTAGAAATATATAATTTAAACTACGTTTCAATAATGCATGGCATGTTGCTGTTTTGTTAAAAATAATTTAATGATAAAAATTTATTGAGGCTGAGCAATTTCTGATTCCTGTTATAAATATATTGACCAATAGTTCTACTACACAATTGTTACATAATAGATACCTGATTTATATTATTATACTGTTAGTTTAACTTACAACCCGGGAAGAACGACAAAGATGCACGAATATAGCTTAGCTATTTGTGTGATATTTCTTATAAAATATTGAAAACAAAGAACAGATCTATCAACAACAACAGTCGCAATTATTCAATTTAAAATAAAATTAATTCTGCTAAAAGTAAATTTGCAAAATTAAATAACATCAATCAGAAATCACGGAGTTTGTACTTTATTATTTTATTATACATATGTATAAAAATGAAGTCAGAAGTAAATGCTATTTTATTAACTTATTTAAGTTGCTAGTTGTCCTCAGAATATACCAAAACCATTACAAGGTTGCGAACAGGCCCATCGACAGAAATTTCGGGTCCCTGGGCAGGGGTGACACGGCCCCAGTGCTGATATTAATATTTTAAAAGTTGATTGGCCAGCTCAGTCAGGGTCCCTAAAACTCGCCGGGCCCCAGGGCATTGGCTCCCCCCCCCTGCCCCGACCCCACACTCGTCGGCATTGGTTGCGAACTTATATTATAATACGTTTCAAATTTGCAAACGTCGTGGTTTAGCACTGAATTTACCTAAAAATGTTTCAGCATTCAGATTGTCTGTTTTCAAATGTAAGCAGGAAAAGATTATTTAGACGCTTTTGTAACTTTGATTTGCGATATGGGGTGAGCATTCGTGTGAGGGTTGAGAAACTGCTCTCACACACGGCTGTTGAAGCCCCAAATACCAATAAGATTCAATCTTTTATGCCCAAAAATTAGATAAGCTATATATGTAAGAAAAATAGCCTGAATGATTGCCAAAATATAAACTTTTAAGTTTTTATTGTTATTGATTTATTGAACAAAATGATTGATGTTTTATAGCCGTTATTATTAAAATTTTGTCAAAAAGCTCAAATCATGCACTGGGGGGCTCAGGTCATGCACGGGGGGGGGCTCAGCCCCCCCCCCCCTCTGGCTACGGGCCTGTACTTCTCTATACTTATAAGACGCATTTGCTATCTGTCTGTCTGTTCCCTTAAAACTCAAGATCCAGACAACCAAATAACGTGAAATGTGATACACGCAGTGGCACAACCGGAGGGGGAGGGGCAGGGGGTGGCTTGAGCCACCCCCCCCCCAGGCCAAATCATCAATACATAATTTACGTTATAAAGTTACAAAAAAGACTCAAACTGTCTTTTTTCATAATGTGAGCCCCCCCCCCCAGCATTTTTTGCTGGTTGCGCCACTGGGTACACGTACACAAAATTGCATGGGGAATGTTCTTAAACAGGTTTCGTTCCATCTCAATGGGTACTTTAATTGTGATTAATTATTTTGGATATCAGAGACATGAAAATTGGCAAACTTTTACCCCGATTTCAGGTTTTACGAGCTTCTCTCCCACATAGCTAACTTACTATAAATATGATCGGTACGGGGAACCAAATATCACATTACTTACTATATTATTACATTCCATTCCTTCATCCATAGGAATTGTCATCTTTTGATACAATCATGCCTAAGAGAGAGAGAGAGAGGGAGAGTGGGAGGTAAAGAGGGAGGGAGGGAGAGAGAAAGGGGAGGGAGGGAGGGAGAGAGGGGAGGGAGGGAAAGAGGGAGGGAGGGAGGGAGGGGGAGGAGAGAGAGAGAGGAACTGCCAAAAATGTTGTATATCACATTGCTTTAAGATAAATGTACCCTTTTATTGCAATTTGCATGCAAAAAAAAAACCTTTTTTACGCGTCTTATTTTAAATCTTAATTAAACGTCAAATTACGCTTCTTAAATAAACAGAAAACATTATTTTAAACCCGGGCAAAGCCGGGTACTTGCAACTAATTTTAAAATATGCCACAACAACTCTCAATAATGTGATTACTGTAAAATGTCAATTAATTATCATTTCTTTCAAATATTAAATTTAAGAAATAAATCAAATGAATTATGAAAATGAAAATGATACATATAAACTAAAATGAATTACAAAGTTTAATAAGTTAAAATTTTAGGGGGGGCAGACTGGAAATTCAAGGGGGGGGGGCGCCGCCCCCCCTTAAAGGTTTTAGGGGGGGCGCTGCCCCCCTGTCCCCCCTGCTCCGCCGCCAGTGGGGGGGGGGGTGACACCCTGAATTTTCCGCACCGGGTGATACCAACCAACCTTAGTGACGCCACTGCATACACGTTGTTCCGTTTTCAACTAATGGTACCATCACTCCAACCTGGCAAATGATAAGAGGAGCCAATCTACTGTACATTAATAAATTATGTCATTTTTGTTGGTATCAATTTATTAGTAATACGTTGCTTGCTTTGAGTCATATACATTTCATACAAGACATATACATTTCCCCGGCACTGAGAACTGTCACCCCGGCTCTCCTTTAGCTAATATATCCCTGCCGGGGATGAAACCATAGATATTTATCCCCGGCTCTGCAGGCATTTTTTTTCATCCCCGGCACTGGTTTTTTTCTTAAAAATCGAGCACTGCATACAACTACAAAAACATCACTCTTGATATGAACGTTGCAAGCGGTATTTCCATGAGATTGTTTAACGAATATACTTTTAAAAAGTTATCTGCCTGTCAAATTTAAAACGGAACAAAGATAGTACAATTATTGCCAAGGCCACGCAGGTGATTTAATTTAAAGGCCCGAGAGGTCGAGACTCTCTATAATGCTTTAGTAGCACTACAGCTGTGGGACGGATGGCCGAGTAGTGTAAATACTCGACTCTCGACCTGAGAGTCCTGGGTTCGATCCTCAGTGAGGACCATTGGATTTTTCCCAGGTGAGATTTGTTTCAAAGTCGTCCCACAAGTCCATCCAGCTTTAAATGGCTGGGCGTTGTGCTAACCACACAATGCCTTCAAATGCCGAGGTTATAAAAACAGATGAATTCTACACTTCATAAAATGGAACTTAACTACTACACTTCAGCTAATCCCTTCCACAAACTCTGTCACATTATGCCAGACTTAAGCACCCCCCTCCCCCGCCCCACGGGATAATGCGATATGTATTATGTGAACCCTTTTGTCGTTTTGTTAGCAAATTGAGACATCTTTAAGGTCGCACGTCTGCTACAGACAAGGCTAGTGCACTTCCGTTCCCTATTTCCGTTTCATCTGTAAAACCGTTAGAGAACAATAAAATCTTGTTTTGTGGACAATTAAACATTTTTATCCCTTCCTCCACAATTATCTTAATCCTGCTTACATTTAGGCCAATATAATTATCTTTCGACACAAAACGGATTTTTTTTTACAAACCTTATTATTATTATTTTTTTTTATTTCCAGGGCTCATAAATTCCTTCGAGAATGTGCCAGTAGTCGCATTTTAGCGGTGTCTGGATTTTTTCTTTGCATTCCTGTGTTTTTATTAGGTAAGCTTCGTGTGGTTCTAGAGTCTATCCCACCTTAACGTTTTATTAGGTAAGCTTCACGTGGTTCTAGAGTCTATCCCACCTTAACGTTTTATTAGGTAAGCTTCATGTGGTTCTAGAGTATATCGCCAATGCTGAGGGGAAGGGGGGAGGGTTAGATGATGATTGCCGTGTAAACACTACCACACTATTGACACCAGAAGCAATGAAAAGAGTACACATGTACTAAGATACTGTAAACTAAAACCGAGTAAAAATATATTTTTTTAAAATGTGGTGATATCCGAATTTAACATGGAGCTAAGCTAAAGATTGTACGGTTGTCTCTCCTTCACACTTGAGTCTGTTCTTGATTTATACTTGTCAATAATGATTGAATACATCGTGGCATCAATATGTTTAGGGTTCCGGGTTTGATATGCGGTGAGAACCAATGTAATTTTTCCAGGTCTTGGTTAAAGTTCCTTCCCGTGGTGCCTCCATGACCAATCCACTATTGGCTATGGCGGGGATGAAAGAGGGCAATGCAAAAAAAAAAACAGTCCCATAGTGAACTATATAACCTAACGGATAAACATCTTATCCCTATAGGGACTTCACATTGAGGGGACGGGTGGTCGTGCGGTAAAGCGCTCGACTGTCGACCTGTAGGTACCGGCTACGGTGGGGATGAAAGAAGGGCACCATAAAGCAACAGTCCCATTAGTGGTTTATAGGATCTAAGAGATTTCATCTCATCCTTACAGGGACTTCACTCACGAACATAGGGACTTCGCAGATAAATGTTGCTGTACATTTTCTTTAGATAATCAACGATTATAATATGCAGGCTACATTTCCCTATGTAATTTTTTTGTGTGAAGATCATTGGTGGGATGATGGTATGGTTGGTGTGTGGCCCCCATTCGACACAATTTTATTGACATTACTCGAGTTCAAAAAGTATGTTACTCATTTCTAATGTACGGGATTAGTTTTTACATTGACGTCATACTAGTACTGGAAATAATTATAGATTATTATTAGTATACCCTTAACCTATGTGGTCATTTGGGAGGAATGACATCAACAGACGTCTTGTGTGTTTTCATGCGCCCTTTTTGTGGGCTTATAGACTTGGTGGCGCCCATCTTATCTATCCAAATCAGCATCGAATATTATTAGCTTTTATAGGGATAGAACCCTAAACCTGTTGCACGATAGTCGAGTTCACTATCGACTTCGCTATCCAGCCTAGTATTATTTATTTGTTTCAAACACGTAGGAGGATTAAAAATTCATTCACATTTAGGCTATAAATGCTTTTAGGCATAGTATCGTTCCATTATAGTAATGTTATCGGTTTGACGAGTCACGTGACCACACTTGTATTCTACCGTTTTCCAGACGTGGCTCTGCTGCTGGTGTTGATCACTCCTCACAGACAGGCTGTTGTTTCCGGGCTCATCCTGGGAGTGGGCATCCTCTTTAGCCTACTCATACTGATGCAGAACTGTTACCACTGGAGGGTGGAGAAAAGCAGGGCCGAAAGCGGCCTGCCCGTGTACGACAGGTAACGCGGAACTTCCAGATAGTGTAGTTTTACGGAGTAGAGATGAGCTCTATTGCCGTGCAAGTATAGGCTCGGAAATGGGGAACTGTCGCATATTATGTGTTAAGAAATAGAAAGTTGTGACCACAGAACATAATTCTTTACTATTACATTGCCAGTTAGCTCTAAGAAAGTGAAGAAAAGCAATCAGTTATTCTCATAATTGTACGTAACATATAAAAATGGAAATGTGTTACATCTTCTCAGCAGACGTAAGAGTTTCAAAAGTTCATATAATTTTCTTAAATACAGTATTTCTTGAAACCGAATTCTCCTTGTTGTTGATTACAAGTTTTTCACAGTAGTACTCTTAACTTCAAATCTAGTCCTCATTGTCTAACTAACACGTAGCAGTGGTAGATTCTGCCATATATTTTAGTGTGTTGTAACAAGTCTTTTATACTGTTGTATACTAATCTAAGAAATAACCTAATATAAATTCACCAGTTATATAACCTTCATAGTTTTTGTAAAACTGAAGTCTTTAACGTAAAAATAGGATTCAAGATGGGCCCTGGTAAACGGACAGGTCTACAATATGAAGGTTACGAGTGGGGCAATCCATCAACCTTGAAGCTCAACCAGACATCTCGGTGATATAATTATTTAAATGGGAGAGGAGGGGGTGTGATGATAAGACAGTTACGACAGTTAAGAATATAAATCTGTTAGCCCTACTGAACTATTCAATGAATTAAAAAAACAGGGCTACATATATTTTTACATAGAGGAATTTTCTTTTATCTGCATTGATTGAAATACGTTAAACCTCTTCGTTTTCTTGTCCAGCTATTTCAGTTTTTCTAGGGGACCGTCCAACAGTCCAAGGAAACAAGCAGAGTTGTGTACCTTAGTGTAGTGAGTAAAGAGGCTACGTGCAGCTACAAGTGGTCGCGAGGGTTCGATTTTTAATCAATTTACTGGATCGTTTAGCCCCGCGGACTTCAACCTAGCCTCTGGTAGAGCTTGAGCAAACACCAGTCCCACTGCCTGCAGCTTTGAGTCCTCACCAGTCAAATGTAAACAATGTGACGAGACGTGAACGTCAAATGTTTGGGCATTTCACAACTCATCTGGACAAAAACTAGATGACCCGAGAGATGTACTGCATGTGTGGAGAGAACACACACACACACACTTGGTCAATAAACATAATGCGTTTGTCTTCTTTATTGAAGCTGCTGGGATTATTATATTTCACCCATTTACCCTATTGTATTCTCCCTTCCCGAAGTATATATATATATATTCTGATATTTTAGTTAATAGATAAATAATAAAAGCTTTTTTTTTTAAAACTTCGTTGTTGTTTATTATATTCAATAATAACTTCTTCACCAAACATTAAGAAAAAAAAATACAAACATCACACTGAAACAACAGAGGCTTTTATTATTGTAATAGAAAAATCAAGATTATTGGTTAAACAGTTTAATGAAATAAAGTAAATACATACGTCAACAACAACAACTAAAAAAAAGCAACAAACTTAAAAAAAACAAATAAAGTAGTATTAACACCAAATAGAGTAATGTCATTACAATTAGGCCTACAATTTTACACACTACTACCATAAGTATGAACTGAAACGGTAAAAAAGCAAAAATAGTAGGACCAAATACATTATAAGAAGTTAACATGGAGATACAAGTTATAATAATAAAGCAGTGCCTGGTATCATAGGCCCACATATAACAATTTTATACTTGAAAAAATAATTAAAATACAGCTTAAAAAAAAACATTCATATGTAATACTTTTTATTTCTGATACCGTTGTATTATTAACGTATAACAACAAAACATGAGTAGTGCCCTCTACAATATGTTCATTCAGTCGCAATATAATTGGATACAGAAATTTAAACTCTTTGAAAATCTATGCTAAAAATAACTGACATTTAGTTCACGTTTATTAAAACGAATCAATTTTCCCTAACCGTATTTGGCATACAAAATGCGCGCGACAGCACGTGAATTACCTCAGCGCCCCCCCCCCCCCCTAATGCAACAGGAAAATGATGCCGGGGGAGACGAAAGGCGTTATTCAAAGATGACCGGTTCTGAAGCTTCTGGAAGTGATTTTCTTTACAAGATGTTGTATTGGTTATTTAATATCAATTTTATTTATATTATTAGCTTCAGAGAAAAACGTATGGAAAGAATCTTAAGAATGAGTGTCTCACCAATTTTATCAATAATTAACTATCATTCATCGCTGAAAATATCAGTAACAAATCGTTACCATTAAGTACAGCCAATGAACAAGTGCTGTCCGTCAATGCTAATGGTCATCTTATCGAATGATGTATATAAAAAAACAACTCGTTTGTCAACAGGAATCTGTAAGGTCACATTGGATTCTCAGAATTTTGCAATAACCCAGCTTCCACTATCCAAGGCAGCCATTAATATTTATATTTTTTTCCCCCCAGTAAAACATGAATCAATTTATTTAACGATCAAGTGACCCTGCATGATTCACGGTTTTCTTTCTTTAAGGTGAATGCATTTTAACAATGGTGTAGAAATGTTCACGAATTATGAATTCCATTGTTTCCCAAACTTTCGAAATGTATGTGCCCATTCTTTATTTTCTTAATCTGAGTGACCCTTGTGAAAAAAAAAAAATGTGCAGACCGCAGTAACGATCCTGGTTTCCCCGCCATTTCATTGCTGTCGCTTTCGCCGTGTAAGTTTAACCGATGTTCTCAGCCCTGGTACGGCGCATACCCCTCCCTTGCACAGAACTCTTTGCGTACCTACGGGGGGGGGGGGGGTGTTACGCGTATCACACTTTGAGAAACACTGATGTTATCCTCTATATTTCATTTGGTGACCACCAACGGCGGGATCCGCCTGGCGGACGTGACCAGAAATAACCAGGCATTGCAGCCAGCAGGAACACAAAGGTTGCGGCACACCTCCTGTAGACCCCGGGGGAGATTTCTGTGTGGCGTCATAGTGAGTTGAATAAACTACTCAAACAACATTCACACGCAGAACTACAAGATGAGATTGCAGGCCATGTTTACATTATTTTTTTTTTTGGTCTGCAGCAAATTACTCAGATGGAAAAAAGAAATTAGACCCCATTCCCAGGAAGTGGCAGTCAATAGAAGTAGTTCAGGACAATTACAAGTTACAGGGAGCTGTGTTTTCATGGCAGGATTAGAATCCGACATGATCCTCCATTTTTTGATATTGTCGTTGTTTCTAAAAACACTCAACGGATTTCATCCGGAAGTATTTCGATTAGGGTTTAAAATACTGCTGTTTCAATAGTATATATATAAAATTTGCTATAATTTGTAGGTACACTTTTCACGTGCAGTAGGTGTGTGTGCCTAGTACAGAATGTGTATGTTAGGTATGAATGTTAGATGACATCTATGATTGCCTAGTACAGAATGTGTGTGTCAGGGTATGAATGTTAGATGACATCTATGATTGCCTAGTACAGAATGTGTGTGTCAGGGTATGAATGTTAGATGACGTCTGTGATTGTCTAGTTCAGAATGTGTGAGTTAGATGATGTCTGTGTGTAAATGTCTTGTTGTGCTGTGATAATTTTTCAAATGTATTCACACGCAGTCAGAAAGTGAAAGAGGATTTGACCAGTTCTGGCCGTGACATGGCAGAAGTCAGAGGGGGAGGAGGTTGAGTATGTATTTAGTTAATCAACTGGTTGAGAATCGGAAAGGATTGTTGTAAGACTTGTAAGGGTATGCACATATTTAAGAGTCAAGTAATTCGTTCAGAGTTCATTTAGTGTTTTATAGTATCGCCATGTTGTGAAATAAAATGACGAACCACATCTGGATGTCATGGATGTGTTGTGTGTCTGTTGAACTTTTCACATGTTGGGTGTGATCGTGACGACTGAGTGGGTGAAAGGTGAGAAGTAGAAGAGGATTGATTTGGTCAGATGACAGTTGACCACGATGGCGAAAGTTGTAGTATGATGACCACTCGAGAGATTGTTAAGAAGTGGATATATATATATATATATATATATATATATATATATATATATATATATATATATATATTATATATATATATTGTGGAGCAGTGCCGCACGTTATGTGCAGCTTTAGTGATTCTTTATTTTATCATTACTTTTTTGTGTTGTCATAATAAATGTTGACCACGGATCTATTGTTGACTCAGTGATCAGTGAGACAGTACCACGTGATGCAACATTCAACAGAACATTGGTGCTGATAAATATATGGTTTACGACGATTTGGTGCCATGCAGTGGTCATGACATTTTACAGATACGCCACTGGACCACAAACTATGTATCTAGACCCCTCAGCCGGCGCCGAGCGCCGGCTACGCCGCCGAATTTTCGTCCGCCGTAAATCCGCCGAAAAATATGCGGCGCGCCTCATTAGCCGCCGTATTTCGTTTGCCGTTATATTAAATGTCGCATTACTTAATCTTATTGCACATGACCTTGCTGACCATATCAGCTCTGTCTTGAAAAGCATTTCTGTTGATCACAAAATACTAGCTGCCATAATGGTGCTGCAATTATGATAAAGACTTCAAAGCTTTTGAAGGTTGACTCTTATCAGCACTTTACAGCACACGTATTGACCTTAATACTACCGACAACATCAATAAAAATGAAGAATTTCAAGACCGCAATTATAGAATTATAGCCAAGACCCCGAAAGAAGGCATGTCTTCAGTGTGTGAATTGCTTCTTGTAGATGATCAGCTCAGTGCATCAATAATGGGTGCCTCTGAGAGCAGCACTAACGTCATCAATGAGTCATACACACAATGATAAGTCATGTCCAACGCGTTGGAATTCAACATTGATGATAATTCAGTCTATACTTGACTTGAAAAGATGATGATGATGACAAAATACGAAGGATCAAGCTGTCAGCTCTCAACCAGCTTGACCATCGATTTCCTGTAAATGATCATTGATTCCACGGTCAGAAGCAACCAGAATTCTGGAGAACGCAATACAGTCAGCAATTGCCCGTGGATTCATCATGTCTAAAGCTGATGCATCGCATTCGCAGCTAGTCAGTGAACATGTTTCTGAAGAAACCAGATGTAAGCGATTGCGAATGGAGCTGATGAATGAGCTGAGAACTGAGCAGTCACCAGACGATTGTACTAATAAGATATTATGTGTTTACTTATGCCATTGAAACAGTTTTCGTTTTATTTCGTTATCAATAGACCAGTCAGTTTGAAGTAAAATATTTTAAAATACATATACTGTGCACTATGATGAAATGTTTTATAAACTAGCAGTTAGTACTGTTGTGTTATGATTTTTTGAACATTTATTTCAGATGGCTGTGGAAATTGCAAACTATTTGACGGCGCCTGTTGTTCAGTTTCATGATGTCCTTGCTTTCTGGTATAGCAGTGTTGCATAATCCTCGTATACACAACTTACTCAACTGGCTCGTCTTCACCTATCATCAGCATCATCTGTACCAGTGGAGTGCATGTTTTCGGTTACTGGTTTGATAATGAACAGCAAACAATCAAGTCTAACAGCTGATAAACTACATCGCGGTTGTTTTATTTATGGCAATTATAAATTGATATTTTAAGTGCTTATTAAGGCACTGAGAGACAGAAACTTAATGTGTGGAATGAATTCATGTACTGTATTAATATGACAGCATATACAACTGTTTAATTATGTCGTTTTAAATAATGAAACTTTCCCCCAAGTATTGAAAAAATGTTTTATTGCTGAAGTTTTATCAATTCAATATTGTCTAGGCGTCAGCCGAATTTTAGCCAAATATTTCGTAATCTGTCAAAAATCAGCCTAAAAATCAGCCGCAAATGTCAATTTACTCAATTTATGGTCAAATTCGGCTACGCCGGCTATAAGCCGAACAATTATGTCAGCCAGCCGATACTTAAAAAAAAATTCGGCTGGCAGGTCTAATACATTCTGTGGTGTGGTCTTTCTATATTATTTAATGTGATTTTATTTTAACGGTGGCGCACAAACGGGCACGGGGCAAAAGTGTTTTCATTAGCCTTATTCACGGAGAACTCTCCTGCGTTTTCAAAACGAGGCTGTAATCTCCCGATTTCTGTCAATGATTGTTTAAGTCCATGTCGACGTTATCAAAGCGTGGTGTGAAAGTCCACCCAAAAAAGCATATATGATGGCAGAAGAAAATGTCAACATGTTTGAAATATGGCATACAAATATTGCCATATATAACTAGAGAAAAATTACTAATTTTTTTTTTAAAAATGCAATGAAATAGATCCATGGGGTCTTGAGATCTAATGTGTAACACATGACAGTTTAGAGAATTGTGATTTTTTAAGCATTACTGATGATGATGGTTTTTATCGAATTTGTTGAGTTGCAAAATTATTTTAAAAAATGATAAATATATTTGCTTGTCTAGCTGCCTTTATTTAGTATGAACATGTTTAACTGAGACGTAGGATGAGGTTCTATCAAAGTACATTTATAATGCTTTGTGATACACCCAAATCATTTTAACAACGAGACCCGGTGGGTGGGGGGATCCTACAAACGGGACCGGGCCGTTCTATGGAGCGAGAGGGTGCAGCCTCTAAAGGGCGGGAAATCTTACATTTAAAACAGACTTTAAAAAAAAAAAAAACCAATAACAACACCTTATAAATTATAAATTATCAATTCTAAATTCATACGATTCTGTAAGTCTTTTTGATTTTCTGATGCCATCTATTAGTATAACCTTAAATATTCATCAACTCAACTGATCATTAAAATAAATCCAAAAGATTGTTTTTAGATATCAAAAGAAAAAAAAATGTTTTACGAATGAAAAATATTAAGGAAAAAATTACCAAGAAAATCGTTATGGACACACGGCAAGTAAATTTCAATAAGATACAACAGAAAACTGAAGTCTTAGATACAACAGAGAACTGAAGTCTTAGATACAACAGAGAACTGAAGTCTTAGATACAACAGAGAACTGAAGTCTTAGATATAACAGAGAACTGAAGTCTTAGATATAACAGAGAACTGAAGTCTTAGATACAACAGAGAACTGAAGTCTTAGATACAACAGAGAACTGAAGTCTTAGATACAACAGAGAACTGAAGTCTTAGATACAACAGAGAACTGAAGTCTTAGATATAACAGAGAACTGAAGTCTTAGATACAACAGAGAACTGAAGTCTTAGATACAACAGAGAACTGAAGTCTTAGATACAACAGAGAACTGAAGTCTTAGATACAACAGAGAACTGAAGTCTTAGATAAAACAGAGAACTGAAGTCTTAGATACAACAGAGAACTGAAGTCTTAGATATAACAGAGAACTGAAGTCTTAGATACAACATAGAATTGAAGTCTTCCCATCGTCTTCTAAACATTTAAATTAAACCATCCCATCTGTAGATCGTGAGCCCCAAGTAGGGCATTTTTGTCATGCAGTAATGTTGAAAATAAGGGCTGCAACAGTAGAGGGGTATGGTACAGACATATCTCTATACTTATAAGACGCATTTGTTGTCTGTTTTTCTGTTCCCTTATCTCAAGATGCAGACAACCAAATAACGTGAAATTTGGTACACGTAGACAAAATTACATGGGAAAGGTTCTTAAACAGGTTTCGTTACATCTCAATGGGTACTTTAATTGTAATTAATTATTTTGGTAATCAAAGACATGAAAATTGGCAAACTTTTACCCCGATTTCAGGTTTTACGAGCTTCTCTCCCACATAGTTCACTTACTATAAACATGATCGGTACGGGGAACCAAATATCACATTACTTACTACATTATTACATTCCATTCCTTCATCCATAGGAATTGTCATCTTTTGCTACAGTCATGCCTATGAAGAAAAGAGGGAGTATAGGCAGGAAAACAATCAAATCAAAAGCAGTAGAACGTACACGTGCAGCAGAAGCTCCTGATGAAAAAAGATCAAGACTACAGGCAGATCAGGTCCGCCACAGTCTTGCGAGAGCAGCTGAAACTCCAGAGCAATATCAAGTGCGACTCCAGTCACAACAAGTTAGCCAGAATGCATCCAGAGCAGCTGAAACACCTGAGCAATGGCAAATAAACCCTTTTTTACGCGTCTTATTTTAAATCTTAATCAAACGTCAAATTACGCTTCTTAAAAAAAACAACAACAGAAAACCTTATTTTAAACCCGGGCAAAGCCAGGTACTTGCAGCTAGTATATGATAACTGCATAAAGACAAGAGTAGAGGGGTATGGTACATACTTAATGATAACTGCATGAAGACAACAGTAGAGTTTATGCTTAAGCCGTATGATCACCGCATGAAGACTGTTACGAATCATTTAAAAGTATTCTGGAGTAAAACGGCCACGGGTAAAAAAAAAATGAAGAGAGTACTAGTGCGGTAAATGGTACAGCCATAAATTGGTTTTATAATCTATGGTGATGACAACATGAAGAATGTTGAAGAAAGAACCTAAAGCTACACTGTGTAATGAATGACACAACTTCGTGTTATGTGAATTTGATACTTGAAGTTTGTATGACTGTGCAATGTCATAATGCATGTATTGTACTCTGGGCATACGTTGATCAAATGTAACACAACAATCGAAAGTAAAGATCACGCTGAATCTTTGAGATATCTAGTTGACTACACGAGAAGCTGTAGATATGGAGTCTAATTTGGTTGACGCCAAATATAATAATAGCAGAATTAGTTCACGTGGAGCACCACAAGCCAACTGACCGGCCAAGTAAGAAAAAAATTCGAATCTGTGCACACAACGATGAAAAATAAATCGGTATTTCTCAGCTAGTGGCACATACTTTTTAGATCAATCAGTGAAATATCTGAGCACATAAAAAAAATGAGCGATGATGACGTCAGTTATTTATGATAATAAAATAAAGCCGAGCAAACAATGAGAAGAAAAAGTAAGGAACATCAATGAAATATTTAAAGGGTTATTTTCTGTGGTGTACTTAATGGATGAACTTAATCTTATTTGCACCCGGGCGGCAGATAGGTTCGGCGCGGCCCTGCCTTCAGAAATCAAGAAGGGCCTTAAGAACCATAGGCTACGACGGCTGTGAAATAGTTTAATGGTATTAGGTTTGAATGTTATTATCAACGATTATTGAGTTATTATAGAACGGGATGCTCAGATCCAGAAGTATTGTATCAGACATAACGCGCATGAACGATCTGCCCGGATAACAAAGTGGATAATGGTCTCTAAGAAAATATTGTGTCCCTTTCCTCGAGCGATCTGGTGTAAATGTACCAGGAGACAGAATGTTATCGATATGGGCCTGGCATGCCCCCTACTGTGATACGGCTTTTTCTACAGCCAAGGGTCTGGGCCTTCATAAAAGGCATATGAGACTAACAATGATAGTCTCGACAACTATTCTAGAACCTCTAAGGGAAGTTGGGATGCCGAGGAAACAGCCTCACTTGTGCGGCAATATGAACACCTTGCCCAGCAGGGATTATATCGGAACGAGATTGCTGATGAAAACTGGTGGTCCATTTTTTTCCTCCCAGGACACTCGAAGCAATCAAGGGCAAGATAAAATGATGTATAAAAGCGGGGCACGTTCCATCCGAGAGAGATAACTGACTCTCTACCTCACATGGCTCCCACTGTGGAACACTCTACTCTCAAACCCTCTGTCAGGGATGGCGATTGCGTCTTTCTTATTATTACTTCAATTGCCTTCTCACACAATGCACAATACTCTCAATAAAAACACTATAAGTCAGTTTGACTCAAAATATGAAAATGATCGTTGCTTTATTTAATATAATACAAGTCACAATATTTTATTCACTAAACGCACTTAACAAAAGCCACATCAATACTATGGATTCACAATATCAATTCTTCGAAAAAAATCACACACTTCTTTGTTAACTCCTTCGTTTCTTCTTTATTCACTACCTTCTTCAAACTTAACAAAACCTACTCTGCCCCCATCTCTTTCTGTCCTGACCTGTATATCTCCGCGTCCCTACAACTGACCAACGCTGTCCCTTCCGACCCGCCTTCGTCTTCCCACCTGTCTAATTACGTAATACCTAACTCTACACGCTGCTGCTATTAATCATCAGTCCTGACCTATTTTCACTGTCCGTGCAATTCGTTTGTCTACTTAATTATCTGTCTATCAATCTATTACTCTATCTATCTATCTAACAATATGACTGTCTATCTATCTATGTCTATCTATTTTCACTGTCCTTACACCCTCCGTCTTGTTCTGAACCTGAGGAGGTCTCGTGGGGGGGGGGGGGGCGGAGTTTCAAACTAGATTACCGACACTCTGTGCAATGGAGAGCAAACTGATCCTGGCATAGTACCACTATCTGAACCCCACGGGATCACCATGAAGATTCGGTCTGGAAACATTCCTGCGAGAGAGGCCAGAGCCAAACTCTTGGCCTTGGTAGACGAGGGCTTTCCGTCTAGACGGAAGAATGGTGACAAGGAAAGTAGGTCTCCCAAGGAAGCCACCAAGCACCCAACGGCTAAAAGAAAACCGCTCCATATAAAGCCTTGCAGAGGCCCCTCCGTCTCAAGCAAAAAGACGGGGCGGGGTGTGTGCTGGGTGGTACCTGGAGACAGCTGGACAAGGAGACACCCAGGATGGGTGCGGACAAAATAAAACCATTCTGGGCGGAAATCCTGTCTGCCGAGGCGTGTAGGGATCATTCTCGATCCGATCTACAAGGAAGTTGGAGACAACACCTTTGAAGGCGCGATTGTCACATTCGAGTCACTTACTTTTTCGGGATAAGGGGTCTTGTTCCCCCCCCCCCCCATTTGTCCCTGGCAACTGAATGTGAAGGGCACCGACAAAAAACGTCACATTAGTAGTGTATCGGATCTTTCGTCTCCGTACAGAGACACCACACATACACTGAGTTTCTTTCCTACCTCCTGGAGCAAAATATAATGAGAGCAGCTGAGTTCAACTTTAACACACTTAGAAGAGGGGGGGGGGGTTATCATACAATGTTGAAGTTTACTCTGGCGAAGTAACCAATAGGCACACAGATGTGCAAATTAGAATACACGTCAATGAATTTTCAAGATGTCATGAGTTTAAGTACAACGTACAACCGAATAGACAAATTTGTTGAGCAATGTAGCGGACAGACGGGATATTTGAGAATAAATTGTTACTTTATGATATAATATTGTCACAGATTGACTGTGTGTGTGTGTGCGCGCAGGGGAGAGCATCGGCGTGTTACTGGAGATTGGGTGATGCGCCACGTGTCCGTCTGTGTAGCTGGACTGTGTGAACAGTTGGTTCAAGTCCAGTTAGTTATGCTGCGAGTTTGTGTTAGTTTGTATATCGTAGTCAAGTGGACGAATACATATGTTTCGTATTGCACCCCAGTTGTTGGAGTTAGTGTGCATAGTTTTTTTTTTTAAATAAATAAAACACAATGTTCTGAAATGTACCGACAGCAACACACCAGGTTATAACTGGCGCAAGCTCCGTAGTTAAATACAGAGTTCAGTGGGGCGAGACCGGAGTTGACACAGAGAGAGAAGACAGGACAGAGGAGTATTAAGAGACAGGACAGAGGAGTATTAAGAGACAGGACAGAGGAGTATTAGAGACAGCGCCTCTGGCTGTCAGATTTGAGAATTATTATTATGTGATTGTGATATATCATGGACACGTGTTGAGCTGGACAGTCCAGTCCGCATGTGGCCAGTAAAGCGGTGGACATACTTGGTCAGAGTTGAAAACTGGGTAGGAGACCCAGTCTTGGTAGAAGCCAGCTGGTGTCCATTTGATACCATAATAAAATTGTAATTTATGTTCATTATGATGACAATTAGATCACTTGGCATAGACTGCTCGTGAGAACAAATTATTAAGAATTATACACGTGAAATAAAATGCAGGTGAACAGATCGGACATCCCAAGAAATGTTAAAAAAAAAAAGATTACGGTGTCTTCAGATTTCCCACAGTTAATTCACTCTTGTGCAATTTGAACATGGCAGAGAGAAACGACTGGATTCGGTACACACATAAAATATTAAGACAAGATAATGGATAAGCTTGGGCAGGCTAGTCTTTAGGTAAATATAAGCTTGGGCAGGCTAGTCTTTAGGTAAATATAAGCTTGGGCAGGCTAGTCTTTAGGTAAATATAAGCTTGGGCAGGCTAGTCTTTAGGTAAATATAAGCAGACTTTAGTCATGGACACACCAACACACCACGTGATACTCTCACCGCCACGGCCAGACTACCCGTTGGTTAGTTTGGGCGCATGCCCGTGGGTCTGTGCTTGGCTGCCTGGACTTTTTACTCATTAGATGTAGTGACCAGTGTATTGTCAGAAATAAGAATAAAACTGTTTTAAAAGCATTGTCGTTATAACTGGTAAGAGTATGATTTGTTACAAGTGTCAGTGCCTCACTGGGAACTACGCAGGCTATCGGTAAGTGCCAAGGTGAAAGTAGCAATGTATTCAAAAGTGTTACGAGAGCAACACACAAGAATTGTTTGTGAGTGTAGGGTATGAGCTCCACATACCAGGACATTGCCTGACATTTCATTTGAAGTGGTCGGTCCACTATCAGAATGGCTATGCTGATTTAGTACCGCTACAAACAGATTCGGACGCAGACGTGACAAACAAGCACCAAAAAAAAAAAAGGGTCAGCAGCCGGGAAAGATTATTTTGATCTAGTTCAATTTCCAGGATGATTTGCGTTTTTACTGAACCGGTGCGGGCCTCAATAGATTACCATGTTTAATTTCATCCAATCTATTTTTAGGAACACAAGAGTTAATTTAAGCGACAAACATCGAAGAAAGGCTTTGAAGCCAGCATCTAAAAAGACTAAACTACAACCCAATACAATGTATCCCGCAGCAGTTTTTAAGATATAGTTAGACAAAATATACTATGAATCCACAACCCACGCATAACATCCAAATAAGCTAAACCCTGTCCACAAGGGCCTAGAAAGAAAATCAAGTCCAGGGCTGGTCCTTGGGGGGGGGGGTCGGAGATATAGTCCAGGGCTGGTCTTGGGGGTGGGAGATCAAGTCCAGGGTTGTTCTTGTGTAGTGGGGGGGGGGGGGTTGGGTGGGAGTGGGAGATCTATTAGAAACATGTCAATATTTCTAAGGTAGAAGCTTTTAAAATGTAGCATTAAAAAAATGCATGAGATTTAACTTTTCAAAACAGCATACAAGGAACAAATAAAATCTAACTATGAATTGTTTCAGTGATAGAAAAGTCGAATTAAAAATATCATTTTTCATAAATAGAAAAATAATGTTAGAAACACATGACTTGACAAAAATCAATATTTAAAATTAATATTGAGATGTATTAGTAAAAGTATGAACAATGACAAGTCAGAATAAATGGTACTGCTGAGTAAAAAAAAAGAAAGTTTGAATTTTTCCCTCAAAAAAAAATCAAGGATATGTTGTTCAAAATTTCAAGAAAAAAAAACAAACTGAAAATGCTAAATCAGAAGAACATCCACCACTAATATACTTTACACCGTGTCTAACTAAAAAAAAACAACAAACATTTGACTGCTCCGAACTATTCAATATAACCACCAAAATGCACTGACAAGTAGTGGGGCCATGACAAATAAATGGCGTCTGCCTGTTCTAGCCTGACATGGCCAGTTAGTTAAATGTGTCAATTGCCTGAATCTAAACCTTGTTTGTTATGTATTAAAGATTGCTCTGCTGTTGGGGCACTCAAAGGTTGTTTTGTTTACAATTGTATGTACATTCAATGAGAACAGAAAGTATTATTTCGTGAAATAAGGGGTTGAGCGCCCAGGTTAAAGATACTATCAAAACTTTGTTTTTCATATGATTAAAATAAAAGTGACCATACAGTAAAATATGACAGTGCTAAAGAAAAAAAAAAACTATCGCACCTTTATACAGGTATATACTATTTTCAAGTGAACTGGTGGGATAGACCCCAATGGTTGACAAAAAAAAAAGAGAAACATGTAAAATGGCACAAAACTCCACGACTAATTCACTCTTGTACCATTTCATGGACATTCTACAGAGACACACACACACAGATTCAGCAAATCAAATATGTCAGGTAAAGGCAATAAGTAAGCAGAAGATAACACATTTTTTCTTCTGCCTAGTAGGGAGTTCATCTTGAGGAAAGTCTAAGAAGAAAAGGGACAAGGGGGGGCTGTCCTAAAGTTCACAGTCTCAGAATATACATCTCAGAAACAGTCTACCACATGTAAATAGTGTAATGCTTATTTGTGCTGCAACAAGAAAAATAACTATTAATTGAACAAATAAACTGAAGTGCACAATGTTATGAATGTGCCATAGTGAATTTGTTTCATAGAACTCAATAGGTTATGTCTTTGAAAATAAAAATATGTATATTTTGTGTGTGTTTTATCCGTTTTTTTACCAACTCAAAAAAAAACAAACAATGGATACTGAATTTAAAGATATTCACAAAACAGAAAAATACAGTATTATCTGGATTTAGTTAGACACAGGATGTCCAGAAATAAAGTATTTCTATAAGAATGACCATGATTGGGGTTGGGGGGTGTGTGTTTATGTGTGCATAATAAAACATAACATTCATGATTGTCACCTTTGTTGTGTGTTTTTACTTGGCCTAAAAAGTTTTTAGACAGAGAGTGTTATACAGAGAGTGTTATGACAGGTAGTAATCTCCCAAAATAAAACAGGGGGTGGGGTTGTTTAAACTTGGTGAGATTTTCTTTTTTTTCCCCCGCTGTTATCAATTAATGCAAAAATTTGTTCGCTTTTTTTTTTGACAAGTAAGAAGAAACATTAGACAGATATTTTTAAGAAGTCATTATATTAAAAAAAAATTAAAAATGAAAGTGACACAGCGGTGAAATATGACAGTGCACAAGGGAAAAAAAAACCTGTCCTTTGCACTTATAGAGGATAAGAATTAGTTTCAGGTGAAAAGGTGGGGAAGACCCCCACTTTGGGTCAATTATTAGAACCAAGATATATTTTACTTGGTGTTACCACCATCAACTAATGTGAGTCTTGTTACTCAGAAATAAAAAAATAAAATTACATGTATATCAATTGCTTTATGAAGCAACCGTTTACATAAGCTTTTAAGTTTTGATTCTCAGCGTGCTAAACTTGGAGCTTTTTTTAAAAAAAAATCTCTTTGGACAACAAGGTCGGGCATTTTAATGCAAATTTGCAATATCCTGAAATAACTGATTACGAAGGGTTTGAGGGTTTGACGCAATACGCATCAAAAGGCATTAACATCTGGATAATGAAAAGTTTTCTTTTCATACGCTGGTTTTATTAATGTTAAGAGTGTTGTCGGCAATGTTCACAGTAACAATATTTTCCTCCTGCAGCTGTTTTCTGCAGACATTTTGTCTGCTAGGAAACAGTGTGAGATTTCACACTTTACCTTTGGAATTTAATAATATTCTAAATTCCCCCCAAGCATTTTAAAACATTTAAACTTGTTTTTATTTTAGTATTTATCATTTTTTTTTTCATCTTTAACAAAAGTACCAGGGCAGTCATGGTGTACAGTGGGAGAGATATGACAAGAGTTCTGCATGATGTCTAGGATGATCATTTAGGACTTACAATGGCATCTAAGTGCAGAGCTTTTTGATTGGATCATACTAGGCTGGGATTTTCAGACCCAAAGCTATGATAGTGACAAGGTCAATACTCTATGAAAGATATTTACATTCATTGTAGGAAACATGTACCTGTGGATATTTTATATCATGATTGTTCGTTGAAATTCCAGATTGCAAGCTGGGGTTATCGGCTGTCGAATTGACGGTTATATATATATATATCATTACAATAATGGCCAGTCTGAAAGGCTGCAATTATTTGTAGTGTGGTGCTGCTCTCAGATCCTAGGCATCGGGCTAGAAAATGGAATGGTAGCTCCATGCTACATGCAAAGACCCCACTGGGGAGAGTAAGCGTAAAATTTGCATAAGGTGGAAACCAGACGGTGTGCTGACCAATGGCTCATTTTGTTTGTTATGGTTGATAGAAATAAAAAAATGTAATACAAAAGACTAAAAAGCCTAAAACACTGAGAGAAGCCAATATAAATGCTGAACTACTAAAGTATGGAAGACCTTAATTTCATTACGATACTGGATATCATTAATTGAATATGGAAAAATGAGGTAAGTCTATGGGAGACAACCATGATAGTTTCTACCGACAAGAAAGTCTATAAAAAATTAAGTTGCAACAACTATAAAAGAATCTTTTTACTGAATGCAATATTAAAAAAAAAATTGCCGGCAGAATACTACGCCGCATATTTTTTAAACATCCACCATCATGATAAGGCCTGTACTTCAAGATGTCAAAAACAAAAAGAAACAACTTATGCAAAGCACTGTAATTATGTGAGAGAAAAATATATATCAAATCTTAACGTCAACGCATATTGTACTATTTTTAAAAATTTTACTAATCTGCTAGAAAAATATTGTGCACAAGATTTAGTAAGGTGTTTATTTAATTTATATTTTGGTGAAATTATGCTAAGAGCATGTATGATGAAAGGAAGATTCTATTATGATTAGAATTGGAAAAGTACTATAAGTTTTACTCTATTTATAGAAAGTACAGATGACTTTTTGTTTTAGATGATTCATATTTTATGACACTATTTTAAAAAAAAAAAAATTTCACTTTAAATTTTGGAGGTTTATGTCTGTACTGATGCATTACTTAGAGATATGAATTTCATTTGATTATTTCAGTTTTGCATGACTTGCATCGTAACATCATACTGACTGTCATCAGTTTGATAAGAAGAGTCAATATTTCAGGTGAGGAAACTTTAAAATGTTAGCTAAAATTAAAAATAAAGCATGAGTAACTTTCAGGTGGCGAGATACAGTCCATGAAATCAAGGGAGTTAGCAAATACCTTTTTTCTAAGATTGTAAGTCAAGAATAGTCATGTCTTTTGATGGACCAATCATTTTACTATGAGCATACAATCTCTACCAATGGGTAGAGACCCACACAATCAGAGGAACCACTGCCGAAGAGCAACAATACCGTTCAAGAAGAATTTTGAAATTGATGATACAGAAAATTAATATATAAGAAAAATCTAATAACGTGTTTCTCTGTAAAACATGATGAATCAGCGATGTCAATAATGTTGATCATTGAAGCTCAATAAGTAATAAATGTTTATGTATTTGTAGCAAGCCATCAAAAACTCCACTGATCTCTTCAAGAGAAAATATGAATATGAAGTGGCAATGTTTACAAATTGAACCATCAGACACTTAACAAGTATGAACAATTAAAATATTTATGTTTTAAGTACTTGTGGAACATCATAATATCAAAAGAAGTTTCAGAATCAAAGTTTCCTATACACAAGGGTTAAAAAAAACTCAAAAAAATTTTTAAAATCCTAGAGAAAGATGGACTAAACTGCTTTATCACCTGATTTGTTAAATCTCAGGTCACCATTGTACCAGTATCTATGGAAATACTATTACTAGTGTCAAAAAAAAAAGGAAAAATATAAACACTAAAAGTAAAAGAAATTTTAACTTCCATAATTGCCAATTATGATGGTTCCAACTCAAACTCTTGTAGGTAGACTGCGTGTGCAGCACTTAAGTCTCAGCTTGATGCTTAAAAGACGCTGATAAAATTCGCAGAGTTTTAGATATAAGGTGCAACAAGGTGAATTCATAAAATATACAAGGTCAAGGAAGAACGGGCGAAGTAGCAGCATTGAAGTTATACAAAGACATGGAAAAAGATGTCACCTTCTAGCTCTGCAGAAGTTAACATTTGTTACGAAATATAAAAGTGAAATAATGTAATTTTTTTGGATCATAAGTTTACTGGGCTATGGTTTAATGCAGCTATTCAACAATATTTTTAACTGCTACTTTTTTTATTTACTAATTTTTGGTGACACATTATTTTTGCATAAATGTGTTTTCATAATAAACTTAAGTTTTGAAAAAAGCCCAGACCCTCCACATGTCAGTTTGTTTTGGTAACTCGCAGAATGTGAAGCATTGAATGAAAAGCTACAGCATTACAGAAACTATTTTACACCAAACTGTTTAAGATACTTCCCAAAAAGTCCAAGTATTTTTTTGAATATATTACACATAAAAGGTAATAAGTAACCAAAAACTGTTTAACTAAAAATGGGAATAACAACTTTGTCATAATTAAATAAATGGGTCACTTAAAAACATTCTGTTCGGTAACGAAAAAGAGACATTAAAATATAGAAAAATTAAAACACTTAGTAATAAGCTTATTTAAACAGCTCTATGAAGAGAGCTATTTTTTAAAATAAAATATATTTTTGCTATTATGAGTACACCCTTAAAGGTATTATTTAATACAGTGTCCAATTTAGGGCTAACACTGAATTTGTCAAGATTTAATTACATACTTTTAACAGTAACAATATAAGGCAGACGGAAACAGACAAAAATTAAGACTTCTTAGGGTAGGTTCACCTTGCATTCATTCAGCTCTCTCTTTTTCCCTTGCAATTGCATCCATAACAATTTTGCGCTGAAGTGGGTAACTGTATGACACATAAACCTGAAAATAAAATATTAAAAAAAAAAAAATGCAATACTTAGAAAAACATTTCATTTCATTATTATTTTTTTTTTTACAATGAAATACTTCATTAATTAATTTTTTTCCCCCCAACAAAGTATTTGTACCAACCTTGAGGGCGTGTCCTTGTAGTTCAAACCCATTCATTTCTTTAATGGCATTGATGACATCATATATTCTACCCAAGTACAGGACAGCTTTTGTACTAGACAGAAAAACAAAACAAATGTTCAAAGGCTTTTGAGCAGACGCTTCATCTACATCTAATTTTTTTTTTATCTATTTCATGTTGTATATAGAGGAACTAAAATAAAATATTTTATGGGAACAGGGAAGGGTTAGTAAAAGCGATTTGGGTTATGCGTTAAATCGAAAGTAAAGAATTAATACAACAGTATTCCAGTTTAAAATACAATCATGAAAAAATCGGATCTGCCCGAAACCAAAAATGATCAATCTTAAGGGGATATAACTCTAAGCAAAGGTTTTGCAGGGTGCAGCTACATGTAGTATGTAATAATTTATGATGATCAGATAGTCTTTACATATAAAATATACGACAGAGCATACTCACCAGCCATGGCTCTTGTTGTTGTTTTCAAAGCACATATCCAACACATGGTACTTTGCGAAGGTATGTCTTAAAGTGCTCTGATGGTCACATATAAACAATATTTTTAAAACAAATGGTAAACGTAAACGGAATAAAAGTGATAATTAGGGTATTTTACATTAGAAAGCTATTTCTAGACTTTTAAACAAAATTAAATTACTGTTTTTCACTTCTTTTTTTTTTTTTATTATTACCTGCAGAGTTAATGGTGGGAAATTTTCCACAGTTACACACCAGTCCAGCTGGTACTGTTGTACATTGGGGACCTCTGATTCTGGAATCAGTTTAGGCATGTCTGAAAAGTCGGTCTCAGGCAGTGATAGTATCTAGATGAAAAGCAAAATGACATTCTTAATGCGGCATCAGTTGTTTTTTTTTAATCATTAAAATTCTGCTGGCTGCTTCTGGTCGCCTCATTGCTTAAATTATGCCAAAATCACAGAAAGAAACAGGCTTTAAAATCTAATCAATGGGACTCACAGGTTGAGTTTTATCTGGTGTTGAGTTTAAGGATCTGTCATATTTGTCCATTTTACTCCCGCTTGTAGGATTTGAGCTTCCTGATTCTGAAGAGAAAAAAATATATATAAAAAAAATCAATCTTTATACGCTTCTGGGACCGATGGTCGAGTGGCGAAGATGCTTGTCTGTTGACCGGTCAATCCTCTGTGAGAACCAAAGAAATTTTTTCCAGGTCCTAGTGAAAGTCATCATTCTTGTTATCACTACAAAGTTTAGTTTGCGCCCACATATTGACAACCAAAAGCATCATTATTTTCACATCAAGTGCCCACTTCATCTAAATCTTCTTCACTATCATTTTGCACTCCATTTTCTTTTTTTTTATACTTCAATCACTTCTCAATGACATTGGACCAGGCTGCAATTGATGCCATATATAATCTCTTTCCGCATTTTCCCCCCTTACATACATTAGAAAAGAAATAATTCTTCCTTCTTGTCTATAAGATTTTTAATAAAGTGGCTCAAGCATTTTAGAATAGTGCATCACAAGTGTTCAAAATTTCAAATAAATTGAACCTCGAGAAATTGGTGATAAATGATTTCAAAAATCCCAAGACGCAACATGACATGGCAAAGCAAGTTGGATTTAATCGTATAAAAATAGATAATATGAAAAAGTTTCTAAATTGCAGAGTTTAATGTGAATGCCACATTCTGCCACTAAATTATTACATGAAACATTTTAGTGCAGCATTCAAAATTATTTTTTTTTAATGTCTTTTTTTTAAAAAAAAGGCTCTCTATTAAAACATACTAAAAAGTAAATTTTTTAAAAAAGGCTCTCTATTAAAACATACTAAAAAGTAAAAAAAAAAAAAAAGGCTCTCTATTAAAACCATAGATATATAAGACTAGATCGCTTACGCTTATTTAAAAGAGACCAAAAAAGTGTTGTATTCGAGACCCATACTTTAAAAAGAGAAGAGTACAATTCTGTACAGTTCTTTATTTTTTACCGAAAAAGATTTCCTTCCTTTTAATTAGAAAAAAAAATCCCCATTCATGCTAGAGGTTGGCGCTTTTAAAATCTGCTGATGAGTCCGAAAAAATTATATTTGACGGTTAGTAATAATATAATCAAACAACCGGGTACACAACACGAAGGCATTTTATTCAAAGTTAATTGAAAAAAAAGTTTTTGAAAATTTGTCAAGGAAAACAATGCAAAATGTCTTCTGCTATTTATTTCGGTTACTTAAGGTTTCTATGCGTACTACGTCATCAGGTTATACAGCATTGTACTCTTCTCTTTTTAAAGTTATGGTACGCACAATATATGTCTATGCATAGCCCGTAAGCGATCTAGTCTTATATATCTATGATTAAAAAATACTAAAAAGTACATTTTAAAAAAAAAGGCTCTCTATTAAAACATACTAAAAAGTAAATTTTTAAAAAAAGGCTCTCTATTAAAACATACTAAAAAGTACATTTTTAAAAAAAGGCTCTCTATTAAAACATACTAAAAAGTAAATTTTTAAAAAAAGGCTCTCTATTAAAACATACTAAAAAGTAAATTTTTAAAAAAAGGCTCTCTATTAAAAAAAGGCTCTCTATTAAAACATACTAAAAAGTAAATTTTAAAAAAGGCTCTCTATTAAAACATACTAAAAAGTAAATTTTAAAAAAAAGGCTCTCTATTAAAACATACTAAAAAGTAAAAAAAAAACTTCCATAGGCCTAGATCATACAAATATTTATAGAAATTATATTGACTAAAAAAGCTTGATCATCAATAAGGATTAATTATTTCATCTACTTATCTTGCAGTTTATGAAAAATGATAGATAACTCCCAGTAACCTTTTGAATTTAACTATGGATAGAGTTGTAAAAAATTACAGTATAAATAAATCTTCCTCCTTCCATAATATTGTGATGCTGATGAATTTTAAGCATATTCTCTCATTAATACAAGATATACAAACTGGCAATCTCACATTTATTTATTCAATATAATGACATGAAATTTATGCCATACAGTGATATGAGGGCTTCAAAAGCAAGAAACGCTTCAAAAGAAAACTTTTTAAAAAGTCTCACGATAAAAAAAAAATGTGCCTTTAACAACTTGTATCAAGTCCACACTGGTTATTGAAGTACCTCTAGAATTAGACAAAAACTATACAAGTACTCAAATGTCTAACTTTAAAAGGTCATTTTAGGTATTTATTAAATTTTCAACAGAATTTTCAGACGTTGCCTATTCAGTTTCTATTGAAAGAATATCTGCATCTCAAAAAGTGAAATCTTATGTATTAAATTAGTAAACATTACTGAAGGCTTTAGCTTTAAAAAAAATGCAGCTGAGGAATATCTTAATTTATTTACAGTACGGTTCAAATTTAAACTGCAGTCTGCTTTTGATTCCAACATTGAAACTACTGATAACCTTCCCCCCAAACTAGCTCAGTTGTTTTTTTTACTAACTATCAGAGAAAACAAAATAAGAATTGTAGGAATTTATAAATAGTACACAATAATTTCATAAAGTTAATTCAGCACTTACATACATGACTTGTATAAAACAAGTTCACACATCAGTAGATTAATTTTGTACCCCAATCCATAAATTCTGGTCACAAAATGACAACAAAAAAATTCTTATTAAAAAATAGCAAAGGTTAAAAAATACCAAATTCAAAGGACTCACCAACAGACTGACAGTCCTCGTCTACAGGTTTCTGTTTCTTATTGTAAGTGATGTATAACTTTTTAGTCTTTTGTAATTTGTTGTTCTGTTCATCAATTATTTTTTCAGCACTTGCTTCACTGCTCATTGTTAGAAATGCAAACCTGCATACATTGTGAAAAAATTAACACATTTATACTAAAATTAATAATTTATAAAAATACTTTATATATTTGTATTTCTTATTTGACATAACAAGAAATAACGAGTACATACATTTTATTATTTTTCTGAATAATCTTAACAGATTCAGGCTGATATGGCTTGACGAGTTCATGGAACTGTTCCTGAAAAGAATATACATTTAACTGTAGTTATAATGGTGCGATTCGATTTTTTTCAAGCAATAAAAAGCTGAACTCTCAAATGTGGAACTAAAAAAAAAGTCTTGAAAAAGAGAACAATTAAAATGACTAAACTACCTATTTTAACCTCTAAGACAAAACCACTTACTTTACTCTCTATGTTATCTACAAACAAGAACACTTTCTCTGGACTTTTAACAGAATCTGCAAGAAAAAATGTGTTATGACAAGTTTAATTGTCAGTGCACAGAAGTTGTCAGTAAATTTACTTTTCAGTCTATTTCCAATGAGACTAATACATGTATTTATGAATATAGGTAAGTGGGAAATATGTAATCTCTGAGATTGGTTATTATAGGAAACAATAATAAATCAAAGCCAGGTGAACAATTAAAAATAAACTCGGAACAATGATTAAACAAAATAATAAAAAAAGCAATAGATGAATTTATACACACACCCACAAGGAAATTCCAGACAGAGAAGTACTAGAAAAGTAGCTTAATGACTTACAGACATGGCCAGATTAATCATTAAGGCTAAAAAGGCAATAGCCATAGGCAAAGGGAGGATGGATGATCAAGCGGTGTAGAGGGCTTGACTGTTGGCCTGAGAGTTCCAGGTTGGGACCTTGGTTAGAACCAAAGGAGTTTTTCCAGGTCCTGGGAAATATTTGGTTGAAAGTCAACCCAATTTTAAATGGGTTAACTGATTTCAGTTGGGGGAAGTAAAAGCAGCTGGGCTTTGGGCTAGCCACACAATTCCTAAATACTATGTGACTAAAGAAACATGAATTCTACACTTCATCTGCCCTGATGGCCCTTAAGGGCAAAGGAATCTACTTAATCATGAAAAAAATTGGCTGCCGTTTATCAGATAAGAAAACAGTAATTAATCTTAATAATCTTGACCTTATCTGGAAACTGCCATGTCAAGTGAAATATGGCACAACAGAATACACTTCACAGGTGATACATTTTATCACTTAGTTGCCAAAATTAGGCCCATTTTTAGGTAACAAGCCTTAGGCCCACAGTAACCTTAATACCTGCATACAGATCATTTAAAAGTAGGGGTGTGCCGGATCCGTTTTTTCCAACTGGATCCGGATTTTCTTATGCGAAATCCGCCGGATCCGGTACCGGATCCGGATTATTATTCCGGATTTTGGTACTTTGCAGGGTTTGGATGCCTTCTGAACAGTTGGCCTAAATGGTTAAATGACATTGGCTGATTGGAAGTTGGAAGTGAAGAACTTTGAAATAAATTAGAAAATAGAAATTATTCAGAAATCACTGAAATCAGAATATAACGCAGATTGATAATAAGTTATTATCCATATGGAACTAAACTCGCTGTTAAGTTCTAACTCAGCTGCAAGGTCAAGGAAACAACTTTACTATTATTCTATTATTATCACTTTGAGTACTTCTGCCACTTCAGGGCAGTGTAATTTTTAACTAGTGCACTAATTGTTTTGAATCCGAGGAGAAAGTCAGACTCATCATCTGAGTTCATCTCGTCTAGTCATTGGCTCATTGGATGATGGATGCTTATTGCTTATTGTTATTGTTCAAATGTTCATAGTTTATGATGTGTATTGAAATGGATAATTAATTGGAAAAAACAAATAACAAGATTGAATTGAATTGAGAACAATAATTCTGTATTTCTGTACTTTACAAGTTTGAAAATTGAAATACAAATTTTAATGAATTCAATAGGCATTTGACAAAGCCATTATTCAAGCCTAAAGAAGTAAGAATAAGATGTTGATAACTAATTAATGACTATTAGTTTGTTAACAGTGTTAAGTTACTCCAAGTCCACAGCCCAATAATGTACACATTCCAGTGATGCCACACAATCACAGATGAGCGCCGCGGGCCGCGGCTACGTCATACCGTCGTTTAAACCAAAGAACACAGATCATAGCGCAAGCGAGAATCGCCTAAGATGGCTTGGTGACATAGAGTTCACCAAAGACCTTTAAATTTATACTAGACTGCTTACGTAATGTTAATTTTTACTCAAAAATGATAAGTATTTTTAACAATTGAGTGAACGATAATATAAATCAAAATATGAATTAAAATTACGGTAAGTTTTTTAAAGCATATTTGACTTTTAATTCTTTGTTTAAATAGAATTATAATAACCTTTATTATAAAATAGAATTAATAAAAAAAAATTGGGAAGGAATTGCTTTTAATGGAAGACGTTACATTAGGGTTGGATTACCAACTCAGTGACTTGTTATATTAATTAGTGTTAGAGAATTAGTGTTTCTTCACGGAAATTTCAGAATGGAAACAATATTCTATTATTCATTTTACAATATTTAATATTCATATTTGAACTATTTTTTCAACAGGAAATCTCGTGTGTGATGCATTTTAATTTAATAACAAAGAAGACATCTTTTCCATCTCCCAGAGAAATCTAAATAGCTTAAATGTTGAATTTATCAATAACAATTCATTTATGTTATTTATTTTGTTATGAAGGTGGCGGGCTGGCGGCCAGGCGCTTAGGCAGTATAGTTGCTTATTATTTCTGTTACAACGTCATTGGTGATTGCGGTTAAGATGGCGTCACGAATAATAGTTACTCATCCCCGCTCTATCATGTATGGGATTGGGCCGATTGGCCACTATTAGCGGTGCTGACTCTAGCCTCTGGAATGTTCAAAACATTAAACAAGCTCAACGCTCGAAACAATCGATTAATGTACCGTGATCGTGTGGAATTCGGGAAAGAGAATTACTTTTATTTCAGATTATGATCCGGTGAGTCACAAAATCTGGCAAATTCAGAAATCCGGTATTTTCCGGAATCCGGTTATTCCGGATACATGTAAATCCGGCAGCACCGGATTTCACCGGATAGTGCAAAATCCGGCGGAACCGCATTCCAGCACACCCCTATTTAAAAGTACAACACACTTTGAACTATTGGAATCACTATTATTCGATCTCTTTGCCCGATACAAAATAACCTATATTAATTAAACTGATCTGGCCTATCTTTCTCTGGCAGTATTCAACAAGCCTTTCTTACACATTAGAGTGGATAGTCAAGAACCTATTTAACTTACAAGAATAGAAAAAATAAACTTTTACACTTTTTATCAATGGTTAATGTAAATGTTCCTTTACGATACAAAACCATTTAGCAAATAACACAATTTAAAAAAAAAGGCTGTTGAAAGCATGTTTTTTTTTTACTCTTAGATATATGTCATTTGTGCATACGCACCAGAAGTACAATTAGTTTATGTTTTTATCTTTCATATTTCAGATAAAGAACAGCAGGTCAAGACAGAATATCCAATTTGATAGTTGTAAGGACAATGAAAGTATATAGACAGACATAGTGTTAGATAGATAAACAGATAGACAAATAAAGAATAGTGTCATTGTAGATGTTAGAGGGAATTCCCTGTGATAGCACAAGAAATGAATTTGGTATTAAACAGAGGAGAAAAATATTGTGACCACCTTTGACAAAAGAAGAATAGAGGATTGTTTTCATACCCCCTGGTATTATGAGTGTGATTTATATTGTGTTAAATTAAATAAGGTATCATATTTGAGTCAAACTCACTTCCAGTGTTTTATATTAGATTCAGTCGTAGTGTATAGTGAGAGAGATAGTAATATGATAGCAGCAATATCGCTGTCCCTGACATTTTATAAAACCAAAGTAAAATTCAGTCATGATAAGTAAGAAAACAACAACACTGCCCCATAATGTACACTCACAAACAGACTGACAGTCCTCATCCACAGACTTTTTATGTTGTTTCCTGTCATAAGTGACATACAACTTTTTAGTTTCCTGCAATTTCTCATCAAGATCTTTTATCATTTTAGAAGCACTTGACTTGTTTTTCATGGTAAGATAAGCAAACCTATGGACATAGATTAAAATTTACATTAATACAGATCTATCCAGATACATGTACAAGATGAACAAGTTAAACATTATTATATACTGTACATGGGTATACAAAAAATATGCATTTTTCAAATATTTAAACATCCTGCAACTTGGCTTTGCTCTAATATGTTTAGAAAATAAAGGATAAATCCACATGAATCTTAATCTTAGTCTAACTCAGAAACTCCTGTAATTGACAATTTCAGAAGGGCTTTTCTTTAAAAGATAGCTAAAGGGGTTTTTCAACCAACATGTACAGACCAGCAGAGGGTTTACAATAACAGATTGTTAGAAGAGGTTCCAGAAGAAACAGGATCAGAAAGTGATATGTTGGAAATAAAAACCATTCTTTCAAATACATGTAATGTATTCACGAGTAGTAAGAATTAAATAAGAATTTTTTTTTTCATTTTTTAAAAACATATATTTGAAACCTTTTTTCCACGTTATATTTTAACAGAAATAAATAAGTTTTTATTGAATAAAAGAAAAAAAATTGTTTCTAAGAAGCTGTAAAGAGTTTAGATACTATTATTTGTACCGGATCAACGTCTCCAACAAGGTGCATTTTCTTTAAATAAATGTATTGTTTTGTTACCAGTATATTTTATAATTAACACTAGGACTATAAACACACCTGTTATTTCCTTTTTGAATAATTTTAATGGATGCAGGCTGATATGGCTCAACTAGTCTCCGGAACTGTTGCTGAAAAGAAATAATTATAAACTATCATAAAAAAGAAATAATTATAAACTATCAAAGAAGCTTTAAATGCATTGTGTGTTAAACAAAGAATAAAATAATCAAAACTCAGAAAAGAAGTTCCTTTCCATTCGCTATCAATACTGAGAGCACTTTTCAAATCTGAATTCTCAAAAATAGAAAGAGACACATCAACACATTTTTTTTTTAATAATGATAATAAAAAAAAAAGACAAAAAAAAAAAAAAAAAAGCTTACATTAAAATAAACTAAAAATAAAAAAATAATTTATTACATCGTACAAATATATTCACACATAACCATGGGTGCTCATCTAGATATAAGGATTGATAATTGTTACTCTACTTATTATCAAATGTAAAGATGTGATGAAGATCAGTATATTATTATCACCCACGCTTTTAATCCTAATAATTTTTTTTATAAATAATTTATAGAAATATATGTTTATTATGAATTATTTTGTACTTTTTGGTGCATTTTTAATAAAGCTTATTTTTTTAAAAAAAAAGTTTTTCTTTTCTTTAATGTTTTTTTTTTTATACTGTTTAATTATGAAAGAAACTTTCTAATGCTTTTGCACAATTTGATATAATTGAATTAATTTGGATAGTCTATTTGAGACATTGTTTCACAAAGCAAACATTTTCCCCTTATAGATATTACTAAAAAGTAATTAACTTTCGTAATTCTTCAATAATTTAAGGGCTAGATTTTATTATAATCTTGTATTAGAATCTATTAGTGTGCCCCATTTGAGAATACAGGTCCAGAATCGATTTACAAGATTTGAGTAAACACAGTCACACTGCCCATTTTGAGAATACAGTTCCAGAATTGATTTACAAGATTTGCATACACACATTCACACAGAGATTGAAACTAATTAAAATCTCATAAGAAACAACAACATAAAAAATCACTGACCTCATTCTCTATCTTGTCTACAAACAAAAAAACTTTTTCTGGACTTTGGACAGAGCCTACAAGGATAAAATTTGAAATCACAGATTAATTTCAGTTTCAAGTTGTTCTGTCGGAGATGGTAGACAAGTCTGCAGGCATGAAAAACTAAAAAGGCTTTTCACTACATTGGAAGTAGTTTAGTTCATTTAAATATGACTTCTTGGAAAAGGATAGCATGGCTAAGTGGTAGTGAGTTAAATAAAAAAAATCTAGTATTATGTAAAAGAGATATAGCCAGAAAATTTTAGTCATGACATGTAAGCACCAAAACACTACAAAGTAAACTCACAAACAGACTGACAGTCTTCATCCACATGAGTTTTTTGCCTCCTATCATAAGTGACATAAAGCTTTTTGGTCTCCATTAGTTTGTTGTTCAGTTCTTCAATCACTTTAGCTGCTGTAACTTCAGTTCTCATTTTAAGATATGCAAAACTGTTGATATATGTTCATACAAATTAAATTTAAAAAAAAAATCCATTTTCATAAAAATCAATTCTTTAAATTTTTGTCTTGGTATTATCGTGATATAATTTTAAAACTGGCGATAATGTTAACTATGAAAACTTACGTTTTGTTGTCTTTAGAAACTATATTAACTGAAACAGGCTGATATGATTTGACCAGTTCCTTGAAACGATCCTATAAAAAGGAGATGATGATATATTTTACTTGCTACTTCAAATTCATTGTGTTTTTTACCCAATAAATGATTAAAATACCTTAACATCGAAATAAAATTTATTTTGAAAACACAGTAGCATTACATGTATTATAAAAAAAAAACTCCACTCACTTCGTTCTCTATATTATTTACAAACAAGGACACATTTTCTAAGCTGTTAATGGAGTCTGTAAAAAAAAAAAAATTTTTTAAACACACAGTTGATTTAATTTCAGTTTTCTGTAGTTCTGTTGGAGAAAAATGTAAGGCTATGGAAATAATTAAACCTAGACAGGAATTAAAAAGACAACAGCTGAGGGGGGATAATCAGAATTTGTGCACACTTTGGGAAGATGAGGGCCACTGTCGATTCCCTATGCCATCTCTGCAGAGATGTTGAGGAAAATTGTCGAACATGAGCAATTTGAGTGTCCCAGGCTGGGGTGAGCACAGGGTAGAGCAGTGGGGTAGCTTGTTTTTGCCACTGGCCTGTATGGCAGTTCTTCAAAAGAACTGAAGTGGTTCATGGTGATTCAGACATCATAATTACAGTGAAGTGTCAAATGATGCAGAAACAGAGAACTGGGTTAGGTTAAGCAAAAAGCTAGTGATCCCATAAGTGTTAGTCTTACTGGCGATGTCAATATAGACAGTGATGTGTTCGTTGAAACAGAAGTAACTCCAGACGAAATTATGGGACACAAATGGAAGAAATCAATGTAATGATGAGGTAGAAGAGGAAGATTTCCCCTAAGTAGATAAACAGAATTTGACTATTACAAGAAACAAGCATGGCTTGTAGGTGTCATGAGTTTCATCTGTCATGAAGTAATGTATCAGAATCTGTGATAAATTTGTGTGAAGTTGTTGGGTTATACCAAGAAAGATCTTTTGTGCTTGGGAGTGTTCAAACTTTTTCAAGTGGCACAGGTATGTTTTGTATAATTGGAGCTTTTTGTGACATTTAAATATACTTTTTTTTCAATTATAAAATTGTTTTAAGAAGTTGTTATACAAAAATTTGTTATAATTTCATGATTTAATAAATGAGACAATATTAGAGTCATTTTAGGTACATGCACCAATTACTTATAAAATAAGGGAAGTAAGTTGTGTGGAATAACATTTTAAAAAAACTAGTTCCAGGCTTGCTAGCAGTAAGTAATGAAAGCGAAACCTATTAGTAAGAAATAAACGGACAAATTTAGCAAAATATCTTTAAAAAATTAGTAAAATGACATAATATTTTGCATTGATGCCTAAATGAACCATATCCACATCCTAAGTCATAACAGAAAATTACCATGAAGCAAGTTTTTTTAATAAAATATATAAAATATTATCTGTTGTCAAATTAAAGAGTATTTACATTAGGATTATGACAAATTTAAAATTTATTAGCCTGGGGTTGTAATCGATGAACTTTTACCTAAAAATCGCAATAATGACTTAGGCTTTGCCAAAACATGAAAAAACCTCCCGCGCCTAAGTGAATATCCTTTTTAAACATTGAAACATATAGAGGTTCAAACAATTTTAATTATAACATGCAAGTTTTGCATAAAATACACATGAGTAATACATATAAATGAGCATATTCAGTGTTTTTAATAGTAATTCAGATTTGTGTGTTTGTGTTTACACATTTGCTGTTAAGATATTTGTCAGTTTTGCAAGTAGAATGAACCTCCTCAATCAACTTTACAGCTCTCTCAGCTACTATATTGGAACGAGGCACATCAAGCACTGATGGTTCATTATTCCAGTGATTACAGAAACATTTTGCAGCATTGGGATACTGAAGCTTTGTTATTGATGACAGCAGAGCTTCATAATCCATCTCTTATTCGTGTTGGTTAGAAAACCATACCAGCGACCATGTAGTTGTAATAAAATCCCAAGTTACCTGCAGCTGTTCTCGCCAGTTTGGATGTTTATGTCAGGTGAGCGTGACTGTATAGGAAAAAAAAGTCCATCACATGTCTAAGAGCAAAATCAAGAATGTGGTGCCAGTATCTTATGTATTGTGGTTCTTTAAATCCCTTCTCTCAAAATGTCTTCTGAAGCCTGGTTACAACACCATTTTTCCTACCAGTATTAACTGCTGTTGTGTCAGAGATGATCATATGAATAATGCTCCACGAACTGTACTCATCAAGCAGTTCCTGTAGAGGTTTATAGATGTCTGCAGAGGTTCCACTGTCACAGATTAAAATGCCAAGTTACAATATTCTTTTGTCATTTTTCAAGCAAAAAACTCGGTATTCTTTGTTAACTATTTTTTTACCATCAAAATGCAAAAAAAATTTCTTTTCAGAGATTATTTCCATCAGGCAGTTTTTAACTAATTCTGCATCTTTAATTGTTTGTCGCCAAACTCCAGACTGTGATGGTATCGGAACACTAACCCCATCTTAAGTTAGACTTTGAAGCGCCTGTGACGCTTTTCTGGTTGACAAAAAGTGGCAGCAGACTTAGTTAAGAGGCGTGTTACACTTTGTTACAGAAAAATCTTCAGGAACTTCTTCAGGGTCACACTCACCACTGTTTTTCCCTTCCTCACTATCACTGTATTCGGAGATAACATCTGGCTTGTCGAAGGTTTTGAAGTGTGTTTGTCCCTATTTGATGGATGGATTTTATGATAAAGGATCCACTTTCACAGTTGTATTCATCAAAAAGTCCCAAAAATCTTCTGACAATATTTTTGTGGGAAGGCATTTTACATTTTGCTGATATCATGTTTAACTTCAGGTATACAAAGATGGCGTTTAGTGCTTGATATCAAGTTTTGTGCCCATATTACCCCAACTGCTTCCATTGCTGATTTTGACATTTTACTTTGTAAAGACATATTTCCAAGAAGAAGCTCTAAACGGCAAATCTCCAGAAACAATACTGCGAAGAACAAAATTGTGTAAATGATACGATATAGTTTAAATTTACAGTTTAAAACCTCACATCTGTTTGGTCAAGTTTCTTCTTGTCGCAAGGTCTAAAACAAGATGACAGTAATGGACAGCAGTATTCACAAATTGTTTAAAATATAAATAGCTTCATTTCAATCAGATTGTCCAATAGAAAAGCAATATATCTAAACAATTTTGTGCTCCTAAAAAAGTCACTGTTAGTTTATTTGACAACCCATCCACTCATGATTAAGAAATTTGAGATGAGGCTAGGGGCGGGAAGTTTTTTTCATGAACCGATAAAAATGAACATAAAAAATGTTATCTATGGGTAAAAGTTTATCTAATGCAACATCAGGAATATTCAAGTTAAAAAAAAAATAATTTTGTCATAACCCTAATATACATGATAGAAAATGAATGCAAAATTCATGAATGCTTAAAACATTTGTTTTTAAAAAATATCATCTTGTTAAAACAACTGTTTTATCATTCTCCAGAAGTTGAGATTTTTTTATAAATGCCACGTAAAAAATGACAACACCATGAAGTAAACTCACCAGACCGACAGTCCTCATCCACAGCAGTTTTTTTGTTTTTGTTTCTATTGTAAGTGACTCGTAATTTTTTAGTATCTTGTAATTTTTCATTAAGTTCTTGTATCATTTTCGCAGCGCTGTCTTCAGATCTCATTGTAAGATAAGCAAACCTGTAGAAATATTAAATATATTTAATAATTCAATTTTTTTATTTTAAAAAAGTTCAACAGATTTCTAAATTACTATTTGTTTCTTTTAAATTGGCTTAAATGTTGCTAAACTTTGAAAACATACCTTTTTTTGTCTTTATTTACAATCTTTACAGAAAAAGGCTGATATGGATTAACCAGTTCATAGAAACGATCCTAGAAAAGATGATTATTTATTTTAATTGCGTCTTTTAATGCATTTTCCCCATCAATGATTGGAGAAAATCTCCACATGGAAATAAAAATTATTTTGCAAACATGGTGCATGTATAATTTTTTTAAAAGCAAATATGTAAGAACTTACCTCATTCTCTACGTTATCTACGAACAAACACACCTTCTCTGAACTTTTTACAGATCCTGCAAGAAAAATGAATTACTTCCAAATCTAATTTCAGATTTCTATCAACGAAAAAAGAAATTCATTCTAAAAGCTACTGAAAATTGATAAAGGTAGATAGGTGATCTTTAATATATAAAAAGATGAAAGTAGAAGCTTCATTGGATAATCATTTATAGAGTTGTAGATTCAACCCTCAAAAACAAAGTTTATAGTACACAACAAACTATAAAAAGATTTAAATAAATTCCGGTCCTAAAATGTAAAAATACATCTCATGAAAACTTTATACACATAAAAACCATATAGTGTACTCACCAACAGACTGACAGTCCTCATCCACAGCAGTTTTTTTGTTTTTCTTTCTATTGTAAGTGACATGCAATTTTTTAGTATCTTGTAATTTTTCATTGAGTTCTTGTACCATTTTTGCAGCACTATCTTCAGTTGTCATTGTAAGATATGCAAAACTGTTTATAATAAAAAGTTGTGTCAAAACTTTTTCTTTTGAATACAATTTTTAGATTTTTTTAGAGCATTTTCGAAAAAAAAATGCTCTATTGTCCCCGTTTTGTCTGTCTGTCTGTCTGTCATCACCCTAGATCTCAACAACCATAAGTCCTAGACCCATGATGTATATATCATTTTGTAGGTCTTGGCCTGCCAAGAAATAGCAAATTTCCATTTCGCGATCTGACCTCTCAGGGCCATAAAAGGGGCCTTATAAAGTACCGTTTTTTACTATATAAGCTATATTAATAATGGACCGCCCTATATCTCAGCAACCATAAGTCCTAGACCCATGATGCATATATCATTTTGTAGGTCTTGGCCTGCCAAGAAATGACTTTTTTCCATTTCACGATCTGACCTCTCAGGGCCGTAAAAGGGGCCTTATAAAGTACCGTTTTTTACTATATAAGCTATATTAATAATGGACCGCCCTATATCTCAGCAACCATAAGTCCTAGACCCATGATGTATATATCATTGTGTAGGTCTTGGCCTGCCAAGTGTACATCAAAAGTCCATTTCGCGATTTGACCTCTCAGGGCCAAAATATAAAAGTTTGTTATGTACCGTTTTGCTTATATTTTAAATATAAATAATAAAAGCTAATCAAAGGGGCGTAATCATTATTTATTTTTGTAACAGTTATTCAACATGACTTACTTGTCCTTTTAATATCTTTTTTCAGATATATGCATTACACAATTGAATTTATAAACATTTCCAAAATTTACAAATATTTACTGAAAGCTAACAAACGTACTGATACATAACATGAAAATGCGCTAACACGTCCTGTGTCCAGAATGGAACAGGCTTAATTGCTTGTTTTTATTTATAGTCACTATTACTAACTAAAAAAAACTCTTACACTTTATCCTCTTTTTGAATAATTTTAATTGATCCTGGTTGATATGGTTTAACAAGTTGCCTGAATTGATCCTAAAAGAAAAAAGAAAGATTACTTTCAACTTCAATTCAATTAATAGTTTAAATCTCAAACATGAAAATAAACTTCTTTTAAAAAAATGATGTCACAATGGAAATTGAAAAAAAATAAACCCAACTCACCTCGCTTTCTATGTTATCTATAAACAAGTTAAGTTTTTCTGAACTCTTAACAGGCCCTGCAAGAAATTGCTTAATATTATACAAAGGCATCATTTTATTTTTAAAATGTTCTGTCAAAGTAAAATGAAATTTCTGTCAGTTTTAATACAAAATTTGTCTGAAACCAAATCCTTCTGGATATGTTAAATGCTAATAAAATGCTGAAATCAGCGGACACACACACAAAAGATGACCATAATACTTGAAAGAGTAATTTATAAAATCTTACTATTAAAATGGGAAGAGTCTGAATTGCAAGCTATAGGGGTTCGCTTTATTTTCATGGTATCTGATGCAACCTGCTTGTGTAACTCATTTATTTCATTTGTACTCTTCTTGAACTTTTGAGAAACTTTGGCTACACTCAAATTGTATTCTCTTCCAAACAATTGTATGGCCTTCAATGCTTCCTTTGATGTTAAATATCTAAGAAATGTGAATCTAAAAAAATAATAGAATCAAGTATTTAAAAGAAGAAAACATTACATTACACATATTAATTAAATTTAGCTATTTGCTAATTAGCCAAGCTGCTTATATCTTATAATGTATAAATGATTTTTTTTTTTAAATTAGTACATTCATGCAACAAGTGATAAAAGTAAATAAAATTCAAACGCTTAAAATAAATTTCCATCACTTGAAAAAAAATCAGATACGATTTATAGTGGCAAGTTGGACTTAATGTGTCTGTACTTTTCAGGATAGTATGTATATTTTCGGTTAGGTAAATGTTTATGATAAAGTAAATATAATATACCTTTAAGTTTAGTTGTTTGAATAAATTCATTAGACAAGCCGCAAGAAAAATTTGATAATGTGATATTATTTATGTCTTTTTCTCCACTTAACAGAATATGTACATTTCTTTTCACTTTCTGTCACTTGTGTGTTTATGTTATAAAAATTGTGTTGGTAAATCATATCGGCTATTTAACATTTGTATTATATTTTAGTGAGAACAGTATAATAAGAGAAAAATTGAGCTTATGGTAATCAAACCTGTTACAGGTCAAGAATAATCATTTTTTGACCTGATGCTGGAAATTGTAATTTATCACCTTTTTTTTTAAAACCTATTGTTTATTTTATAAACAATATCTTTAGATTCCTTTAAAATCATAGTTTTAGTAACCATTTTTTCTTAGTCCATCTAGTTTAAAAAAATGTATTACACAAGCCTCTAGAAAGACGCAATGTGATGTTATTTATATGCCCTGTTCTCCACTTAACAGTCTATATATATTTTTTTTCACTACTTTGGCTAGTTATTTAATTAGTATTAAAAAATGGGATGGAAATTAAAAAAAATGAGTGAAACAGGTTTAAATTTGTAGTTATTTTCTTCTATAATTCAGCCAAAAAAAAAAAACTGGGGTAATAAAAAAGTAATAATAAAACTGTTGGTCAATGTAATCATTACAATATGACAAATGTAATAAGTGAATTCTCAGTCATGACATTTTTAAGTTAGTAAATATTTACAGACTCTGCCCTATAGCAAGACTTACTTTGGTGTAATACTGACATCTATAACTGTTCCAGCTTGACTGAAAATGCACTCTAATTCCTATCAATAGAAAGTTTATGTCAGACAAGATGATAAAAAGACAAAATTCTGAATTCATTTTATTAAAACAAAATAAAAATACTTCTATATCACAAGGGCTTATAAAACATATAATTTGTGTCTTCTTGTGTGAGGGAATCCAACCTGAGCCAGCCACAAAAAATAATAATTTAGTATTTTATATAAAAATATCCGACTGAAAAAAGAAACAAGAATAAAAGAAAATGCTTTCCAAGAAAAGCATATGATGATAAAAAAAGCTTGACTTATGGTAAAATTTATAAAAAGTGAGACAAAAATTCATAAAATTGAAATATTACTTGTATTAAAATATAATATGTATATATACTAGTTTAATATTACTATACTTACTAAGGGATCTAATGATGGGCTACAAGCATTTTTCATCACTACTGTAAACTGGCCATTTTTGTCAGGCTCTATAACATCTTGATTTGTGGAATCTTTATTTAAAAAAAAAGGATTTTCATTTTTGTTATGCTGCATGCCGACAATAGTATTATTGTTTACAGTTATATATGAGATGGGAAAAGTAGGCGCTAAGACGGCTGTACGGGTCCTAACTGCTTAGGGGGCACCCTATATGGGGACTTTTACCAAAACCTAATACTAAGTCAATATAAATCCGTTATTTAACATTTCAAATTGTTTTAACATCTTGCTAATTGAGAGAATGTTTACATGTTATAAGTAAGAGAAATGATATTTCAAATTTTAACATTCTGGCAGGCCTACATTCAAGTATATTGACATCATTGACATTGGTAACAATCACACCTGCAAGGAAAGGTATAAATACTTTTAAATAGTATAATGAACATTTTTCAGAGGGTTCTTACTTGTCCAAGCAGTGGCTTTAACAGATTTGTTAGCTTAGGCTTTAAGCTAGGGTTACTAGCCTAGAGGGCCCATAAAGCCCAAATGCAAATGTGCCTAAACTAAGGTAAGGCTCTACCTCTAGGATCCCAAAAAAAAAACCCGTTAGAAATGCTGAGAGTAATCGTATATAATAGTTTCAAACATTACATCTTGGTCACTTTGAACATTTTTGTACAATATAGGTTCGGCATATGATATATGATTGGCCTAAATCTCACACAGCATAAACTTAAGCTGCCATAAGTCTAAAATTAAGAGCATACACTGTTACAACGGAAGCAATCATATCAAAGAAAATATCATCACTCATTCACATACCCCCACAAGCCATCACGCAACATTATGATGTGAATGTTGTCCTTATATTTAAAGCCTGAATACTATAGCATAGCTATTGTAACATACCCATCGATATGTCAAGTTATCTTTCTGCAGACAATTTTTAAGCACGGCCAGTCGCTATGTTTGCCGGTCAAAGTTTTACTAATGTCGCCAACTTTTAGCAGTGGCTTTCTATCCTCTCTCTTTACACCCTATTAAAATTTAGTGTTAAGAATCCCCTCCCCCCTCTCCAAACTTCATCATAAACTGTTCATTTCCCAAAGGTTTGCTTTAATTGCCGTAATATATTTTGATGCTAGAAAGGATCTTGCTGTATTAGGAATATAATAAAAGTGTACAGGGCCCGATTAAAGTAACTGTAGGTGTAGGCCAATCCGCTGCAAAAGGAAGGGAGACAATCCAAACGCTAACAATGAGCCCCGAGCCTTGGAACCCCTTCGCTTAATTTGTTTAGGCCAGTTTAGGGCCTTAAATTTTCTGGCTTTGTCCTGCTGTATGCCCAGGGCTTTTCATAAAATAGGGTGGAGGGCTCTAGGCAGCCACATACTTGCCTATCCATAAGCTGCCACAATTATTAATGGTTCTCTTCCCAAATGGTAATTGACTGTAAAAAATATTTTGCATTCTTGAGAGTAAGCAGGACTCGATTTACCCCGGGGATATCCCCGGGGATATCCCCGGCACTGAGATCTGTCACCCCCAGTTCTGCTTTAGCTAATATATCCCAGCCGGGGATGAAATCATAGACATTTATTCCCGGCTCTGCAGAATTTTTTTTTCATCCCCCGCACTGGTTTTTTTCTTAAATAGAGTACTGGGAGTAAGTCGCCTTGGTGTCTTTGGTACCATAGATTTCCACATCAACTACTTAACTTTTACGGGCATTGGGAATTACATGATACTATAAAACTCTAATGTTTACTGTAGTGATTTGAGAGACCACAAAAATCAACATAGCTAGCAAATCATTAAAGGTGGTATTTAAAAAAGTGTAATCTCTGGCGCTCTACTAAAAAGAAAAACGAACTAAAACGTAGACAGCATGACATCTCATTGCGACTTTTAAAAAAATGTAAAATAAGGTTACATTATTAAAATATTTTGATAATTAAACAAAAATACATATACATTTTTTCAAAGATGCTGAATACCATGCTGAATAGCTGAAGTAAGATAAATCATAAGTAGTAAACTACTGCATTTCTTTCCCTCTGGTAGTTAAGTAGTACGACTTGGATTCAAGACTAAGTTCATCCGACTTCCATAGTCAGGCTACGTCGCCTTAAACTATTTCAAAATCAAGCGGGTATTTTTTTTTTTTTGCTTTAGTCACAAATGGCACACTGAAACTGCCATACATATCAATCACAATGTCAGGAGAAACTAAGGTCAGTAAAGTGGAGCAATCAACAATCGAATTTATTGAGAGGTACTAAAAACTTAATGTATGGTCTATAGGCTAGTTAAAAGTATACAATATAGACTTAGACAATATAGTAATAATAAAGTACAAATGATCTATGGCATGGTAGTAGTTTTCAAAGTGTGTGCATAATTACAACTATATTCTCTATGGGACCGTTCACTTAAATGTAACACATTACTTTCTTTACTTTCCATAGATGGAACAGTACTGATGGTCTCAGAGATTTCAGCATACAGAGCTATAGACGTACTATTGCAGATCTTGTAGATAATTTTTTGTCAGATTTAAATGAAGGTAGGAATTAATTTTCTTTGTGTGTGCACTTCAAACTGACATTTTTAAAGTCAGTAGTGAAGTTTGTATTCAACTGCTAAATAAGAAACTAGAATATTAGCAAAGACATAGATCAAAAGTGTCTTCTATGCTTACAAAGATTTTGTTCACTTTTCATTAGCCAAGCGTAACATTGTCCTATAGGTTTATCATATCCCATAAGTTACAGGAAAATATGACTATGTGTCAGCATACAATACCAAATAGTACTGTCAGATATTTTGACAAATTGAAATAATATCTTTATATATCAGAGATGGAGTACTTGTTTTACCCAGTACCTGTACTCGGCTATTACTCAACTTACATATTTTGTAATCGTACTTGCACCTTGTATAGTTTTACTCATAGTCTTACTTGCAGTTTTTAAAAAACGTTTGTACTTGCACTTTGGTTACTTGTACTCATATCTGCACATACAACATCTCTGTTGTATGTATATTTGCATATAGATCTGCTTTGGCTCTTTAGCCCATTTAGGGAATATGGTCTGCTACATCAGTGGTCCCCAACCTTTTTCTCACCAAGGACCGGTGAGCGTTTGATAATTTCACCTCGCCTACTGTGTGTGTGTGTGGGGGGGGGGGGTGTCGAGTGGTGTAGACACTCGATTGTCAACCTGAGAGTCCTGGATTTGATTCTCGATGAGAAACATGGGAATTTTCCAGGTGAAATGTGTTTCAAAGTCGTCCCACAAGTCCACCCAGCTTTAAATGGGTACCTGACTTAAGTTGGGGAAGTAAAGGTGGCTGGGCGTTGAGCTAACCACACAATTTTTTAATATGCAGAGGTTATAGAAACAGATGAATTCTACACTTCATCTGCCCCGATGGCCCGTTAGGGCTAAGGGAATTTTACTACTGTGGGGGTAAGGGCATTGATTATTTATATTTTTTATTGCTTCCATTTACAATGCCACTGCCGCTCACAGCCACTCAGCTCCCGGTCAACCTCCATGGAAAGTCACACAATCCCTCAAAGATATACACCACAGTAAACAAAAAGGAAATAATAATGTTTCTTGGGTGGCCCATTACCATTTGATCCACGGACCAGTACCAGGGTTTGGGGACCACTGTGCTACATGACTTACAGCCACTTTTTCTGATCCATGGTTGTCTTTTCCCTCTTTCATCATCTTAGGGCTTCAAGGTCTTTCTTGACCATATTTATACATCTTCTTCTTGATCTCTTCTTATTCATCTGTTAAATACATTTTAGTAACTAATACTATGAAATGTTGTTATAACGAAGTCAGTGTAACGAATTATTTTTTTTTGCCCCTTCCCCTTCGCTTTTATAACATCTGTTAAAAAGTGTCGTTGTAACAAATTTCTTAGTTTCTAAAAATTTCTAAATTTCAAGTCAACTTGAGCTCAACCACATCCACAGTTACTAGATAATGGGAGGGGGGGAGTGTGAGAGGAGCAAGATGTTATGGTAACCTTTAACCTGTACTGATGACGATAGTAAAAATTAATTCCACCAGGTACGGTACTGAGTCAGGTGTCGTCTTGGGACAGCGGGAAGGGGAGACGGAATGGGGGGCACAATTACGTAACAACGAATGGGGCAGGGATGAGAGGAGAGTTTTAGCTAGGTGAGAAAGGGGAGAGGAAGAGAGCTAAGACGTCATGGGACAACCAAGCGACAGCGGGCACAATTATGTAACAACAAACCGGGGGGGGCAGAGAAAAACAGCCCCCCCCCCCCATTTCAGTGTGACAAATTTTCAGTATTACGAAGGAATTTCGAGTCCCCGTCAATTTCATTATAGCGACATTTCACTGTATTAATAGCTACATTTTTTTAATTAAAGAAAGTGAGATGATGTAAAAAAAAATAATTTCAGCTTCAACATACAATCTTTGTTTGAATAATTTACCAGGAAAAAAAATGTAGGCTTATTGTTCAGTTATTTATTTAGTAATGTAGAGACTTGTTATAACTGCTGTTGTCATTTATAACATAATTCATAATAAAATTACTGGTCATTAGTTGATAAATAGTTAATGGTCATTAATATCTTACCTGTAAATTATTGTTCTTTATTATATGATTTGGTATAAATTGCCTGCATTATTTATAGCCATACTTTTTTTTTAGTGGCAGAAACACTTTTGGCCAATGATGATGCAAGTGGGAGTATGAGATCATTGACAATGTGCTGTGAATTTTTGGCTGAAAATGTTAATATCTTTATTCAGACAAGCCCAGAATCTACTCACAAATCCAACCAAGCTTCAGACAGTGAACTTCAGTCTTATGGTAATGCCATTTTTTTTTATGATTAACACGATGTTTTAATATTCTTTGATATAAATTTTTTTGCTAAAAATGATTGTCGCTAAATGTTTCAAGACTTTTTTTTTAGCTTATTTTCATATGATTTATTAAAATAATCTTCATTAGCCAAATGTCAACAGATTCTTTTAATGTAAAATCTTTTAAATTTATGTCAAGGAAAATTTCTGTTTTTTTTAAAATCACTTTTTAAATCTGTACTTGAAACTATTTTGCTTTATTATACAGTTAATTTGGTATAATAGGTTTTATGCAAGTAAAATATTTTTTTCATCATTCACAGCTTTCTGCTTTTGGTTTTTTCGCTGTCTGCTCCGCTTGCTTAGTCGTCCTGATTGTAGAAAAGTCCACCCCATCACCATAAAGCTCATTAATCACATTTTACATTATACCAAAATAAGAAGCAAATATTTGTACAAACAGCATTTACAAGAGTTTATCAAAACTTCAGCAGGTCAGTCACCAAAGTCTTTTTAAAGCTAACTTGATTTAACTATAGAATTTTAACCAATTATGTTTCTTATTTTATTAATACATGTACATTGAAAAAAAATAATGTTGAGTATTTTATATACATATATTGCAGTCTTTGTAACTATCACAGAAAATTTCAGAATGATATTAGTTAAATGGTAGCTGCCTACTTAAACCCATTTTTCCCATATAAAAAAAAAGCAGATAGGATTAATAAATCATTGAAACATATCACTTTTTTAATAAATAGATAACTGTAATACTACACAACAAATTAGTGCCATGTTTTAACCAGATTTAATTTCTTGTAATGTAATTGTCTGTATATTTTCATACATTTTTTTTTGGTGTTGCAGGACTGGTTGATGTCAGCACTCAGTTATGCTCTAGTGTGAATCAGGTGATAATTCCTTGTTTTGAATATGACCTTCATATGGCCAGAAAAAGTTTGGAAGACACTAGTAATTCTCAGGTAAAAATGTAAAAAATTTGATTTGCATTCTTCTGTTTGATTGTGGTTAGAGTCATGAAAATTCATTTAACAATACTCTCGCTAACGAAGCATACAATGTTGTGTTCTTTTATTGCTTTTGTACTGTTAAATCTTTCATGTAATATTTCTAAATTATTTTATGGCCAAAATGAGATGAAGGAAATATCTATTGTGAATTTTTTGTACTTAATCCTAGCTTAAGGCCATTTAACATTGTATTAGATTAGATCCAAAAAGTGTATGATTAATTTTGAGATTCCATGTCTTGTATGTGACACACTAAACTTGAATTAATGACTTTTAAAAATCACTAAAAGGAAAACAGCTTTTGTGAAAACAAAGTTGGTCAGATGGAAGTATTGCTGTGTCAACCAGATCAGTGTGAAATGCTTCAAGTCAGCATTGTGTAAGTCCAGTGATAGTTCTATCATTTGATATTTATGAAGAGCTTGATGGCAAAGAAACATCAAAAACATTTTTATGTCCACTATATAATATTTCCCTTATATATTAACAGTCTTTGGGATTGGTTGATATTTTATTTTCCTTACATGATTTAATGAACAGAAATCTTAGATCTGAACAGGCCCGTAGCCAGGTCAAAGTAAGCAGGGAGCACCAATATCCAGCAAGGGGGCACCTTTACTTTTTCTTTATTTTTTCCACTTTTTCTTCTTTTTTAAGCGGGGGGGGGGGGGGGCACTCCACACCTAGCGGGGGGCATGGCCCCCCAGTGCCCCCCTCCCTTTGGCTACGATGCTGGATCTGAAACAAAACTTTTCTGTCACTCCTGATTTATAATTCTGTTATTTTAATATATGACTTGATTTAAGAGAAATTTGAGGTCAACGAAATAGGGACGAAAAATTGGGGCACATGTTTTTGTATGTTTGGAATATTTGGTGATGATTGAAACATTTTTCTTTATTTCAGTGTAATTTTGTTTATATATAGACACATTTCGGTGAGAAGGGATATAAGAATTCAATTTGAATAAAACTATACTCGCCTAATAAATGTTTTACATTGATAAACCTCAAGTCTGTTTATAAATTTATCATTATTAGCTCATAGATGTAACAATAAGAATTAGGTTTGACTAAATATTTTTCCAGGTTGATTTTACATAACCTTCTTCACGATCTTTGCGAACTGCGATCAGGCCACAGTGACCTTTTGTGGGGCTCCCTGTGTTGGAATCTGGAGAAAGGAGATGCTGATTTAAAGATTGTAAAAAGAATTTTGTGTTGAAGTGTTTTATGAACAAGCCTAAATAACATTGCTTTTAGAAAGACATTTTTATTTTCACTTTTAGATTTTTTTATTTTTTTTTTCCTTTCACTGTTTATCAATCAATTAAAATTTACTACAGCAAAACTTTTCGTAAAGTTGTAATTATTAGTTTTTTTTATATTACTTACAAAAATGTTATTTATATTTTTTTGTCTGGTTTTTTCTCAGGTCTCATTGAAACTCATCTCTGGTTTGATTGATTATGGGTGCTTCCCACCCTTGTTGGTGCATGAATATTTTGTGGCCTGTTTAGTGCACATGTGGGAATTACTGGTTGATCCCAGCATAGAACTAAATCAAAGGTTTAAATCTGATATTTTTTCTACTGTATAAACAGCAAAACAACAATTTTTTAATATTAATTTTTTTTTTTTTCACTTCTTAATATGTTGCTAACTTTTTTACTCAGTGAAAGACAAGATCTTGAGATGGCATGTGTTCAACTCACAGAGACATTGTTAGCTCAAGAAAAAGCATCCGATAATTCCATCCTTCTGCCAAACTTTTATCATCAGCTGCATCAGACGGTCCCTGTTCAATGCCTACCTCATTTATCATTATTGGCTTCAAAGAAGGCTCTTGCTCAGTTGTATGTTTATTCACTTAGAGGCTTGACCACATCTGATTTTAATTCGTTGTTGGTTAAGCCAGAACTAGAGGAAATTTCAACAAACGCAGTAAATCTTGTTGGAACTGATGACAGCATTAATGTAAGAAATATTTTAAACTAAAATTAACCTTGCTCAGAAATTTAGCTGTTATTTTTTCTTTTATTTTGTTTAGTGACAAAATTTTTTTATTTAAAAAAATTACTCTTTTAAAAAAAATGTCACCTAGTTTTGCTTTAAATAATTCCAAAACACCTGTTCTGGGTTGTTAGTTTTAAATATTTACAAAAATATAGACATTTTTACTTATGTAGTTTTTAGGGCTGTACCGGAATCCGATTCCGGTTCCTGTTAAGCCGGATTCCCGCAGTTTTAACAAATCCGGTTCCGGTTAAAATGTGCCGGATTTAAGCCGGATTTCTTTGTTGTTTGAAATTTGTAAGAAATTTTTTTAGCGCAACATAATTTTGAAATATTTAGCGCTATACAATTAAATTAAAACAATAACTTCCTTTGATTTTAAAACTACAATAATGTCGATCGCTTTTAGTTCTATATGTAAGTACAAATATATTAAAAAGGAAGATTTGAATCGTATTTAGTCTAGTACAGGGTTCAGCAACCTGCGTCTCGCGTCCTGCATGCGGCTCTTTCGATGTCAAGTTGTGGCTCTTTCAATGTCAAATTGCGGCCTGATCAAATACCGTATTATTGAAACAACAAATTTAGTGGCTCTTTAAAAATTGAGAAAATTGTAAATTATAACTTTAGGCTCTTCCATCTCAAAAGGTTGTCGACTCCGGTCTAGTAATACGACACCTTATCTTCCAGCTACTTTTGATTCGTGTTTTCTATAAACTATATTTAGCTATCAAAATTTAACTTTTTTTAAAGAGCAGACAACAATATATTTTTGGGTGTTTACAGTTTTAAAAAAGCTCAATAATTTATTTTTCTGCACATTTTTTAATTTAGTCACGATTTGGATAAAATTCCTCGCAAATTTAGATCAATTGAAGATACATTTTTTAATTGAACATTAAAGTGATATTGATTTAGATTTGAAATGCATTTTAATTTGCGTTTTTTATGGGAAATAGTCAAATAATGGTTTAAATGAAAGTATGAATGAAATAACACGGTTCGGTGACGTCACTATGGAAAACTAAAGAAAATGAACTATCGGGGGCTGCCACAGTATATAAATATATATATATATATATATATATATATATATATATATATATATATATATTGGAATTCATTTATTAATAAACATGTTTATTATACTTTCTAAGATATGTTATCCATTTCTTTGTTTGATTGTAATAGAAATCAGGTTAAATTAGGTACAGGTTTATTAAAATACATTTTTAACTCTCAACCATCGTAGCATTGGCTTTTCGATCACCGGTGATCGACGATTTTTTTATGTTATAATTCTTTATATTTTTACTTTTGATCAATTTATTTTATGTTTTGTTATAAAAAAATGAATATTTTAGCAAAAAATACAACATTTTACACATTTTTTTACATTTTAAATAAAAAAAATATTAAATAAAAGTCTCGTGTTTACGCCACAAACTTCCGGGATGATGGACGCCATTTTGTCACTTTTACTGACAGTCCTGTTTTTATTAGCGTCTCAATTTTTTAAAGAATTATGGATATAAATTCATCTTCCGACGATGAAAATGACTATATTTCAAGTGAGGATGAAGTTTGGCTTGAAGAGGAAGAAGAAGAAGTCAGTGAAACTGAAAATATACATCGATTTTCCACTAAACATGTCAACAATGGAAGGTAAACATTAGTCTTAGTGGCAAAGCCGAAACGCACATGGCAATTTTTTCCAATTTTTTTTTTATTTTGTTAATTGTATATTCATTAGTAGATATTTATAGGTATCAAAACATTTACAAAAATTATGTTAGTTTAACTATTTATATAATTAAAGGTACATTTTCCACTCATTCATTTATAATTCATATTTGTTTAGGGCCATAGTAAATGTAACTTTATTTTGTTTACATTGGTAACGTATCTTTTTTTTCACATTTGAACAAAACAAAAGAAATAATTCAACAATTTTATATGGCTAATTTATTACTGAATATTTTGTTGAATAAATTTTTAACAAAATATCATTGTTTCATTTTAAAAAAATTTTCTAATGTTACTACATCTTTTTATCTTCAGTTATGATGACCAAGATTCTGGACCTCCTGATGCTTTGCCACCCTTCAAACCTGAGAGAACTCCTGAGCTCATTTTCCAGAGTCATTTACAAGACAAGACAGAAAAAGTATCTGACTCCTCTGTCCATTTTTTCTCTGTTTTTTACTTCAACTTTGGTCAGAGAACTATGCAACACGACTAATCAGAATGCTGCATTTATTGGACCAACTAAACCAGCCATGTACAAAAACTGGACAGATGTAGGTGAAGAAGAATTTATGAGCTTTATTGGACTTTTAATGTACATGGGAATGATACAAGCTCCAAATGTTCAGTCTTACTGGAACAAAAAAGTTTATTCAATGGATCATGGGCAAGAGCCTTTATGACCAGGCCACGTTTTTTGAACAAATACTTTAGTTTTTTGAAAGTTTCAAACCGAAACACCGAAAAGGCAGAGGATAAATTGACTAAAGTTAGGTTTTTATTTGATTTCATTAGAAGAAAATGCATGAAATTATACCAGCCTGGACCTAATATTTCAATTGATGAACGAATGGTTAGAAACAAAGGAAGATATTCATTTCGGCCAGTATATTAGAGATAAAACCAACTAAGTGGGGATGAAATTATGGGTGCTCGCGGATTCTGTTACTGGATATACATATGATTTTGATGTTTATTTGGGTAAGTCTGAAACTTTATACCATTTGGATTAGCTTATGGGCTGTAATGAATTTAATATCTTCCATTGTTAACCAAGGCTATCGTTTGTTTTTCGACAATTTTTATACTAGTTTTGTTTTAGTAAAGATTTGTTAAAAAAGGTGTATTAGCCTGTGGTACCATTTGATCTACTAGAAAAGGATTTCCTACTGAATTAAAAAATGTAAAACAATGGGAAAAGACTTCAAAGAGGGGTGATATGAGATGGGTTAGGAAAGAGGAAACTTTAACAATGCAGTGGAGGGATAACAAAACAGTATCTTTGGTTTCAATAATGCATAAAGTCTAATTCTTTTAATTCAGTCATGAGAAGAAATAAAAAAAATGGGACTTTTGAAAAATTAGAAGTAAGACAACCACTTTTAGTCAAGGATTATAATATTAATATGGGAGGGGTAGACAAAAGTGATCAACTTTTAAATAAATATAATATGCTTAGAAAAACAAATAAATGGTGGAAACTTTATTTTTTCATTTTGTTGATATTGCTAGGGTAAATAGTTATATTCTTTTTCAAGACTGGAGGAAACAAAAATCCAGATATTATTGAATTAAATAGACCAGCAAGATATAGTCAAAGTTAGGATTGCACACAATAGGAGTTAATTAGACAGTTAGGAAAGATTGATGACTTAGATGAGGTTCGACAGTGACAGCATATAAAATAAAAACTAATCATCCTATTTTACCTGTAATGGTTCCTTCAAAGGAAAGAAAAAAACTGTAAATTATGTTATTCTCTTTATAAACTTGAAAGAAAAACAAGAACTAAATGTTCTGCATGTGATACTTTCTTATGTTTTCAAGATGACAGAAATTGTCTTTTACTTTATCATAAATAACATTTAAAGTAATTTTTTTATCAATTCATTTAAATGTGTTTCCAGTCAATTATAATAATAATATATACATTTTAATGATCAATTCTTTATCTAATCTAACATTTGTACTATTGTGTGAGAATTATATGTCTTTTTTTCACACTAGAGGCATCAGTCCGGCTTTTTTTTTTTTTCCATTTTCTATAGTATCATTTATAGCGGGAATAAAAAAATTGTCAAAATTTTTAGTCCAAATTTGTTTATGTGTTGTATAAATGAATAATGTTTATGTAAATAATAAAGATTTTGTTTAAATTCTTCATACTTTTTTTTTTATTCTTACTGTTTGTGATGTATTTGTATTTTTAGTTAAAAAATAATAAAAAAATCATTTACAATTATAATTTTACAAAATTAAAATTTCTATAATATAAAAAGTTTATATCATTAAATAGCTGTATCCATTTCTGAATTCAGTGATGTATAACATCACTAGGTAGCTTATAAGATAAATGAAAAATGTTTAGTTTTACAAAACACCCTGCAATCAGCTTAAAAATGGCTGAAAATGAACAATGGTTGAGAGTTAAAACGAAGAACCTGTTATTTTATTAAAATCCGGTTCCTGTTCCGATTCTGGCAGGATTTTAATTTGCGTTTTTTATGGGAAATAGTCAAATAATGGTTTAAATGAAAGTATGAATGAAATAACACGGTTCGGTGACGTCACTATGGAAAACTAAAGAAAATGAACTATCGGGGCTGCCACAGTATATAAAATATATATATATATATATATATATATATATATATATATATATATATATATATATTGGAATTCATTTATTAATAAACATGTTTATTATACTCTTCTAAGATATGTATATCCATTTCTTTGTTTGATTGTAATAGAAATCAGTTAAATTAGGTACAGGTTTATTAAAATACATTTTTAAAACGAAGAACCATGTTATTTTATTAAAATCCGGTTCCTGTTCCGATTCTGGCAGGATTCAAATAATAAATCCGATTCCGGTTCCGATCCTGCAGGATCTAAAAATTAGAATCCGGTACAGCCCTAGTAGTTTTGTATTTCAGGTAAAATACTTGTTTCGAAAATTAGGGAAATATAGCCTTATAAGAAATAAACTATTAGATTTAACATTAATTTACCTAACTATAGGAGCTCAGAAATATTTGTAATCAAAAGAATTGTTTTATTATGTATATCTCATTCAGCTAAAATTTGCTCTTATAGTTTGCTTATATTCCAGTACATCATTCCATTGCTGGTTTGCATGACGCATTTGGACTGTCGGGCATCCTTTGGATTGCAGTCAGTTTTTGATGGCTGTGATGAAATTTCTTCAACAAAAATCACCAGAAAAAGGTTGTTATTTTTACTTTTTGTTTTTAGTTTCGTTAAAGGTGTTAAATTTTATTAAATTTGGAAACTTTACTTTATTTTGAAGTCACTATTTTTAAATTTGTAAATACACTTACCTTTCTCCATTTTTGTACAGGTTCCCATCTTTTATGATATTTATCTATACTATATTAATATTTTTAAACAAATGATATATTCATGCACTCAACAGATATCAATAGATGTAATACAATAAATATAAAAAAATAGGGGTAAAGGGGGTAAGAGAGACAGTATTAGTGGTCATTTTAAAAAGGCATTTTGTCCCAAAAAGTCTTTTTAGTGATTTAAGTCAGCCATGAAACTTTGATTTTTGGATTTATCACTTGCTAAGCTATAATAAACCAACATAAATACAAAACTGACTTAAATTAGATATTTTTAGAACCATACATTGAGGTTGTAACTTCATTTTTTAGTTTGAAAATATACACATGTATATACTTTTGCCTTTTGGAGAAACTTCACATTTTCTCATAATCAATATCAATGCATGTTCTATTTTTCTTCAGCATTAGAAACATTATTAGTGTAAATGCCAACATATGATAATGTTCAGATATTGTTTTTTAATTTAAGTTAACTTTTTTTTTTTTTTTTTTTGAAATATTTACACAGAATATCTCCCTGCCCATCTATCTCAATTGAATATTAAATGTCATTTCTTACTTATATGGATTTAATTAAAAAGGTAGTTGTATTGCTAATCGCAATTTACAAAAAAAATTACTGCTGAATAAAGATGACTTATATTTCTATTGGAAACGTCATGAAAAAAATCTTTATTTTTTATGATCACTGTAGAAGACATTCTCTCCAAGCTCCACCAAGACCCATGATATTGAACTACTTGATGGAAAGGCAAAAAGATGTTGCTGCTTCTCAGGAGGTAATTAATACAAATTAGTGTAAAAATTGAACTTTTATAAGAACTTGACTCCTTTACATTTTTTAATTCTGGTAAAAATAATATCAGTTTACTGTGGTTTTTTTTTTAAAGTATCTTTGCAATGAGGCTTGTGGGCCAACGGGATACCTGCCTAGATGATTCTTCTGGTTTTTATACAAACCTATGATTGATACTTAAATTCTTAGCATTGCTCTTAAACAAAGCTGGGAAAATAATTACAGGCTTTCTAAGATTTTGGCCTTTAAAATCTTTCTGAAGTATTTTTTTAATTTGAAAAAACGTTTATAAAAAAAATTTAAGTGGTTAATTTACTTTGACAGCCATTAAAAAAAATAACTGCAAATCTTGGGAAGCCATTTTTTGTAATACATACAACAAGTTCTTAATTCCAACATCGTTTTGAAAGAAGTTGTCGTTTTTGTCTCAGTTACCTTCAGATCAAGAACTAGAATGTCTGCAAGCCATTATAGAAGTTAGTGTTACCAGTCTGGTGACTGTAAGCAGCAAGCCAGTCACTGATAGGTCAGATTTTTTTTTATAAGTTAAAATGTATTAATTCTTCAGGTATTTTTGATACCTTTTTTGTTTTGACTTAAGTTACCAAAAACTATATTCGTAAAGAGATTGATTGAAGGTTTTTAAAAGTAATTTTTATTTCTCATGCGTTTTAAATATCTGGATTTGAACATTTTATTTTGTTGACATTAAATGAAGTTATTATGGACTAGGTGCATGATTTTTGTTGGCAAATCTTATTAGGTGATGTACAATCTTAACATTTTTTTTCCAAAACATGGAACTTTAATTTGCTTTAATTCATTTGCAATCTTGACAAATATTTAAAAACTTTACTATTTTTAAAATACCTCCACTAATCATTAAAATTGTTACTCATCTATTTTTCTTTAATCTTCACTTTTTTTTTTCTTGATTAATTTCTCAAATCTTCCTAAATATTTATTTACATTTTTCTTTAAATCAGGGCCCTTATTCAGTATTTGTGCCCAGAATCAATCATAAGTATCTCACTTGACCGGTGGACACAGTATTTGCTGTCTGCTAGCAAGCAGGAAATCGACTTAGCAGCGCACTCTCAGACTTATTTGAGAATATTGAAATCAATTGCTGTAGTTCTTCAGCTTAATGGTGGGTTGAATTTCATGGCTTTGTTTAAAGCTAAATTTTATACAGCATTAACTGGTTGCCACTACAGTGGTCCGAAAACTGTTCTTTTCTGTAGTGGCCCATTTGATAGGTCCTAGTTTTGTTTTGTTTTAACTGTTCTTTCATATTTTGTAACTATTTAAAAGTGGTAATATGATAGTTAACTTTAATCGGGTTTTTCTAATTATAAAAACAAATTTAACTTTTTTTTGTAATTAAATGGAGGGTTTTCCCAGTTAGCATAATTATTACAAATGAATTTTATAGACTAATAAAATATAATAAAGTTTAAAGTACAAATTTGATTTAAAATTTGTTTATTATTACATTCTTAATATTAATTTTATGGATTGATTTGTACTGGACAATTAAAAGAATCTTCTTTAAATATTTATTAAACAAAATAAATTTAGTATTAAATTAATCCTCATTCAATTTCCTTTATTGTGATATATAATATATTTAATTTATCAAAACAAGTTTCTTAAAAATAAGTCATTTATCGGCACAACACTGTCATTTTGACTGGATAATTTACCTCTGGCCAAAATGCATTTTTCCCTGTGGCACTCAACCAGATAATTCCAATATCCCCAAATTTAAATAGTAATTTTGGCACTTGTTATATGTTTTATAATGGATGAAACATTACTGTTGTCATTTAATTTCACTATTTTAAGATTTAAAATGTGTTAGAAATAAATTTACTCTTCAAAGGATATGTAATAAACATTATTACACTTTTATAAAGTTATAATACATTTTTTTATAGATATTCTCAAGATTTCTGTCAATGAACTTCAGCATATATCATGGATCATTTCTCTTCCCTGGATAGCTGTAAGGCCTTGTCTTATCTTATTTAATTATTATTAGAAAAAATTAACAATGTTTATCAATTATAAAAAAAAAATTTTTTAGTCAACACCTTTAACCTTATTTCAGTTTCATTTCAATTCAGTCATGTTTGCTTTTATGTAGACTTTTATGTTTTTTTATCAGAGTGATCTTTCTTGGAAAGATTTAAAACCTGTTAATCCAAAGGAAGTTGCCCGAATCGCTGAAAAAGTGGCTGACAAAATTGGTAAGTATATTTATCCATCCATAGAACTAAGAGAGTTATCCAGTTTGTCTTGTGAGGCCAGCAAAGCATCATCTCCCGTTATTTTTTTAATAAAACAAAAACTTGCTTAGAGTATTTTTAAAATTATAAATGCTAGAAAAAACATTTTTGTCTTCCTTTTAGATCTTACTTGTGTGTGTCAGTGTCTTAAAACAATGTCTCTTGTTCCACGGGAGATATGTGTAGCTTGGAGAGCCCATGTTTTAGCGCAGGCAATGGTAAGCTAGAGAAGTCAGCTGACATTAATGAAATTCTAATACATGTAATAGCTTTTATGTTAAAGAATCATTTTGTTTTTTTTTCCCACAGAATGACCATCGAGAAGATGTCACAAAAACTGTAGTCCAGTTTTTTCCCTATTTTCTGTTTAACTTGGGCCAGAAAAGCAATCACTTGGTCAGAGATTTGCTCATGTATGTTTTTTAAAGCATTGACAGGTTCTGAAACAATTAAAATAGGATTTTTTGTTTTTCATAGATATAAATTTATTTTTAGCCACTAGAAAGGTTTATCATGATTGAATGAATGATATTACTTTTGAATGTTCTGCAGTCCGCTGCTGGATCAACCTAAGCGAAATATTCAACTGGATATGGCTAAAATGTTTGGGTGTTTGATTTTAACTATGTTGGATGCTGGCAAATTGGTGCAGTTAGTATTTTTATAAGTCTTTGTAGGTTAAAAGCATTGCTTTTCATGTTCTCATTTATAAAAGAAAAACAGAGTCATTTAAAATTAGATGTTATCTTGTGATGGGATGTGAATTTTTAATTCACCATGTTCTTAACTTGTTCTTAAATTTTCTCCAAGTGTCAGACAGATTTCCCCCTATTCATCTTTGGATGTGGAAAATCTGCAGATTACAGCTAATGAAGAATGTAAGTTTCAAGTCTTATTTACAGCACTTTAGCTAAACAAAATGTACAACGTAGTAAAAAAAAATCTGTTATTTATGAAATTTAAGTAGTTATTTTGGCAAAAGTTAAAAGCTGGTTTTTTTTTTTTATAACCATTCCTACCCAGATGATTATTTAATGTAGACATTTGAATTTAATTTAGTCTGATTACTCATAGCCATAAGAAACTATTGTGTTGACAAAATTTGTTATGATTAATTTATCTCACATGCATGAGAAATTGTTACAAAAATTCTTTCTTCACCGTTTCTCTAGTAAATGGCAGGCAGCTTAGAGACAAAGGTCAAGGACTGGATCCCAGACTGATAACACCTTTAATAGTACTTTTGAAATTTCCTGATCCAGATGTAAGGAAATGTGAGTAGAATGTTTTTGAAAAATAATTATAGTTTTTGCTTTAAGAAGCATATTAGCTTTTCAATGTCATTTACAGGACACACAAAATAACAATATTACTAGATGACTAAACATTGTTAAATGAATATTTTATTTAAGAAATTGGCTATAAGAAAGAGTTTTCAAATGCCTCTGCTTTAAAGTGCAAATTTAATCCAAAAATATTTTTGTGAACTAAGAGGGAAGGCTCTTAGTGTTTGTTGAGCATGTTCTCAGATAGACCAATGAGAGGTGCCCTGATAGTGAATTCAAAGTTGCATATTGTTTTATGGAGTTAAATTGTGTGAAAACTATACTTTTTTTCTATGATTTATGTATATTTTAAATAAATCTATAATCAGAAACTATGATTTTTGAAGCTATTGAACACATGGAGTGCAATGACAGATATTATCTTATTAGATTGCTGAGAGTTGTCAGTTGAATATTTTATTTTTTTAAGAAATTGATCATAAGAAAAAGACATTAAATATTTTAAAAGCAATTTATCTCTGTAAATATTGTTTTATTGTAGATGCAGCCCACAGTATGAATCATGTTCTTGATGTTTTGGACCTTAATACTGCGAGTGGAAAAATGATCCTCAATGCATGTCTAGATTTACTTGATGATGAAAGTTTAGATGTCAGAATGGAATGCTGGTAAACCTTTTTTTTTTTTTCATATTTCAAAAATTTAAGTGCTGTAATTAAAGAATGTAAACATTTTTAATGTATTGGTTGATTAATAACCTCTTCAATAACATTTACACTGTATGCTCCTACATTTTAACTATGTTTATTTTGATTGTATTAAATGTACAAGTGCAACATGTCAGAACTATTTGTAACAAAAAATAAATTGTTACTGAACACTGATAGATCATCTATTTTTTCTATGTATACTCTAGTGGCTTGGTTGATCACATGGTTGTCAGTGAAGACAAAAGTCATCAGAGTTCAACACCAGATCTAGTGTGGAAAAGACTAGAGGCATCTTACCTGGCGGCTCGTAGCCAGAACAACAGAGATGTTTTAGAGAGTATATTAATAACTATTGGACATTTTGGAAGGTATATCTATTCATTTTAGACCATAAAGAAAATGAGCAAAAATAGAAGTATCTGGCATGTTTATGCATTGAGAAATTTCCATTGAAGTGATCATGATTAGGCTATTTTTGTTGAAAAAGACTTTTTTAAAATCATTATTTAGGTCATGCAATTACTTAAAAAATTATGTTTTTTGTCAATCAAGTCCTATTATTTTGACAGGAAAAAATTTGTTGATTATTTCACTTAATAGGTAGATATTTATTTTTAATCATAAAGTTTTATTGAATTTTCTTTTATAAAATGTAAATTTTAAATGTCATTTCAAGTAAGTATGTTAGGAAAATGTAAAAATTCATTATCCAAAATAAGATAGAAATGAATTTCTGAAAGTGTATTTTAAAATTTATTTATATGTGTGAAATAATGTGTTATGGTGAAAGAATCGCATCACATAATTTCTTTTTGGTAATACTGTTTTTAATATCCGGGATTTGTTTGATTTTAAAAAATGACTTTGAGGGTCTTTAATTGATTCAGGATCATCTATGTTCTTCTGCTTTTTTGGCTATTTTCAGGCTCAATTCTGTTAATTATTGGGATGAGTGGGGGGAGAGAGAAAAAAGGGGCTTAATGTAAATTATTTTTGAAGTAACCTACATGCATTTCTGTATTCATGTATTTCTCATGGCTTTCTGAAGATCTCTTAACTTCTTTTATATCTTTGGATATTATCAGAACTTCACAATTCATGTCAAAAATAATAATAATAATAACATACTGCAGCATTGTCTGGCTTTATTCTATTTCTGAAGGAAAGGTGTAAATGTTTTTTTTTTCCAGACCATTTTTTTTACAGCTCGTTAATATTTTTACTCAAGACACTTTTTCATATTTTTGCACAATAACGATTTCACAGTTAGTCTTTGATCAAAATAAACTTTTGAATGAAATGTTCCGCAGACTTGTTGATGGCTGTCAGCTGGAAGCTGTTGTTATATGCCTGTTGGAGAGGAGGTTGAATCCTCACCTACCTACTGCAGCGGAAGCATTTGAACAAGTACGTAAAAAAATATCTATCTCCTTTGCGAATTTGACTTGTGCATTGGCTTAAAATGGTGGGCGGCTGGTAGAGAGGTGTAGAGCGCATGACTGTCAACCAGAGAGTTGTGGGTTCAATCCTCGTGAGAACCAAGTAAATTTTTCCTGGTGAAATTTACTTTAAAGTTCCCCAAGTTCACCCAGCTTTAAATAGGTCCATGAAATTAGTTAGGGAATTAATGGCAGTTTGGGCATTGTGCTAACTATACAATCCTTTCATGTGCAGTGGTGACACAAATAGATGAATAAAACACTTGATCTGCCCCAATGGTCTAATACAGGGGTCGGCAACCTGCGGCTCTTTCAATGTCAAGTTGTGGCTCTTTCGATGTCAAGGTGCGGCTCTTTCGATGTCAAATTGCGCCCTAATCAAATACCATAATATTGAAACAACCATTTTAGTGGCTCTTTAAAAATTGAGAAAATTGTAAATTATAACTTTTGGCTCTTCCGTCTCAAAAGGTCTAATAGACTAAGGGAATTTTTTTTACTAGCTAATAATAGCAACAATGTAAAAAAAAACAACTGCTTTTTGATAAAAACTTTTCATGACAAAAAAAAATGAGAACTCCGGATTTATAAAGTGCAATTATTGCTTTCAGCTACAACTGATTGCAAAGTTTAAGAAGGAGTCAATGCAACAAATATATGCTCGTTTCAAGCCAGCTGTTTATAAGGTAACAAACAACATATTAAATATGAAAGTGTAACCATGAATAGTTGATGTTATGAATCATCAAAAATTTAGGTTTAAAAAAAACATGGATGATCATTTTTTTTTTAGTTTTTGGCAGAGGCTTTGTATGCTGATGAAATTCAAGCTAGTGGGGCTAGCAGTAAGATGATTATAATCAATGTGGCAAGCACATTTGAAGCAGATGACTTGAAATCTTTTTTGCAGGTTCCTCTTGTATTTTGTTTAATATATTTGTTGTTAGTTTTAATTGTGAAGTAAAGCTTAGCCAACATTAGTAAACAATCCCTCTTAACAGAACATTATATTAATAAATATAAAATGTGGAAGTATTTTTGTTTGATTTCTTTTAAATGATTTTTTTTCTTAAAGACTTTATTTAATATAAGTCATACATGTATTATCTTAGATTTTTTAAATTTTCATCTGTTTATTTTACTTGGTGCTCTTTTGATAAATTTTTGATTGTTAAAATTCACTTATTACATGAGTATATAACTAAAACTTGACTTTGTTTAAAGGCTTTATAACTTAGTGATTCTGAGATTATCATGAAAGTCTAGGATTGGTTATTGACTGACTGCCATAATTATGATTATTAAACTAAAACTACGAGGCATTAATTGAGCTGGTCAAGTGAAATCTGAAACTGACTAAATTTTTTTTTTTATTTAATAGAATGGAGAGAAGTACATGCTTCCACTTCTGCTTAGCCGAGCTTCTCCACATGTAACCAAAATCATTAAGCTTATAGCCAGCCTGCAGGCCAATGTGAATGTAAGTTTTATTTTAAAACATTGCCAAATTGTCTTACAATGTCAGTCTCTTTTTCAGTAAACTTGATACTTTCTACTAAAAATGTTTTATGGATGCACAGCTATATATTTCAGAATTTAAAATTTGACACATTTTTCCTCATCTTTCTTTTTTGTTGTCTTTGACAGACAAGGCGATCATTGTTAATGAACAACATAAATTATATTTTCTCTTACCTGGTTCGAATGTGTCAGAAGGAAGAGATGGAAACTGCATTCTTGTACCTCCAGGTGATATAAGCTTGAGTTGTTGATTGAGCCCATTTGTTTTCATTCATAAGAATTTTAAATATTGACTAATAATTTTGTGATGTAAATAATTTTATATTGGTTTAAGGACTGATAAAAATGTTGCGACTTTTGTAAATATAAAGACCAGAGGTAGATTCAGATTGGTTGAAGCCCTAGCTGCACAAGGGAATTTCGGTCTTTTTTAAAAAATAAAATAATGATTTTAATTTTAAGGTGTGTGTTTGACATAATCCTTCCAAAGCCCGGGCCCACGGTACCCGAGTTGTTTCACCTCTAAATTAGGATACACTTTTTACATCAATTGATTACTATATTAGAACTTCTAAAATCATCAAAATTTAGAAAAAAAAAAAAAAAAGAAAACAACAGTAATTTTTTCTATGTATAGTCAGAGACAGAGTTCAGTCTTGGCAGCCTACTGCGTCTAGATTTCCAGCGAGTTCACAATGAGCTTTTAATTCATCTGTCCACCCACCATCAGCAGGTGAGGATTTAGGATACTGCTTAATTCTACCCAGTTTTTTAATTAATATCATTTTAATTATGTGCTGCGCTGTTTTATTTTTAAATGTATAAATAATTCTGTTGACGTCTTCAGGTTTTCAATGGTCTCAGGACGCTTGCAGCACATGATGAACAATACAAAGGCCCAAAGAACATTGAAACACCTGAACAAATGGTAAATTTCCTTTTGAATGTTTTCACATATTTTCTTTACATTATCTGTGTCCTATCCCTTATGATCACGCATTGTTTGATTATTGTGTTGTTCCCCTTTTTGTATGTTAGGTGCTTGTAACCTGGTTTTAGTAAGGTCAAGCATGTATCGAAATGAGTGATGAAATAATGTCATGGTTCGGGGAGATCACCCATGCAATAACCTTCATCTTCAGTTGGGCGCGAATCTACCCATGTAAAAGCATTGACCTATAGTTTTGGCGGGAAACTGACGCAACCAGCGTGGGTGGACTACTTATAAATGGAACTGATACATGAGGAGGAGGAATAAGAGAGAAAGAAGGACAGTGGAGTGAAGAGTAACGGTCAGTAACAGACCGGTAGTGACATGCAGAGAAGGAGAAAGGTTGCTAGAGATTTCATGTAGTGGATAATGAGTTCATACAGAGTAGACACAAATGGAGTAATGTATTCATGGATATTATAGTAAGATGTTATTTATTTGTGAACTCTCAGTTGCTAACTATATTATTCTATATGGTGGAGTAATGTATTCATGGATGCCATAGTAAGATGTTATTTATATGTGGATTCTCATCTGTAAATATCACGTATTAAAGTTCAGTTGTTGATTCTCTTATTCTATAAGGAGTTGTGTCGTGTTATTATATTTGGATTGCAAGTGGGATATGACAATCTGCAGTGAAAAGATAACTGCAACTAAAAAAAAAATTTTTTTAGAGGAAAAAAACTATTTAGTCTGATTGATAAATTACACAAGAAATTTTAATGGTTTATAAAAAAAAACATTTTTTTTTTTAGGCTCAGTACTTGGAACCAAGACTTTTGGGCGTTCTGGTATTTTTTGATTCACAGCTAATGAATCCAAACACTACAAAGGAGGATAAAATTTTGGTATTTAAAGATATCATCTGTGTTAAAATGAATAAGATTTTAATTTTTAAATATTGTTAACTTTCCAGTTTCATTGAATGTCATTTTTATCGTTTATAGGCTTTGAAGAGTGTCATATCAATCATTGGCTTGATGGGCTCAAAACACATTAGTTCCATACGGCACAAAGTCATGAATACCCTTAAGTGAGTTATCATTTTATCAAATGTATTATGACTTGATTTTGGACACATGACAAATCAGAAATTCACCAGTATTATTTTTCACTTCTATATTAATTAATTCTGCATGTTTTTCAGGCTTGGGTTGAAATTCACAGAGAAGTCATTTGCAGAAATCTCCTGTAAAGCCTGGAATTGTTTTGTAAGAAGGTAAAGTAATGATTTGATCAACATTTTTTTTTTAATAGCTGTTATTTATTAGGACCGTGTAATTGATGTTAATTTATTAGGACAGTGTAATTGATGTTATTTGACTTTTTAAATTTCTAGCATATAAATATCAAATACCTTATAAAGGCAAATTAATACTCATCTGTTTGCTGCAAGCTTATCATTTTCAATATATTTTTTTAAATGATTATTTCATTACTGGTTTTTAAATTACTATTTTAAAAAAAAAATTATCACGTTTTAGCAAAGTTTGTGTATGTAACTGCCAATTCTCAGTAAATAACGTGAACCTATATTTTACAGCCTTGACCTGCCTCTATTAGGGGTTATGATGTCCCAGATCATAGCCACTCTTCTCCCTTTATTGCAAGTTTTGCCTGAACAAGTGGTAGAGATTTTTAACTATATTATTGTAGAGAATAGGTATGTTTGTGTTAGATATGTCTGTAAGTTCAAATTATTCATTTATTTTTTTACAGTTGTTAAAAATTAATTTCAACTATTTCTTTTTTTAACTTTTTAAACTAATTTTTTGTTACTCATTTAATAGACCAGCTCTAATTCATTAGTATGAGAAATTAATCTGCCATATCAACTTTTTCCATCATTACATTATCATGGCAACCCTTTTGAATGTATCAGGTTCAAATAATCTTCCGTTTGTTTTGAGTTTTGAAACTTTTTTTGATCAATTTGTTGTAATAACTTATATTCCTGCATCTTATAAGCTTCTTGGTCATTAACCTATTGTTAAATTTAAATTATTCACAAAACACAACTTGTTTTCATCAACTGTTTTCCCCAAAGAGCTGCTTTAGCGGATCACTTTCATGAAATCTACTTCCTGCCAGATATCCCAGAACTAGCAGATGCCAATGCAGTTTTAAAACATTTGGGAGAAAGCTCTGCAAGGTATTTATTTTTGGTCCAAGCACAATTATCATGTCAAGTTGTTTTAACATTTATTAGGGCAATTGTTTCATTTTGTTAAATGATACTGTGAATGCTGAAGATTTTTATGTTTGTGAAATTTATCTCTTCTAGCAAAAATGATCTGAAAAGCATTTTGGCTCATTCTATCAAAGGCATTCATCACGAAAGTTTAGATGTCAGAGTCCATGAATTGACTAAATTAAGAAAACTTTTAAAAGACAAACAGGTGTGTCAATTTAAAGTACATGTATTAAGGGTTGTAACAGTAAACCTAAAGTGTAAATAATTATGATACATTTTAGAAACTAATGCATCATAAAATATGGTAAGGTGTGGATTTGCAATAATAAGAAGATCATCATTTTACCCAAACAGTTTTTTATATTCTACAGAATACTATTGTTATATAAAGTTGATAATGCTGTACAATTATTGCAACACAAAATATAGTTAGAAGTATATGTGCTGTAAAATGAAAATATCCCTTGTAGAAGACTTAGAAAAAATAAAAATTCTATAATGTATGTATGTAAGCAAAAAAAAACTTTATACGTACGATTGTACTTTTTTAGCTTGTTTGCAATAATGCAAGTGGTCAATGATTAGTGGCTTTTTTTTTATTGATGACTGATTTTTTTTACAGTCAAAATGAAGAATCACCTTTCATCTCAACATGATATAATTCCCTTAACACCTCCCTAATAGATGAAAGTTTTAAAAAAATTTGATTTAAATTTTACATTACAGACAGTGAGTTAATGCTTGAAAAAAAAAATTTCTGTTTATTACAGTCAGAACTCAGCAGCTATATCTTGAATCGTGAGCCAGCTGATAAAATTGTTTCAGACTTAGTCTCTGCAGTAAGTTTAATCAAAGATGTATGAATAGTTTTTGATTTTTTATTGGGCATTTCTTGACACATCATTTTTCTTGCTTGCTGATTTTAGTTTTAATAAAAAAAATTTTTGGGGTTTTAATTTTTAATCACTTTTAAAATTTTATTTCCTTTTTTTTCCCCCTTTCAAAGCTTTTGCTTGGTTGTAGAGAGGCTGACCCAAATACACAGTTTCTGTATGGTCAGTGCTTAGGAGAACTGGGAGCCATTGACCCTGGGAGGTGAACTGTTTGAATTTTTATTCTTATTAAATATAACCTTTGTGTGATAATTTTTTTTTTTGAGTAGCCCTGTGGCATTGAGTTTACATGTCAGATCATCATCATCACTAATTCTTGTCACTGAAATGCCAGATACCCCAGCCAACTCTTTTTAAATATAGGCTATATAGAAATAAATATACTTAAATAGCTTTATTCAGCCTGGCCTTGTTATAGTGTGGTGGTGTTTGATGGACACTACGAATCTATTAATTTGTTGCTGTGGTGGTGTTTAATAGCCACTATGAATCTATTACTTTGTAGGATCTAGTGGTACTTCGTAAATCTGATTACAAAAGAGGGGTGTGACTCTGAAAGTGAATCTGTGAGTAGTATAATCAGTGTGGTGCGCTTTGCTAGTTCAAAGCATAGATCACACGTACTAGTTTCTGCACTGCCAACTACTTCCCATTGATTGTTCAGATGCAGGCTGTGAACTTGACTATATAAAAATAGCGGTTTCAGCCTTGCCTTGTTGTAGGGGGGGTGTTGTTTAATGGGCACTACAACAATATTCCTTAGGAAGTACGATAGGATAAATCTGATTTTCACAAGGGGTTGGCTTACTAAAGATGAACTTGAAAAGGGTGTGATAAGCATGGTGTGCATTTCTTGTTAAGAACAGCAGTACCATTATCAGGTTTTGGTAAGGACATAGGAAAGATACAAGAAATTAGTCCTAGTTGTAGTTTTAGATTTGAAATATATCTTTTTACAGGGATCACAAAAGCTTAAATTGACATTTTAATATCCATTTATATTTTTTTAAATAAATTGAATTATTCTTTAAAAAAAACCTGACTTATGATTTTTATATTTGGCAGGTTGGAACTAATTAATAAAGGTTCTGAAGAAAAGCTGACTGGTTTTTACACTAACATAGATGATGATAATTTTGCTTTTGATTTAATCAGTGTTGTTGTTAAAGCATTTTTGGCTGCACCAGAAGCTAGAATTCAGGTATAATTCAAATACTATTATTTTAAAATTTAAAATATACATTATAAGAAAACTTCCATCATTTAATTTAAATCTCAAGTAGAAAAAAAACTTTTTGGAAAAAAAATTTGGAATAGCAAAAAAAAATTTAATGTTCTTAAGGTCGTTATCCTTGATATATAAAGTGGTATTAGGGGGAGCAGTATGCTGCGTCCTGGGCAAGTATGATATGTATATCATGCCGAGAGTTTAGTTTTGTTACAAAAGAATCTGTCACAGGGCTCCTCTAAAGCATGAGACCTGATGCCATTGCCTTAGTCAGCACAGGGTGTGCTAAAGAAAAGAAAAACAACTAATTAAATATTGTAATTTATAAAACATGCACATACCTAAATTACTATTCATTTATTATCTTTTATAAAACTTATGAACATACCTATGTGTAAAGTCCCTGTAAGGATGAGATGAAATCCCTTAGATCCTATAAACCACTAATGGGACGGTTTTATGGTGCCCTTCTTTCATCCCCACCATAGCCGATAGTGCAATGGCCATGGAGGCACCACGGGAGATATATCGGGAACTTGAGCCAAGACCTGAAAAATTTCCTTGGTCCTCACCGGAGATCGAACCAGGTACCTTCAGATCGACAGTCGAGCGCGTTACCGCACGACCATCCGTCCCCTGAACATACCTATAAAACTATTCATTTATTATTATCTTTTACAAAACTCGTATATACCTATATAACTGTTCATTTATTATTATCTTTTACAAAACATTCGTACATACCTATATAACTGTTGATTTATTATTATCTTTTATAAAATATTTGTACATACCTATATAACTGTTCATTTATTATTATCTTTTGCAAAACATTTGTACATACCTATATATTACTGTTCATTTATTATTATCTTTCAACAAAGTGATTTTTTTAATTCAAATTTTAAGGATGGAGCTGCTTTCGCTCTTCAAGAACTTCTGATAATTTATAACATCAGCTGTCAAGGTGAGACACAAGTACCTAATCCACACAGCAAATTGTGGAAAAGGTTTCCAGAAGATATTCAAGAAATTCTGATACCACTCCTGAATTCAAAGTAAACTTTTCTGTTCCTTGTGCCCAGTCATTTATTTTCTCAGCTACTAAAAAAACAAAGAAGTTTTATTTCTTTTTACAATCTTATGAATTTATAACATAGATTTATGTTTGTTTATTTGTTGTGAGTTTTGGGAGAAATGGAAAATTTAGATGATATTGTATTATTTTAGCAAGTGAGATCATTATGCAGTTGTTGTTTTTTTTTTTAATGTGAAATTAAAAAATAACCAAACTAGTTAAATATGTATGATTATTGTTATGGCTTGGTCCTCACAGCCACCACATTTCAAATTATGTTATTTTTTTTTTGGTCTAAAAATTTGCATTTATTCTTTGTTTTCGACATTTAGATATGTACTAACAATTGACACAAAATTCGCCAATTTTCCAAAGCCGCTGTATGGGAGCAGCAAAGGAAAAAACTTCAAAGATTGGGTCTCCAATTGGACAGGTTATCTCATTACTAAGGTTAGATGCATTTGCAGTTCTATGAAGGCTATATTAGCATGTTCTGTGTAAATGGTAATAATTGCACATAGTGCTGATTTGAATCACACTGATGCACATTGTAATTCTCCATAGTAGTTTGATATTCTTGTCATCCTTGTTTTTTTTATCTTTGTTAGATCAAACTGGGTAAAGCCAGCAAGGTGTTCATGGCCTGCAGTGCTGTTAAACGCCACTACAACCAGGTGGCGCTGTACATCCTGCCCCATGTTGTGCTGCATGTGCTGTTAGAAATCAACAACACCAGCATGGATGAGGTCAGTGGAGAAATAAATCATTTCAAATGCCAAAGTAACAGAAAAGCCAATTTTCACTTGAATCGACCTTTTGTTTTATTTTAAATGTTTAACTACAATAATTCTTTTTTTTTTTAGATCTGTGTTTTTTCTCTTCTAGATACTGAAAGAAATTGATGCTGTTCTCCATCATGTCCAAGGGTCGGCTGGAGGTCAAGAGATTGCTACTAATTTTCACCACCTCAGTGCCCAAACAGTTTTTTCAGTTTTGGATTACTTGACCATATGGTGCAATAATAAGGCTTCTGCTGAAAACTCCAGTAAATATAGTTTTTATGGCTTAGTGTTTAATTCATCTTAAGGTTGTTCACTACCACAGCATTTTTTTTTTTTAACTGTGACTTTACTTAAATGTTCATCCTGCTCCCCCTTTGATTAAATCAAGTGTCATAACTTGATATTTAAATTCAACTCAAAATAAAAAAAGAAATGAATTATTTTCATATCATAATAAGTGAAGATAAAGTTACAAAATAGGCTCACGCTAAATACATGTATTACATTGTGAAAATATATTTAGAACACCAATGTCTTTGAAAACAAGATGAAAATAATGAAACGTTAAGATTATGTAATTACGAATTTATAAAACCAAAGTATGAATTTAAAAAATAAAGCTAAAATTTAATCTATGATAAATTCTGAATAACATACAAATTTCAAACAAACCAAATGAGAAATAAAAAAGATACCACACAAAGAAGGAAAAAAAAATCAATCAAACATTCAAAGAAATTGTATTAAAATCACTCTTTAGCAATATTCATGTATTTAGTTTAAATGAAAGCTACAGATGTTCTTAAAAAAATCTGGGAAATAAACATCATTATAGGGATAGTTTTTTGCACTGCCTTTTCTGCATCCTTACCAGAGCCTAGGTACAATGGCCATGAAGTCACCTCAGAGGACATGGGTGACTGCATCACACAGATCAGGCATCTCCAAGTCACCCAAAACATGTCATGGGATGTAATCTGTCTGTGATTGGTTAAACAGGCTACATATCCCAAACGTGTCGGTTCATCAGACTCCATTATCTAGAGTTATTTATCAAAAACCTGACCTGAAAATATTTTCTCTCATCTAAATTTTCTTTTGAGTTCTTCGTTTTAACTCTGCAGCTCTTTGGCTAAGAGGATAGAAATATTCAGAACTAAGCATGCATTTTTAGAATCTTCTGTTCACACCCATCCTTCAACTGGATTTTTTTTTTATAGATAAAGACACTGGCTATCAGGCTGTCCGCACATTCTTAAACCGAATTCCTCAGAACACCTTGGCCCAGGCCTGTGTCAGCTGCAAGGCTTATGCTAGAAGTCTTAGGCATTTTGAAAGTTATCTAACACCTGACGTGGACATTCAGCTGCATTTGGATTTCATGCAGGTAATTCTGATAAGTGATTCTCACAATGTAATTTTATCTTCCGTCGTCTTTTATCTACTAACAGATATCACAACAGAAACACTGGTAACGAAATTAACACAAATCCTTTGAAGAAACTCAATAGCTCTTTTATTTAGTACAAACACACTATTAGTTAAGAAATCCTGAACCCCAATTACTACTGACCGCGTCTACTTCTAATGACTAAGCTCAAACACGACCTCACCGTACAAAGGTCATCGTACAACTCACTGTCTTTTACTGTCCAGTTACACACACACACACAGACCCACAGAGAATACAATACAGTCTCCAGTTACACACTCATGCTCTCCCCTGCCCATACATACCATACCGTTATTCACCCCACAGCGCACACAGTCACTCTGTGACAGATCATAACTTTTTATCCATTTTTCAGTGTTTTATTTTTAATTGCTTTTTATGCTATTTTAAAAAAACAATTATTTACTCATTATTTTCTTAGAATTAGAATCATTATTATAAAGACTTGATATTAATAAATAATTATGAATGTCAAAATTGATCAGCCAGATTTGTTTGACATTTTTTGTTTCTTTTAGAGATTATTTGTATTGATGGATGAACCAGATGGTGTTCTGGGTGTAGCAGCCAAAAGAAATTTACAGCCAACACTAATGCAGGAAATACTTAGACTTGAAACTTTAGGTACTGGTATACATGTATTATATTACAATTCTCTACAAATCAGCAAAATGACCTTGTTTTTTTTTAATTTAGCATTTTGAAAGCCTATTTTTAGGGAATATAATTTGTGCTGTTATGAAAGTGTGATAAAAAAATTATGTTACACAATTTTAGGCCAACTATTTGATGCTCAGGCTTGTTATGAAAGAGCTATAGAACAGGAACCAAACGAGATATCTCACTATCATGGACTTCTGAAAAGTTGGATGGATTTGGCTCAGCCATTCAAAACTCTGTTGCATTCCTCTGGAATTCTGGCTAACAGGTACATGTGTACTTGTATTGAGTTACTTTTGGATGTTTGTCACAAAATGTCATTACATTGCTGTTTTACGCTTTCATTTTTTAAATCAGACCCAGATGGTCATCAGAGTTAAATTCTTACTGCATTGAGGCAGCTTGGAAACTAGGCAACTGGGACAAACTGGATGAAGCCTTAAAAGCTGTGAGTTAAGCAGAAAAATTATTTCACATTTGCATGTTAAATAAATTTAAAAAAAAACATTGTTTTTAAAAGTTTTAAATGTTCACTTTATCCTGACCAGGAAAATCCTTTGAACACAAAATGGCCAGTTATGATTGGCAAAATTCTGATGGCTTTCAGACAAAAGGTAATGTAACTAAAATTAATATTTTGGCCTTTTGAAATGTCTAAAAAAAAAAAAATGAGCTATTTTTATCCCTTTGCAAAAAAAAATAAAAATAATAAACTCAGTTTGCTTCTACACACACTTGATAATTCTGAGTTTATCAAACAACTGAAAGTTATTGTGAAAGATTGAGATCAGTCCATGGAGTATTTGTTTAATTTTAGAGAAAAGATTAGCCTAGCCATTTGAGAAACTGATAGAATAGCAAACATTTAAAAAAAAATGTAATTATTTTTTAAATTATTATTTTGTGCAGCATGAATCTGAGTTTGTTGAACTGCTGGATGTCGCCAGGAAAGATCAGATGGGACTTTTGTCAGCTGCGAGTATGGAAGTTGGTTCTTACTTGAGAGGCTATGAAAACATTGTCAAGTAATACATGAAGATTGTTACCTTTTAATAGCCATTATGTTATTTCGGAATTAAATCAAGTGTACTAAGGCTTAGTTTTTTTTTCCAGAGAGATTGCTTACTTTGAAAATATATTTAGAACACTAATGCGTTATGTGTGCACATATTTTTTTAACTGATGACATCGTTACAGCAGTCCTTGTAATAACTGATTATTATTAATCACCATGCAAGGATGGTGTGTTTATTTCTTTCATTCTACATTAGACATTGGTAGATGACTGGACTTGCTGGAATTTGAACTCATTATCTACGGCATGCTAATTGGAGTCACAACCAAAGAGCCACTGTCACTGTAATAACTGATTTTCTCTTTCAATAATATCTGTATTTGGCTGGGACTCTTTCTAATCCACCTTGATCTGTCTTCACTTAATATTAATATATATCTATATATGTGGTTTTATCTGACGTGTTCCATCATTTACCAGTGTTCAGTGGCTTTCTTTCAAAAACAGTTTAAATTGTCTGTCTACATACTTCAGTAATGTACTATTCTTTTTGACTGTCATGCTTTCCTTAGCTTTTTAGAATCATTACAAATGTCATCCCCTCCATCACATTTATTTTCATAAAATCGATAATTGTCACCAATCATTTCTTATCTGTCATCATTACCTGACGCGTGGTTACCATGTCTCATATAGCTATTAGCTTAAACATGGTAGAAACTCAGCTTGATGGAACCATAATTTTCCTCTTAGGCTGCATATGATTAATGAGATTGAGGAATTCTTCCACGTGATGGAAGATTTTCCCATGGAGAAAGATGCCAATGATGTCATGATCGTACCATCCTCTCCTCAGCTCTTGTCACAGTGGGAGTCCAGACTTCAGATGGCGCAGGTAATATAAACTATCTTAATTTCTACCCATTATGACAGACTGATTTTTTTTTTTAAATGAAATTCCTGATCATAGCTTTTTTTTTTTTTTTTTTTTTTTTTTGAGAAAAATATTTTTGTAATCTTCCTTTTTATATGACATACTTAACAAGACAGGAGCAAATCAACAATGTGCAGCTGACATAGGCTCATCTTGCTCTGAATATTTTGTATCGTCCATCTTTAGTTACTGCACTCTAAAGAAATATTCAAAATCATTATATCTTTGCTGTTGTTTCAGTCAACGTTCCGCACACTGGAACCCATTTTGACTCTCCGAAGAACTCTCTCATCTTTAACTCAAAAAGAAAACCATCCAGGATTGGATATTCAAATAGGCAAATGGTGGCTACATAGTGCCAAAGTGGCAAGAAAGTAAATTCATTTAAACAAGAAAATCATTAAGAAATACTATTTTAACAAAAAATGAACTCATTTATGTCTTAAATTTTATTAATATATCTAAAAATTATAAGAGCATTTATTGCTAACTGAATTGTAATATTTTTGAACTATAAAATATTTACATAGATTTAACTTCCTCAAGCACTATGTTTCTAATAGATAAAAATGCAAATAACTATTTAGTTTAAACTGTAACATATCAATGTTGAAAAGTTTTTGTTCGTAAAAATGTGTTTCCTTTTCATATAGAGCAGGATATCTGCAGACAGCTCACAGTTTTTTACTGCAGGCTAGATCTTATAGTTTACCAGAGCTATACTTAGAAGAGGCAAAGTGGCTTCATGAAAAAGTGAGCTGTCTGAATAAGAAATATACTTTCTTTGTCCTCAGTTTTTTTTTAAACTTAGTAACATTAATTTAGTTAATTTTATGGTCAGCTTTTGAATAATTTAAAATAGATAATCAATTATCAATATGCAGCAGAGCCATTTTCTGAAATACATAAACAATTTTTAAGCTAAACTGGCAATGATTTATGTCACTTATGTTAACACATCAAATAATTACAACAGGGAGAGTCATTGGCAGCCATAGCTGCTTTAGACAAGGGCATCCAGAGACATTTTGGGGGCATCAATGAAGTACAAAAAGGAAAACTGTTGAGTAACTCACTTAAGCAAGTTTATGCTCAGGTTTGATGTCCTACTATAAAATTCCGTGATAAAAAAATTATCTGAACTGTTTTTAACCATCTCCATTGCAGCCTTAAAACATGGGATGTATTTATTTATCTAAATTTTTTTTTTTGTGGAGAATTATTTTATGACATTGTTAGTTTGTTTTTTTTTTTGCATTAAATGTGTGTTGATTGTTTTCAATAACCAATGTTCTAGCTAGTTTTTAGGAGTTGGCAGTTATATTTCTATGCAACTAAATGCTTTTAGTAAAAAAAAATTTCTCTTGCTATTGTTATTTTTTTCTATTTTACTTATCAAAATTTTAAACTGCTTTTTTGCTTAACTTGACCATATCTTATTCTTACCTTCTGCAGTCGCTGCTTTTGCTTGGATGTTACAGTGAAGAGACATCTAACCTTGAAACCAATCACATAGTCAGACTTTACAAAGATGTCATTGAGATATGTCCAGACTGGGAAAAGGGCTACTTTCACCTGGCCAAATATCATGACCGCATAATGAACATGATGATAGATGACAAGGACAAGGCTGGCAAGCAAGGGTAAAGAGAACAATTTTTTTTTCCACACCAATGAAATTTTTTTGTAAGAGTTGACATTAAACTCAAGTTTTGTTCTTATTTCCAAAGAGTTAGTCTTTCATGAATTAAGCTGATGTGCAATACTTTTTCTGTTCATGAAATCTAATGTGATAATAGAAACAGTTTATGCTGAGTTCTTTTTGTTATTTTGTCTTAATCTGCAGGAACAAAAAAGTTTATGTGTGAAAAATACACAGTCAGTTCTTGCAGACAGAGTGCGCACTCACAACATAATATTATTTAGAGTACATGTATTTAAAAAAATGAATTTTATACTTTTTATTGTTTTCTTTTAAACTTAAAGCTTAGTTTAATTTAAGACTTTCAAATTATTTGCTACAAGCGAGATTGAAAGAAGAGTTTTTTGTATGTATTATTGTCAATAAAATCTGGCCAACTCCATCGTAGTGATGTGGAGAATTCATGGGGATAGGAATATGGTAGTCTTCATTAAAATTGGAGGATTTTTACCAATATTTCCTGTGCTGTATCCTATTCATTAGACCCATAATAAGATTTGCTCAGTTTTTTTTTTGTAAATCATTTGATGAGTAGTTAGAGATCAGTAGTTTATAGGATAAGGTCAAAATTTTTGCAATCATTCCATCACTATATGAGTTATACAATTTTATCTTTGTTTTTTTTTTTGATGGGGTATTAAAATTGTTTTGTGTGAAAAGAGTAACAATGGGCAATATTTTACTCCATTACCCCACAGTTGTTTTTTTCTTTCCTCACCCCACATTGCGGGCTTGTTATTGAATTTTCATTACTCCTAAGAAATTTATTTGTACCCAGCTAAATAAACAGTCTGTATGGATCGCTGGAAAATAGGTTAGAGTGGGGTCCATTCAATTGAATATGAAATCATATACATGTATTGGGTAAAAATTATCCAAATCTCATGCCTAACCCTTTGAGTTATCATCTTTCAGATTCCCGATAAATTATTACATCATTGATTGTAGTCCATACAACACTGGACAAAGATGTTCTGTGGCACTTTTTTAAAATTGGGATAAAAATGTGTGGTTTTTTTTTATATTTGATTTTTTATTACAAACTGCTTGTGTTTGTCATTTGAATTTTTTTTATTTTGGCAGAGAATTCATCATACATGTGGTGCGTAACTTTGGCCATTCTCTAAAGTATGGCAACCAACATATCTACCAGTCTCTTCCCAGGCTTCTGAGTCTGTGGCTGGATTATGGGACTGCTGTAGTGGAGATGGAAAAGAGAGAGAAGGGAAAGCAGTCACAGAAGACTCAGTTTCACAAGACGATACTGAAGAGAATTAATGATGTATGTTCTAAGTCTTACACAGCGATTAGCTTAATTATTCTTTTTTTTATTTAGTGTTTTTTCTTCATTTTATTGAACTTAACCTTCTTACTTGAATTTTCTCAGACTATTCAGCAACTGAACCAACAGTTGTCCCCTTACCAGATGTTCACAGCCTTACCACAGCTAATCTCTCGAATTTGTCATGCTCAGCCGGATGTCTTTCAACAGCTTGAGGTAATAATTTATTTCATTTAAATGTGATGACACATTGTTTCCTGACTTACTCTGGTGCAACCTGACCTCTGTTCAAATTAGCAAAGTTATCAGGTTAATTTAGCTCTAGTGTATACTTGTATTGTTGAAAGCCATTCCAGTAAATTTCTGTTGGTAGTTCTATTTAGTGAAAAAAAAAAGTTTTGCATTAAGTTTTCAAAGTCTATCAAGGCAGATGATGTGTAGGCCTTTTTTTTTTCCTTTTCTGATCTACTGAGTGATTTTTATTCAGTGATGTTAAATAAATAGCTCCATTGTCTTGTCACATTGTAATACATTGTGATATTAGATATGAAATATTCATTTACGTTATATTGTAACTGTAATCAACAAAATCAACTTTAAACTTTATGTACTTTAATCATTCTAATTTTTTAAAAAATCAAGCATAAATGTAATTTTATAAATAGTACTGTGACCAGATTTGTGATATGTTTGCAAATTTATTTGGTATATTGTGCCAGAAGTTGATGCACAAATTTTGATAATACAAATGCAAAGGCCTCCAATAGGTGTTGCATATCTTCCTGCCAGTTAATATTTTAATCATGATGACATTCAACATTTCAGTTATACATGTAGATAGCTCTGTGGCCTGTGGGTACCCATTTTTAAGCTTGTTAGACTTGGGAACTTTGCTAGGACTTGGTAAAAATCATGAGCACTCACCAGGGCTTGAAGCCTCTGTCATTCAAGTGTTCCTCACCGCACAATCATGCATTCTTTAGCCCTATTCAACTTATTCCGATTAAACATTGTCTCTATGTTATGGTGTTGAGTGAATCTTCTTACTTGCTAAAGATAGGTTTGCATTTTCCATTTTACCAATATTACTTATTAATTAGTATAAAGCATTTAGGTTACATTTTTACTTATTGATTTTATATCTTTCATATTTTTTTTAAGTATTGAGTATGTCAATATAGATACTTTATAAAAAAAATTGTTTCCAATTAATAAATTTTAGATTGGAAACTCAAAAGAAATAACTGAAGTGTAAATTTCATAATATGTATTTTAGGAAATTATCTCCCACTTATTAGTGGAGTACCCCCAGCAAGCAATGTGGCTTATGATGTCTGTATCTAAGGTAAATAAAATGACTTATATTTTTATTTCACGCATTGAGGACTAATAAGCATGTATATATCAGCTCTACAAAAATATTCTGGCAGACCAAAAGCCATTTAAATCAGCTTGTCTTAATACAAATTATTTTGTTTCATTGTTAAGTGATTCTTGCTTTGTTATTATTGTCACTTACTTTTAATCTTCTACACATCCATTCACTAAATTTGGAATAATTTTTTCTTCATTGCATGTCCACATTATAATTATTAGATTGACAAGTTCACAGCTCTTTCTTTTTTATTAAAATGACCACACTCACTTCTGCGACCCAGCCCCTTTTTTTTTCACTTATTTCTTCTACTTCATTGTAGATTATTAGAATAATGTGAATACATTAACTTTTAAAATAATGTATGACTTCTTAGTTTTATCGGCATAATACACTATTAAATAGCCTAAAAAATATGAATAATATATTATGGATGCTTTAAAAATTTGAACATAAATTATAAAATGCTAATAATGACGTATGTTTTATACAATTAAATGCATTTTGTTGTAAATTAAGCAGGCTTATATTTTTCTACATATCAGTAGCAAAAAGCCCAATGAATGTTGATTTACTTTTTTACTTCAAAAATGTATAATCTGGCCCAAATCCAAAATAAATACATGTATGTCCTTAATGAATTCACTATATTTTTTCCATACTTATGTGGATCTTTTGATGTTGATAATATTTGGTTGACAGCTAAGAATTGTAAAAACCTAGCACAAAAAATGTTTTTAATGACTTAGTGCAAGCTGAAAAAATGTTTTTAATCGATAAAATTTAGTGAAATATTTTATTTCACATTAAAAAAAACAACAACCAATGTTTAGGTTTAAAAAAATGAGTGTAAATGTTTAAAAAACCCTAGATGCATGCAATAAATCTTATACACTATGCTTTGATTTTTCTTTTCAGTCATCTTATCCAATGAGAGTGAAAAGATGTCAGGACATATTTGCAACTGCCATGTAATATTTTCATTTCCTAATTGCTAAATAAAATTTTTCATTTAACTTCTAGAAATGCTAGTTTTCTATGGCATGTTTAATTCCTTTTTTTTTTTGCTTTTTCAGACGGAAAGATGGCAGTTTAGCAAAGTTGATCCAGGTAAATTTTGTAGAATTACATTATTTTTTTGTGGCTGTTTTATTATCTTTTTCTGTCTTTTACTCCACAATTTAAAAAAAAACAAAAACAAGAATGACATTAAATTTTTTGGTTTCCTTTTATAATCAATTTAAGTAAAATAACTAATAGGAAATAATTATTAATGGGCTGCAGAGCCATTTTCTTAACTAAATGAACAATATTTAAAAAGTTCCCTTAGTCCTCAATCATCAGATTCTTCAGCTATGGCAAATATAGGGATTCTGTGGCTAGAACAATTACCAGCCGCCTTTACTTCCCCAAGTAAAGCCAGGTACACATTGAAAGATGGAAGAATAAGGAGGGTGGGGGAATTTTCTCATCAAGGATTTAACTCAGGACACTCAAGTCAACAGTCAAGCACTTTACACTGCTTGACATTCTGTCCCTTTATACAATATTTAAACAACGTGGAAAATTTTTTATGTCACGTATGTTCATGATTTTTTTTTCAATTTTTTTGACATTCCCTTGTAAATTATGCATATCTTAAGCTATAATCTTATGGGATAAAATATTTATGTATTAGCTTAATACTTGTATTTATTTTTCCTAGTTCTCATTAATAATAGCTGTGCTTGTTTTTCTAATTGTCTTATTTGGTGGATAGTAAAGTTAGAAGTTTGCAGCTTATACATGTAAATTATTTATCTAACTAATGATTTTGAAGGATTTCAGAAAATTGACTGATCGTCTGTTGGAGCTTTGTGAGAAAGATTTTGGAAATAGTGGTACTGTCAATTTGAATCAAGCATTTAAACCTTTAAAAAGACTATTTGAAGATAGGTATTGTATAAATAGCTTTTAAACTCAGTATTTTTTAAAGAATTTTTAATATTGGTATAGAATTATCGTTTAAAAAGAAATATTTTTACTGTTTAGAAAAGATTTATTACTTTGGATTAAAAGAACCCTGTAACAATTTACAAGCCTAATGCATTAGTAAGTTTACTTGTTTCTGTAAACCACTCTACACAAGTTGATTTTCTAGCTAGCACAGCGCAGGGGAAATTTGTAACCTTTTTTCCAAAATAAATTTTTAGCTTTTTCCTCACCCATTTAAATGCTTTCAAATACTTTTATTCATTTCTGTTGAGTTTTAATTTCCTGGGTGGCAATATTTGATCCATATACCCATCCCCAGAGTGAGTGCAGCTCCCATTTAAAGCTGAATGCATAGTAAAGATAAGATACTGTGACATTCTCTGTAATTAACTGAAAATAGAACTTAAATGTATCATTTTAAATAAACCATTTATCAATTATCTCTTAGCTACTTATTTCTATCTATTCACAGCAACTTCAGTCACATTTTACTGCCTTTGCAGTGCTCTGTCACTGTTAATTTGCCATCTTCCATTAAGAAAGATGTCCAGCACAACCCCTTTCCAGACGCATTAGTTTACCTCAGAGGCTTTAATGATATTGTACGTTACTTTTTACACCACAGAATTAATTGTTTTTTTATTATTTTGATGATAAATAAAAATATCGAGGCAGATTTTTAAAATACTAACATAAGATATATATATGGTATATAAATATATATATGTCTCCAACTTTAAAAAAAGTGACACAGATGTGTGAAAAAAAAGTTGAAATTTTTAGAACAATATAGACGAGGTTTTTTTTTATTTTGGCACTTCTGCTCTAAAACTAAAACGGTGGGTTTTTTTTCATTATCAATCAAGTCAAATTTAATTTACTTTAGAGACTTGTCAACTAACTAGGTATTTGAATGGGTAGTTCACTGTATAAACTACTGGGAACTGGATGTCCTGTTTACATGAAATGTAATTGACAACCTTTCTGTTTAATCAGTTCATTTGACACCGTAGTAAATATGATAGATCTCTATGATTAAAATTCTCTACTTGGCAAAAAAAAAGAAAATGATGTCAATGATTCTGTTATTGAATAATATTTTTTATATCATGATTGTTTGTGACATTAATTTATGTTTTAATTTGCAGATAGAAATTCTGCCCTCTCTTCAGAAGCCAAAAAAAATTACATTACTTGGTAGTGATGGAAAAAATTATGTTATGATGTGTAAACCAAAGGTCGGTCTTTTTTTTTTATCTGACCTTGTAAAAAAAACTAATTGCTGGCCTTCTCCCAGTTAATAGATTCCAAATAAATTATTTTATTGTTTTGGGTTATAAACTTTTATGAATTATATTTTTCTTTTTTAAGGATGATCTGCGAAAAGATTGCCGTCTGATGGAGTTCAATAATGTCATCAACACATTTTTACGCAGGAATCCTGAATCACGCAGAAGGCGCCTGATGATAAGGACATATGTGTGTACATTTTGTTTGCTTTTTATCTACCTGTAACGTTATGTTTTTGTATAAAGCTACGTAAACGTTGTGTAGTTTGTTGATATTAGGTTATGTAGCAGCCGATATTCTCTCTGGTTTTACTTCAAAGATGGTAGCGTTCAGTCTCGTGGCACTCACACACAACACACCATTAATAAAGCCAAGTTCCACAATTCAATAACATTTATTTAAATAATAATAAAACACATATAGAATGCACTCAAGTGCCGAAATATTCACAAATATGCTTTAGCAGAATAAACTTTGACTGTGTACTGTACAACTTCAACTTATCTCTGAATGTATGCTGTCTACTCGTATGAGTAAGAGTAAGTATATTTAGTAACTTGATTTCTCTCTGAACACCTGTATACTGTCTTATCGTATGTATAAGAGTATGTATACTAAATAACTTGTGAATATATGTATACTGTCTTGCGGTAAGAGTACGTATATCTAATATGGTGTCTTGATGTCTCTATTTCTATTGTCGGTCTGTCGATCGGTAGGTCTCGATGTCTCTCGTCGGTCTCCTTTTAATCTGAGTTACATCTCATATATATGATGGTGGATCAGCATGTGACTCCAAAGCCCCAGAACTTTTGATTGGCTCCCCAACACCCTTTCTAACTCAACTACGTCATAAGGACCCTTTTTCCAGCCTAGCGATTGGTGCGGCCAAATATTCACTCTGGGCTAGTATTTCTTTGTCTGCCCATCATCACCTATCTCTGGAATTCACTGACTTGTGCTGACAGACTAATTCTCCCTAAACAAAGATATAACGTTGGAATTCTAGTTATCAAAACATATGACTGTGTCCTGGACCCACGAACTTTCCATGTTGACTTAACCAACTGAACAGTGGTTCTAAAATTATGGGGATATACCTAAAGCTATTGTTACACTACCTGATGATTTTTTTCATAAGCTTTAGAATGTATTGTAAACAGATATAATTGTGAAATTTTAATTTTCATTCTAAGCTCACATGAGTTTTCAGTTGTCCATTTTTATTCTGGCTCATGATATTTATCTGAGTCCTCCATCCCATTATTGACAGCCCTGTCTTAAATGTCTTAAAATACTAGCATCACTATGTGCCACCACTGTATCTAACTCATTTTAAACTCTGTTATAAAGCATTACAACACCTTTATCTCTACAGTCTGTTACTCCCCTAAATGACGAGTGCGGGCTTATAGAGTGGGTGAACAACACCACTGGCCTACGTAACATCTTGGTCAAGCTATATAAAGAGAAAGGATGTTTCAAGTCTGGAAGAGAATTAAAAGAAGTAATGCCTGCACTGAATACAAGTTTTGAGTAAGTAATTTTAAAAGTTTCTTTTTTTTTAGGAGTCAAACAAAAAGATTTAAAACAATTTTTTTCATAGAAAATTGTAGTTAATAATGGGTTTTTTTCTCATTTTTTTTTTACAAAGAGGCAAGATGAAAATATATAAAGAAAAACTTTTGCCTTGGCATCCACCGATTTTCCCAGAGTGGTTTCTAAGGACCTTCCCAGACCCAATATTTTGGTAAGCTTTAGACAGATTTTAATGTCATTGCCTGAGTTGGATCTAATATTTTCCACCTAGTTATCTCACAAGATTGATTAAAGCTTCGTGTGTAAGGATTACCTTAAATTTACAAATGTCAGGATATAATTATGTCTATTTTTCGGGGGGGCTGATGTAGACATTGACTGTTGACTTCAGGGCTCAGGATTTTGATCAGGTCTTCTTAAAAAAATTGGTATCTGACATTAGTAGGGGAATCAAAGGCCTACGGGCAGTACGCTAGTTGAATTCTACACAGCAAAGTCCCCAACGGTCGATAGGTCTAAGGGAAAACTTTTAAAAATTTTTTTCTCCAAAGAAAATTTTGTTTAATTAAATAATTAATTTCCAATATCCCAAAACACAGAGTTTAAGATGCAAGCATTAGAAACTTGGTACCACAAGACAGAGCAAGTTCAATAAAAGTCTCTAATAACCTTAATTTTCTGATTTTTAGACTAAAAAAATATCAGTTTATTATTAAACTTTGTCTTTGGTTGACCTGATTAACACTAGAATAATAAACAATAAATTTGCTCTGTACAATGCCAAAGTTATAAATGATAATTTTGATAATCAGGTACAATGCTAGAGTGTCTTATGCCAGAACAGCTGCAGTCATGAGTATTGTTGGATACATTCTTGGCCTAGGAGATCGTCATGGGGAAAATATTCTGCTCGACTCTACTACAGGAGATTGTGTTCATGTTGACTTCAACTGTCTTTTTAATAAGGTCTCTTTTTTTTATTTATTAACAGAAATTCTATATATTCATTAAATTATTCTGCCCTAAATTTATTACCAACTGGTTTAAAAAAATGGCTGATTTAAAAAAAACATTATTTTTCTGAAAAATAATGGGCATGAATTATTTGAACTACATCTGTTTATCCTGATCTTAATTATTTCTGTTGTATATCTTCAAAGTTTACCTATGCATTGTATAGTTTCATATGCATTTATCTAATTTATTATTTTTGTACATTTTTTGTCATCTTTTGAATATTTGGTATCAAATCTCATTAAACTAAATGGACTAAAATCTATAAACAAATTTTAATATTTCTTTTGTTTTTGTTTAAAGTAAATAACATGTAATATTTTCTTTAATATCCTCACAAAATACTTCTGTATTCAATTCAGGGTGAAACTTTTGAGTGGCCAGAGCGAGTCCCATTTAGACTTACACCAAACATGATAGCAGCTCTGGTGAATATTACTTTCTTGATAGTGATTCATTTTATTGATTTAAAAAAAAAATCATTTATATACGATTATAAATCTAATGTTAAAGACTTTTTTTTTTCATAATATTTTATAAAATCCCATCTTTCGTTGGTATGTATTTTACAGTACGAAAGCTTGAATGACATAAATAATCATTCCCAAATAATTTTGTATTCAGGGACCCCTGGGCTATGAAGGTTTGTTTAGAGTAGCTTGTGAGATAACCCTTAAAGTCATTCGAGACCAAATGGAGCCACTAATGTGGTGAGTTTTAATTAATCTTATAGTGTTACATTGTTACAGATAGTCTGTTAAATACAAACAAATTAATTGCCTGGCAAATTAAGGATGTAGGTGACCATTGTCGTTAGATAAATAATATATACTTTTTATATTTTTTATCTTCTCAACTACTCCTTAGTGTTCTCAAACCATTTATATACGACCCTCTTGTGGAATGGAGCAAATCCACAAAAGGTCAACGTTCAGTGGCTTCTGACTCTGGAGAGATAAATAATGAACTGGTATGTTGGTTTTCAGCTGTAGGCAATTGTTTGATGAGAAAGTAAATTTTAAAAATGGATGATAGAATCTGCTTTTTTTTAAATCTTGCTTCACAGCACTGTTGTTTTAACATTTTGTAAATACGAGCACATAAATTACCATTTAAATTTTTTCTAAAGGCGTTGAATCATGTCCAGAATATAGAAGACAGAATGAGAGGCATTCTCAAGACTAATGCCCGACCAAGATGTCTTCCCTTGTCTATAGAAGGTCATGTGGATACTCTCATTAAGGTCAGTTTTAGTTAAAAATTATCCTTAACTTAATTTTACAGCTGATATAAGCACTCATTTATAAATAAGATACCATTTTAATATCAATTTTAATAGTTTAAAATGTGAATCTCCGTGTTAGTTTAAATTTCCAGACATTTAGCCTGCTCTTTTAAACCCCTGCATGTTTTGTGTGTTGTCTCATGTTCATAACTTTTAAATTACCATCAGTTTATATTAAACTTTCCATTTATTTCAGGAGGCTACAGATGTAAAAAATTTATGCCAGATGTACATAGGCTGGGCTGCTTTCATGTAAGTCCTCTGACTTACTTGCCCCCTATTCATGATTTAGGAAAAGTGGTCACACCTGCTTAGATTCTCTTGCAGTGCCCAGAACTGAAGCTTCTACTTCACTGCTTTGATTAAGTCCATGACTGTGGACAAAGGCTACTCCATAATTTGTTTCATCATGTGACTTATGAGATCTTAAAAAGAAATCTGATAATAAATATAATGTCATTGAATTTGTTTGGAAGAAAAAAATATACTAGCAGCTTTTTTGTTGGTAATAGGTACTTATAATTGTGTGCCTCACTCAGACCATCTGCTAAGGACTATTTTTAAGATGATTTTTAATTTATTTTTGAAAATGAAAATTTTTCCATGTAAAATATTATGCCTTTTTTTCTTTGAAGTATGAGAATGTAAATATTTGTATTCTTTTGATTAGGAATCTTGTTTAATTTGTTGAGACATCCAATACTAAAACATAACTTATTTTTGTTAATAAGTCAAAATTGTTTTGCATCCATAATGATCACTGTTTTTTGTTGATGTGAATAAAAGAAATTCAATGAAAATGGATTTAAAGTTTTTTTTTTTGTGTGGTATTAAAAATTTAAATGATCATCTGTATATCCTCTAATCTAATGGTGTCAAAGTGTGGTTATGACCCAATGGTATATGGATTTACACATTTTATCCTTATTTTCCTTTACAGGGTGATTGTAAAAACAATTTTTGAGTTTTTGATAAGGGTACAAGTTTGAGAACCTATTCTATAGTATAATCATTTGATAGCCACTCTTTGAACCTTGACCCTCGAAAAGCAGCTTATTGATTACAAAGAGCTGAAGATACTTAATTTGCTGGTTGTATTTGAATTTAAGATAGCATTAGGCCTGTTAATTTATTCATGTTTGAAGAAAAAGAATTATAGAAAGGAAATAAAAACAGAGTATGGCCAAACAAATATTTTGATAAATTTTTTAATATATAAATTAATGTGAAAATTTACATCATGAACAAAAAAAAATCTTTATACATGTTCACAGAAAATGAATTGGCAAAAAGAAAGTAAACTTTTATACCAATGAAAAATGTTAACAGTATACATGTACCTGAGTTTCTGGACATTTTAACTGATAGACTGTATGAAAAAATAATATGATGTTGAAATTTTATTAATTTTAAACATGACTTAGGTTTACTGAAACAGACCTTCATAAATGAAACCAAACAAAATATAACAAAATAAATTTTAATGTTAAAGTTGTTGCTTTGTTTTGACATTGGGCTGAGAAGCAGATGTAGTAACTTGTTTACCTGCTGCTGTAGCTGACCTGAAAAAAATAAACATACGCATCTATTAAAAATTCAATTATTAAAGACAACATGTAACCTCTGGAATGAAAAAAAATGTTCATGTAAATAATGCTGCAATTAGGTCAATAAAGTATTTGCTTAGCAAGTGTCCTCTGGTAGCTCCTGATCAATGACGTTAGAAGTACTCTGCAAAATTTTGCTAACCAAGACAATAGTATGAAGGATTTTAAAATTAAATATATAATCCCAATAATTTCTGCTTGCTGTGTTTTAATTTAATGAACACAAATCTAAAGAGATGGGGCAACAATGATGATGATGTGGCAGACACATTTGACACTTAAACTGGATGGAATACTGCTGGATTCCGTATGAATTCATAAGGTGTAGGCGTAACAGTAAAAAAAATAACACAGTTACCTTACCTAGCTGAATTAATGGCTGGTTTTCTTTTAGAGACGGCTGTCCCTGAGGCTGTGTTGAGGGCAACTGCAGGTTTCCTAGAGATGAAATAACTTTCTTTAATCTTTTGAAAATAAATTTAATTTTATTTACATTAATGATAAAAAATAAAATTGGATTAAAAAAAAAAACTTTGCTGACATTTAATTGTAACTGGCATTTTGGTATAAATATGAAACATTGGTGCTTGTAGTTTGTTTTTTTAATGTGCTTCCCAAAGTCATAAGCATCCTAAAAAACATATTGGCTGTATTTTCTGCACTCAGTACAGTAAAGCTAAATAGGAAGAGATATTAGTAAAAATCAATCAAAATAATCAATCGAAAATTTTTCAAAAGACATCTAGGTGATTGTATGAATTAAACGGAATCACTGTAATTTTTAATATAGTTTCCTGGTAATCTAATATAGTCTTGTAAGTTCTAAAATAAGCCTGGCTCCATATGATTGTAATCAAATGCATGATAAAGGATCTTATGAAGGTTTACTCCTCCTTGTCATAATCTTTAATTACTAAACAAAACATACTCACTTGCGATCATTTTTACCCTTGAATACTTTATTGACATCTAGGGGTGAACAGATGACCCTGCCAGTGTTGTCAGAATTATTACTAATTTTGCCAACTAAATCAACTTCTAGTCGGACAGGAGCATAAAGATTAAACCATTGCTGTAAAGGGAAATCCAAATCAGATCTTCACTTATCTTATTTACAACTTAACGCAAAAAAAAAAAGAAGTGACGATACTGATACTTTATTAATTTGTAATACTATGAGTTTAACCTTTGAAGATGGCGGCAGACCAATATCTGTTAATGCTAAATGCCAATGTGGGAGACCAAGATGCATGAGCATCAGTCGATAATAGGCTTGAAACGATGAACAAATAAAATGCCAGCGTAGTGATCGATCAAGAAACCAGATTTCTGTTGTGTAATCTTAGGTAGTGGAAAAAAAAAATTAAATATCATCTCTTTATATACAATTTTACATTAAAATAAAAGTTGTGGAAGGAAGTCTATCTTTCACTATTTACATCATTTATATAGATTAACATTTATCCATTTTTAACTGTCTAAGATAAAAAAAAAACTTATTTAATATAGCTTATTAATCTGTTGTTGTTATCCACTGAATTAATTTCTGTAAATAATTTCACACTGCAGATTTTAGATTCTACTTATAAGCTTGAAAATACTATAATCCACACTCTATACCCTCTTTTTTATGAATGAAAATCAAGATAGGCACTAAATTGTAAAAAAAGAATGCATGAATAAATCTATGTACTACATATCTATGTACATGTATTAATTTTTTATTGGAAAAAAAAATCATGTTACATTGAGTTTTTTAATATTGAAAATATTGACTGAAAGGATGAGGTTTCTTGGTAGGCATGACAGTTATATAAATGAACATAAATATAAGCTGGTGATTTTTGGCTATAAAATGTAAGGGACAAGTCTACTGGCATGTAAGTCTGGTTCAAATACCACTGAGTGCTGTGATTTTTTGTAGTAGGCTGAAAGTTTTCAATTATAGACTAGGACAACTTAATATGGCTTATAACTCTTTTTAGGACTGAAAGAAGTTTATTTTTATTTATTTTTTTTACTTTTTAAATTAAATTAAATTATTATACATTAAAAGTGGAGAAAAGAAGGTAAAATAAAAAAATTATAATTAATAGCTAGTAATTAAAATGAGAACTTGGAGAGGTAAAATGTTAGGAAAAAGAAATAATTATTCATTTAGTGATAAGCTTAGCTAATGCAAGACTTAACAATATATAAATCTATGTCTTTTTTTTTTTAACTTCTGTTTATTCAAGACAGTTTTTGGACATGTATTTGGTGCAAAATTTTATTTTCAAGCTACTTAAATTACTGTATTATAATAAAAAAAAAAAATAGTAGACAAGAAGGAAGCATCTCTGAGCTTTTCGTTGTAAGAATAATTGATGTAAAATACATTAATATATGTAAACAATACAAAAACTAGAATATTAGTAAAAAGATAAACAATAAAAAAGGAAAGAAAGATTTATAAACTTTAGAAGTTAAAGTAAAGAGAAAATCGATACACTCCAGTAAGAATGTTTTTTTTAGTAAGATATAAAAATTAATAATTCAAAATGCTAAGTTTCGGCTACTACTAAAAATATTGCTCTATTTGAAAATTGTATAAAATAAAATAAATTTTTTTCCCTACCACTGGGCAATAAAAAGTCACTTCCAACATCAGGATCAATCTCATCACCTATTAGTGTTATGACAAATTTCTTAAGATGTTTTTAATTGTTATTATTATTATTAATAGCAGACCTAAGAACTGCTTGAAATAAAATAATGCAATCTAAAAAACCATTAAACATTATAAATGATCTTTGTTTTTTGATAATTTTTTTTTTTAGAAAATGAGTTTGTCTTACAACATACATGTACCCTTTTTTCTAGACCAGTAGTTGTACTTAAACTTTGAAAAACTAAAACACCATTAAAAAAATTTTTTTTTGTTTCTTTGAAAACACAAACAACCAATAATGATGGATCCCTGATACATGTGATCAGAAAGCAAATATTCAAACCTTGTGATCCAGTTTCATTGTATATGAGACAAACTTTTCCATAGCCTTCACAGTGATCTAACTGAAATATTTTGCTGTTGACAAAGCTGGGTAGTTTTCTACCTATAAGGCATGAAAAAGTTCTGACAATTTCAATAAAATAAAAAATTTGATTATCTTAAGAACACATTTCCACAGTAGGATATTTGTAATACTAATAATATTTTTGAAAATATTTCTACATCAACCAGAAATATCTTTGATACAGACAAAAGAATGGATTAACGCAGGAAACAAAAAAAAAATTAAATGTTTCTATTATAGAAAAAGTGTATTATAAAACTAAAGATTCTTAGATTTTGAGTAAGATTGATATTTATTAGTTCTAACTGCTTTGCTAAATTACGCTTTCATTTGATTATTTACTTACAAAATTAGCAAGGAAAGGTCTACAAAATATTAATAAAAAACCATTTACAGATGATTTAGTCAGCTATGTTAATCACAAAAACAGTAAAAAATGTGTAATCTTGATAAAGTATTGAAGAATTATTGAAAGTAAAACTATAACCATTTCTTTCTTTCTCCACATCCAGATCCCATAATGATGGTGTCAAATGTGTCCCATCATCTGATGCGGCATCCAGAGAAATTAACTGACTAACAGAGCAGATCTCCATATTACCTACAGGGATTGTATTACCTGAAGTTAGAAATGAATAAAATATATTTTTCTGTGTTAGAAATAACAAAGACTTATTTTTAATCTATAACAAAAAACTTGTTAGATTAGAAAAGAAGAAACTCCATGATACTTGCTTTCCATTTTAACAGACCAGGTCAAATGAAAACCGTTGCTTGTAAGGAAAAAACTCTTCAAGTCCTCTGGAAGCAAAAGGGATTGTTTCTGAAACCAAAAATGTATTTTATAATTTATATATGATGAAATATAACATCTTAGTTATTACAAAACCGGATAATTTCTTGGACTGTATTCATTAATTTATGTTTAACAATATTTTCTTTCTTTATTTTTCGAGGAAATGAAAATGTTCAGGTTTTTTAAAAATTAGTGTTACTACATTTAAAGGTTGTAAAAACACTAATTATAACAATTAATGAATAACATATAATAAAAGCCTAACTCTTGCCTTTAAGTCAAAATGTGTGCAAGGCCAAATTAATGAACTATTAAATATACCTGCTAGGCACTTGCTTTGGGGGCTACACAATAATAGAGTCCCATGCTAATCAGCTATTTATCATGGTGACAAACTGATTCAGTATATTTTTACACTAACAATTATACTGATTTAGGCCAATTTGTACAAACCTGCTCCCACATAAGTACTGCAGGACGTTCTGCTGGAGGTTTGATGTCATTTATCACTTGACATATACCAGGCTTTTTTTCTAAATCAAAATTAATATAAAATATAAATATTAACTCTGGATTTTTTTTTTAAATTTGTATAAAAAAGAATGAGAATAGTGAATAGAAATTTATAGCAATGATTAAAAAATATTGGATTGTCACATGTTGTAGCTTGTGTTGTCTGTTGAGACTATGTACTATAATTCAAAATTATTGTATTGTTAAGGCTGACAATAAATGAAAAATAAAAAAATTATAATAATAATATTAAAGTTTAAGTGACAAATGCATTTTTTTCTTTTTAAAGTCATTTATGATTTAATCAGATTTAATGATTTATTTTTACAATGTCTATGCGTATCATTCGTATGATCATCATTAATGATTATGATATAAATTGAATGAATGAAATCGCTCCTCATTCTTAAGCCTAAAATAAAAAGTAAACGTCAATTTTTACACAAATAGCTTAACTATATGAAGCCTACCAAGATAGCTTATAATATTGACAGTAATCTGGTCAAGATAATTTTTGTGAGTTATTTCATTCATTTTCTGTGTTTAAGCGTCATGGCGTTGAAATTCAAAACTCCATTTTGTATCGAAGGAAGCAATCCATTTGCTGATTTGATTGCACATATTATATATCCGACTTATTCGGTCAGACCAATGATATAAGGAGTAAAATCACTCATAAGAAGATCAAAATAAAAAGCTTTAAATATTAAAGAAATCATATGGCGATTTACATAATATATTATATTTTGATTAAACGATACATAAAAATAATACATTTTTATTTGGACAATAATATTAAGGACCATACAATAATTTTCCCGGAAGTCTCAATGTTTTTGTGTTTTTAAGAGTATTTCAATAGATTTGTATAATAAATTAACTAAAGGAATCATATGTATTTAATCTAATTATTTATCATTGGTAATGCTTCTATTTAGATAGCAAAGGATTATATATCTGTCCTCACATTTTCTGACTTTGGAATTAATAGTGAGTTTCCTTTCGCACTCATTCTCGTAAACCAACGAAGACGTCAGAAACAAATCACCAAATGATGGCAAATGTCTTAAACTTAATGATTTAAAAGTAATGTATCATACCTAAAGTATGTTTTTTTGTGAATTTAACTACATGCAATAACAGTTAAATATCAGTTTTCGGCTGGTAATATCAAGCCTAATCATTACATTATGTCAGGAGAAAGAGTTGATCACGATGCACATCAGGAAACTTCTAAAAGTGGTGTAAGAGTGTTCGGTGGTCATGATAATAATGATATGTCATTATTGAAAATGGTAATATCCAACCCAAACTCATCTTTAAATAATATAGAAACAATTTCAGATACCCAAGGAACAATTAATGATAGCTTATGTGTCAGAGGGTTTTCTTCCTCTGAAGAAATGAAACATGAAATGCAAATAGTTTTAGCTAATGATGCAGAGGAGTTTTCAGGAAGAACAAGCAGTAATTGTAATATGATAATTCAAGATGCTGTTAATGTGGAGGACATTGATACTCAAGTTGTATACCTTAATTCTGATGGTACAATAATATTTGATCAGGCAGGTTTTTCATCTGCCTCTTCAGATCATGACTCCAATATTTTAGAGTCCAGTACACGATACATGCTCTCCACAGCCTTGCAGGGGAATGTAATTCTTAGTTCAAATGATGCTCATTCTAGTGGAATCACCCTTGGTCAACCTTCTCAACTAGGATTCAGCAATATTGATGTTGGGGAAGAGGGATCAAAGTTTTGCCATTTGACTGACTATGCACAACAAACACTAACCATGGTCATAGACAGCGCTTCATCTCTAGGGCCCGAGTACATCTTGGTAGAGCCTGGTTCATTTGAGGTTGGACAATCTCTTGCACTTAAAGAAGAAAAAAATACACACGAAAGTTATCATTCAGTAAAATCTGCATTGTTGGATATTCCTGGTGTTGTCAGTTGCACCATGCCGATTAATACAGTGATTCACCACAAACCTAGCAGCGAGGCATCAGCGTATTCTGTACAGTTGCAGACACTGCCCATGCACTGCTGTTCTCAGACTAATCTTATTTCTTCTAGTGACATCCCCTCAAATGGTGTGGGTAATGGAGAAAATTTAGAGCTTGATTATGCTTCGCTCTCTGATCAGTCTAGAGATGAATCGTTAAAAAATGATGTCCCATGTATTGAAGACAAATCTGCTGCAGAGAAACAAAAGGCTGAATTACGTCATTTAGAGAAGTCTCATCTAGAACATCATTTAAAGCAAAGTAAAAAAAAATATAATGAAAGTAAACAATGCAGAATAGAGATGGAACAAACACTCGACATTAGCAATGATGATAGTCAGAATGAGGAAACTGTTGAAGATTATGAGAATATTGGAATCAGTGATGAAACTCCTGTAAGTTTAAAATCTTGATTTTAAAATAATTGAATTAAATTTAAATGTAATTATTATAATTTTAATTTTTTTTAATGTGATATGATAAATATTGCTTATTATTTTGTAATTATTTTAAATGATGATGTTTTTTAAGTGTTTTTTTTTCTTCTTAATGGATTTATTCAAATATATTCATATAAAAATATTTTTTTTTGTAGATATTTTCAAGTATTTCTGCCAAACTAAATGCCTCAATGTTAAGCCTTGTGCCAGGATGCCAACATTTTTTACTTGAAGAAGCTAAAAAATTCAATGAAGAGCAAAATGGCATTACATTTCACTCAGCATCTGATTGCACATTTAATGGAAGCTTCAATGCTTTACTGAAACTTCATAATGAATTAAAAAGTATTATAAAATTGCGCCAGAAAACATTTGTTCACACAAAGTTGGAAACATGCGACAAGTTTAAGGAGAAAGGTATTAATTGTGAGTTACTGAGACCCTATGTGTCTGCCAGAGGGCGGCAGCCCAAGTGCTCATTAAAAGCCTCACAGATGGGATTCGTTACATCTTTAGAAAATTATTTAAGTGTAGACAGTACCTGGTCATTTTCAGATGAGAAAAAAACTGAGAGTAGTAGAAGGCGGCATTTTTATTCTAACAGAAGAAAACGGGGTCGACCTAGAAAATGTATGCAGAATCCTGATAGAAGGTTTCAATCAGCATTAACAAAAAACTCTGATGGAATGGAGTTTCAAGTGACTAGTGAGGTGAGATCATTGAAAGATGATGAAGAAAGTAGTTCTTTGTTGGATGTTCCAGATGAATTCAGACAAGAGAATCAGTTGGCTGAACCTGAGACATCTAATCCTGTTCAATCTTGTCTAGTGGATGCATCAGAACAAAGTCAAACTGATTTAGGCAAGCAGTTAGGGAACGATCTTAACTTAACACAAGACAGAAGCATTGTTCCTGATACACAAGGTAAGGTATGGCTACATTTCTTTCAGTGTCTTTAAAAGCTGAAGTAAATATATTTTTCAATAAAACCGTTGTACTTTAAAAATATTTTTTCTTAGGGAGATTGTCAGATGACAAGGAATCAGGACAAGAAAACCCATTGCCTACAGAAAGTTCTAATTTGATCACCAGGAGGCGTGGCAGGCCATGTAAAATATGTAAATATTATTAGATTATATGGAAAATAGTTAATTTTCGACTGCTAAATAATATGCCTGATTTTTTGTGTGTTAAATATAGTTATTTAAGTGTTTGCCATTAGTTTCTTTGATTATTACATTATTTATTATCTTTCTCCTAGATGAGCCTCATCTATCAGTGGAGAAAGTTCTTCCTAGAAACCCACTCACTGAATCTGCCTCAACGAAGCAGCAGAGAAACTATGAGGAACATCTGGCCTTCAAGTTTTTCTGTTCCCAATGCTCTTTTAAGACTAAGAGGCAGAGTCATTTTCAGTCACACATGAAGTGCCACAGAGATGGTATGGAGAAAAAATACACATGCAGCCAATGTGACTTTGTGACCATAAGCATACCCATGTTAAAACGTCATGAGCTGAAGCACAAACAGAATTTATATAGGCTAGTGATTCTTTTTTTTTTTTTTTAATGTTAATGGTTTTAATTATTTGTTAATTTAATAATTTTAGATTCTAGTTAAATTGTAAAATTGTGTAGGTTTTTAGATAGTTTTAGTGATGCTGTTTACTCAATATCTTTGTTGGACGGATCGTAATTTTTATTCTCTTTTCTCCATTCAGTGTAACATAAGGTTTTATATGATTAAAATGATAATATTATACATGTACTAAGCTTATTTCTCAGCAAACTTTGAATCCTTACAATTTATTTAGAAATAATGCTATAGTGCTTCTTCTGCAATGAGGCCATGTTAGGAGATTCAGACCTTCTTTAGCCTAAGTTTTTTGTTTTTTTTTTACTTTCATTCCTTTTTCTAGCTGTGAAATCTGTGGAGTTTACACAACAGATACTCAGAAGTTGCTACATCGTCATATGCGATTGAAACACAGTTCAGATCAAGTGGCAGAGAAGAAAATATCATGCGAGCAGTGCTCTTTCAGCTGTTCTCATCCAAAAGAGATGGCTAGACATCAAGCAGGACATAAAAGGTAGATTTATATCTAAATTAAAATGACTGTTTTTGAGACTTTGATTTATTATGTGATTTGTTGGGAGGCATTGGTGTCAGAACACAACAGTATCTTCCTTGGCTTTAAACAGGGGTTGGCACATAACCTTAAGAGAGTTCTTAATTTAAGTTTACAGATGTGTTAACGCAGTAGTTCACATTTTTCTCAGGTTGCTTCAGACTTCCAACAGCTGTCCTGAATGTAAGAAAAATTTCCGCAGCAGAATGCATCTCCAGCGCCACATGAGGGATGTCCATGGCCCTGAAATACGGCCGCACCTGTGTGACATTTGCGGGAAAGCTTTCAAGAGGACTGATGCTCTGCAGCAGCACAAATTGGTTCATATCTCTCGCACAGCTCGTCGATTGCCATTCAAATGCCCTACGTGTGGAAAAGCGTTTCGGTCACAGGTCAGCTAATTTAAGAAAAAAAAAGACATTATTTTTAATAGCCCATTGAAATACCAGGGGTTTTCCTCCACCCTTCGGCTGCTTTGTCTGGTCACTGGCTCTCCCTCTTTACTGTCTGGTGCTTTTTGTTTCACATTCAATTACCCACCATTGAATTTTTTGCCTTTATATTTTATTATTGGCCCCTCCCATCCTTGACTAATCTTTAAAAAAAAAATGTGTTGAGCCTTTTTTTAAATATAATTATAGATTAAGATTATGAACCTGATTATGAGCTTTTAAGCACATACATCATGTGCTGTAAACTCTGGATTATATTTGGGCCTATTGTCTGAATTACAGTATATGGGGTTCACAACATCACCTCTACTGATCTGCATTGTCAGTCATTCTGATTTCATCTTGCAGAATTTTACGGTCCTTTGTTGACTCTCATTTTTCATTTAAGACATTATTTTTTTTGACAGGCCCACCTAAAAGAACACTCCAGCATGCACAGCTCAGAGCGTCCTTACCTATGCCAGTACTGTGGGGCAGCCTTCAAGACTCAGCCTGTTCAGAGGAAGCACATTATGACTCTTCATATACAACCAAAGACTCACATATGCAGCATGTGCTGCAAACAGTTCAACACCAAATATGCCCTGAATCGCCATGAAGCAACTCACAAGGTAAGAAAATGTAACAAGAATCTAACCTTTTCTTCAAGTGGCTGCTGAATTATTTTTTTATTTTTCAAAACTATTTATTATGTTATGTTTACTTTCGCTGTGTTCAATGCGTTAGATTCAGGTCTTATTGTTACAATTTTTTAAGGAAAAAATCTAATCCAAATCTCGGCAAGTTGTGGGAAACATTCAGTTTTTAGTTTGTCTTAGCAGGCAACGTCTTTGTTTAAGGTGCAATTTAAAGTTTAATTTATTTTCTCTGTCACATCAACTTTTTTTTTACATGTACTAAAAAAATTGAATCCGAAATATTTTAATCACTGTTATTGATGTTCTTTTTAAAATGCTTCAATTATATTATATTTTGCAGGCTGAATCAGAACCAGCTACAGCTGCTGCAGCCATCCTGATAATTGAAAGTGATAATGCTGTAAATAGCAAGTCTGGCAGTCTTGAGGAGAAAGATGCCTTGGAAGGGCACCCCTCAGCTTTAGAATCCACTAGCATCTCAGTTGATGACCAGGTGTCCGGCTGTTTGGTTCAGGACATAATAGGAACAGCAGCCGCAGTCATTGAAACTCCTCTGGAGCAGTCTGGCCATGGTTTAGAACAAACGTTTATTCAGGGAAACCAAGATGGAACTTTGTATTACTTTACAGGAGAACTGTCTTCACTCTGATATATTGGGTGCCAAGAGATATTTATGCATAAAAAGTATGGTACACTTCATGAAGAGATATTTAGTGACATATTTGAATCAGTTATCCTTTTGAAAAATAGCCTTTCCAATCGTTATCAATGACGATATCAATGACAGAAAAGTTTTCCTGTTTCCTAGCTTTTTTTAAAATTTTATCTCACTTTTCAAAACTGTGTAAAAATGTTGCTGCAAATGTATTTGAATGTAGGAAGAATATGATGTGCATACAACATTTTAGGGTAATTGGCTAAAAAAATCTATTGCATCTGATAGTAAATCTTTTAAAACGGTTTTTTAAAGGCTGTAGAGATCATAACGCAGACTATATCTATCAACAATATGTAAGTTTAGGCTAAATGTAATGCTCTACTGTAAATCCAGTGGACGGATGATCATGTGATAAAGCGCTCGATCATCCGTGAGGTCCAATGGATATTTCAGGTCATGGTTTAGTTCCCACTATGTCTCCCACGGTGCCTCCATGCTAAACCGTCCCATTAGTGTTTTATAGGATCTAAGAGATTTCATCTCATCCTTACAGGGACTTCACACACTGTAAATCCATGATCATCCAACTATCAATCACTTGTATGTCACTTTCGAGATGAGATCAACTACACCAGGGGTGCACAATCTGCAGCTGTAGTAGTGGTTAAATAGCGGAAATGAAAAATATATATTTCTTCATATATATAGGGTGGGACAGGTGGCCAAGTGGTGTAGATACTGTCGTCCTGAGAGTCCTGGGTTCAATCCTCGGTTAGAATCATGGGAATTTTTCCAAGTGAAATTTGTTTCAAAGTTGTCCCACGAGTCCACCCAGCTTTAATTAGGTCACTGGCGGCGGAGCGAAATATTTTAAGGGGGGGCAAGCCAAAATTCGAGGGGGGGGGGCGCCCCCCCTTGAATATTTAAGGAGGGGCAAGACACATTCTTGAAAATACAATGTTTGACCTATATTCTTGTAAATACAATGCTCAACCTAGAAACTTTGGGACACTGATTCTTTGTATCAGTGAAAGTTTGGCGCCATACATACGAAACCAGACAGTAGATAATTAGCTTATCACAACATTTGTTTCTTGATAATACATGGACACTTAGCCTTGCTTTTAATTCCAGCCTAACTAGGTCATCTAACTCAGAGGTTTTCAACCTGTGGACCCTGGGGGTCCGTGGGCAAGTCAAGGAAAGTAGTGTTTTTTCTTGTTTAAAGTATTGCTTGGTTTGGTAGATTGTTTAGCTTTTAGCTAAACAAAAAACTCTAGCTATGCCAATGTTTCAGGCACAGACAGCAATGTGCAGAATTTAAAAAAAACTTTGCTGGTATTTCCTTATATTTTCGTCGGAAATCTGAACTAGACTCATGTCATCTTGGCAATATTTCTTACTTACTGAGCTCTGACATCACTGTTAAAACATCAGGATCTGAGCAAGCGTGTGTATTGTTTATAAACAGTGTGGTTAATCAGTGGCTACAATTATTACAAGCCTAGATTGGCCTAGAAACAGTGTGAAATTCTACCGATGAACCTATTATGCTGTTCTGTTGACATGTGACTTGCTTATGTGACAAATACTTTTTAAAATGTTAGTAAACAATTCAAAATATTTGATAAGAGTTGTATTTGTTTTGTCATAGTAGTCGATTTAATTTTAAATTATAAATTTTCCTCATCAGAATGTGAAATATTTTTACAGATAATTACCTACTCAAATCCTCTCTACTCTAAAACTTTGTCTCTAATTTTTTTTTCCCTGTGAGATCTGAGTCAACGGGACTAAACTGTTTTGGTCATTTTGTTTATCAATATTCGTAAAAGTAAATTGTCCAAGCCTAGTGGCATGGATAAATTTGTGAAGAGGAAAACTGACCAGAACCTGGAAGATTCTGATTATTAAACACCCCAAGACGAACAAAAAAGACAACTGCGCAAGTATAATCCAGAATATATATCATTCGGCTTCACTGCAGTGGGGACCGATGCTGACCAGCTTCTTTGTGTCGTGTGATGCAAACATTATCGAGCGATGCGATGAAGCCTGCCAAATTGAGGCGCCATTTGACCACAGTGCATTTGAAACTTGCCAGTAAAGCAAAGGAATACTTTGAGAGGCAGAAAGAGCTCTAATTGAAACAGAAAGGCAAACTGATGGCCTGCATTATTGTGAACGAGAAAGCTCTTCGAGCGTCGTGTTTGGTTGGTAGCATTGTGAATAGTGCGTTCTAAAAAAAAAAAAAAACAATTGCAGAGGATCTAATTAAACCGGCACTAGTCGACATGTGCGAAGTCGTTCTAGGAAAGGAATAGTCAAAAACTGAAAACCATTCCACTGTCTGATAACACAGTGAGCAGACGAATTGCAGACATGTCTGAAGATGTTCGCTGCCAACTGATTGCACGCCTTCAGCATATCAGACTCTCAATTCAGCTTTACGAAAGTACAGACATTGCGAATACAGCCGAATTGTTGGTTTACATTCCAAACTGCTGGGAAGGTGAAGTTGTTGAAGACTTTTTGTTCTGCAAGTCGCTGACGGGTGCACAACCGGTGCAGACCTTTTATGTATACTTGATGCATTTTTAAAGAATCAGGACTGGCCTGGACACAATGTGTTGAGATGTGCATGGACGGCGATGCTACGATGACTGGTCGTAAATTTGGTTTAATCGCACGAGGGAAACAAGCAGCGCCACACATTGTATCAACCCACTGCGTGATTCACAGGGAGGCCTTGGCGGCAAAGGACATGACTGAAGATCTTGCTGTAGTGCAAAACAGGCACAGCCTTACCACTGAACAGAAAACTGTAACAGACATACCAGTAGAATAAATACTAGGTGATTGTTTCATGTTTTGATTAAATAGCTATTTCATATGTGAAATGACTTGTACATGATTTGTGCGTAACTTATGCAAGGCAGAATTTAAGAACAGAATTTAAGACATTCTGGGCGCCTTGGGCTATGGGGGTCCACCACCCGGGCTTGGAATGTCTGTGGGGTCCGCAGCATAAAAAAGGTTGAAAACCTCTGATCTAACTTAACAGGTATGTGTCCCCAAAAATACGAACTCTCTCTAAACATGACCCACATTGTAATAATTTCCGGCCCTTCCAAAGTGTGTTACAAAAACATATTACTGACCGTGCTCGTTACAGCGTGTGGCGGGTACAGCTAGTATTTAATATTTAGCGCTAAAATAAAAACTGGGGGCCCGGGGGACGCTTGTATTTGGACTCCGCTCCCCCCACCCTATTTACGCCACTGAATATTATTCTATTTTTATTAACTTTATGAATGATACCCATAAAATGTTGACACATACCTTGCTTTTAATCTTTTTTGTATCGTAATGTCAGTTTGTTTACAAATTTAATAGTGAAATTAGATCAGAAAATAATTATCATGCATGAAGATGAACACGAAACTGAAACCGGAACCTCCATAAACAAAAAGTAATTTATGAAAAGATAATAAATAATTCCATTTACTTTAAAAATTACATTTCCCGTCATTCGGTAGATGGCAACACTTTTTAAAATATGCCACAACAACTCTCAATAATGTGATTACTGTAAAATGTAAATTAATTATAATTTCTTTCAAATATTAAATTTAAGAAATAAATCAAATGAATTATGAAAATGAAACATATAAACTAAAAGGAATTACAAAGTTAAAAAAGTTAAACAAAGTTAAAATTTTTAGGGGGGGGCAGACTGGAAATTCAAAAAGGGGGCGCCGCCACCTTAAAGTTTTAGGGAGGCCGCTATCATCGCCATTAGTAATTAGGTACCTGACTTTAAGTTGGGTAAAGTAAAGGTGGCTGGGTGTTGTGTTAACCACACAATCCCTTCATATGCAAAAGTTATAGAAATGGATGAATTCTACACTTCATCTGCCCTGATGGCCCGTTTCATATATATAGATAAAAGTCTGGAGGTCGTTCTTTCTCAAATCGAACGTTCAGTGTGGCTGTCATGGTAGTGAAAGTTGTGCACCCCTGATCCACAAAATGTGTTTTTATTTCTTTTTTTTCCTTAGAACCTTTTATTTTGTTTCACTCTTTGTTGGTGTGTGGATTTATGTGTTTTTTCTTCAATCTTGTTACTAAATTTTGATTTGTTCTCATTTAGTGAGCACTGGAAAAATTTAAAACTTTTTAATTCTCAATGGCAGTATACACTAGTTTTAATAGTTTTGAGTTCTAATTGAAAATCTTGTAGAGCATCAAAGATAATTACTTTTTAGTTATGTTTATAATAGGAAAATATATGGATGGAGACAGCATTAATGTCACTATAAATATTAAAGTACAATACCAGACTAACTGATCTAGTCTATTTTTTTAGTCTTTACTAATTTTGCTAGTTGATTCTTTTTAAACTAAAAAGTAGACGAAACTATTTTTTTTAAATAAGTTTTTATTAAAATGCTCTGAAGAGTAAAAAACAAAAAATCCATGAGATCATACAAACTTTTATAGAAATTATAACTGGCCAAATAAAATTATGAACACAGCTCATCTCTTGTAATTACATGACAAAATTATAAAATTCAAATTTTCTTAAATGTGTATGTCTTCAAACTCTGTTCACTGACATATTTGCAAAATATATACATTAAACTAAACACATTAAAATAAAATCGCTAATGGGAATAAAGCTTTTTTTTTGAGTCTTTACAATATCTATGCATGTATATATTTGCATAATCTAGGGAGTTATTTATTACTTTTTAGTGCATTCTAATGAAACTTTTTTTTTTAATATTTTTTAAATCAAATAGTGAGTCTTCCTGTAATGGCTTTTATTTAAATAAACGTTCTTACAATAAAAAAATAATATTGTTTTATGCTGGTTTGAAAGGGCCTTTTAGGGAGGGGAGGATTTTTACTTTCATCTGGTTTTTTCGGCATCTTTATTGATGTTAAATTGTGTTATTTTTTCTTTCCAAACCCAAATTGTTTACACAAAAAGGTTTGTTTTATTTATTAACTGCATTTTGCAGTTTCTGTCATAACTATTTCTAGCCAATGTATAAAGTGAAGTGAAAATTATATATATATCCTGATTGTATACCTGCTTAACTTAATTAAGATATGGATTAGTTAAGTAATCTACCCATGAATAAATTAATATTTTCTACGGCAGTGAACACACACATTTTTGTTGTTATTTTAACACCATTCATAGCTAATAATTATTTAGTTCTAAATGTCTGTGGTAGGTTAAACTTGAAATTGACATGATAATATAATGCAGAGTTGTAAGTTTATATGCTCTAGTCTGGCTAAAGTGTACTATAAACTGTTTTTTTGTGACAAACATTTGTTAGTTTATTTATTTATTAAGGTAAGTAAGTAGTAGTAGTAAAGTTCCCTTAAACCTAAAGGGCCTTTGGGTCTGATAAAAAGTAGAATTCATCTGTTTCTGTAACCAAAGCTTATAAAGGGATTGTATGGTTAGCACAACACCCGGCCGCCTTTACTTCCCCAACTAAAGTCCGGTACCCATTTAAAGCTGGGTGGACTTGTGGGACGACTTTGAAACACATTTCACCTGGAAAAATTCCCATGGTTCTCACTGAAATGGCAAGATAAAATGTTTAATCTGCATAAAAAACAGACACACCATTGTGAAACAAGCCATTAATCACATGAAGGTCCAATGTGCGTGTCGAGTCTCAAGGAATTGAAACTTAACTTCATACAGCAAAAGACCTGTTTTTTTTTAATATTGAGAATGTGGGTTTTGTAGTCCTTAATGCAAGCTATGAACTCGGTCAAATGATTGTTGTGAATGCCTAGTAAATACAGCTCCTATTGAGTGACCAGAGATGGCACAAATATTCAAAGATATTTTATTAATTAGTAATACTATTGCTGGAAGGATTAATGAATCAGAAATGTCGAATGATTTGAAACATAAATTGAAGACCGCATCTTCAAGATCTGAATATTTGACTACCATTGATGAGACCATTGATATCAGAGGAATAGCAAAGCTTTTGATATTCATTTACCACGAAGCTAGTATTTATGAAAAAAACTATGGAAATGGCCCCAATACATGACACCACAATAAGTCAAGACATCGAAGAAAAGGTCAAGCATGTTCTGAAGGACCAAACTTGCATGTTCATCAATCGATGGTGATGCAAAAATATTGTTGCTGCCATGCTAAGATCAAATATAGACAACTCTTATCCAGATTCACAATTTTTCCCAGTGCTATTCACCAATGTTATATTCAGCACAGAAGTCAGCTGATAATCCTCTCCCAAAGTTCTGGAAAGGTTTTATTACAAGTAATTTATTAATTGTAAAGTTGTTGTTTTTTTTTGGAGTTGAAGGGTAAAAATACAGATGAAAAGATAAACGCTTGTTATAAAACATGGCCTTTGCCATATAAAAGTGGCAGTTGTTAAATGAAAATTTACTTAATTTTCCAAGGTGCAGACAGCAGAAAACACTGCCAATAATGGGTCTGTACCAAGAATATACTGAGCTATCTAAGTAGATATATAACCGAAATGTTTGTCAAAAGAATTTCAGGAAAGATTTCGTGATCTTTTGAATTTTTCCTCTTTTACAGCACATTTGATGTTACCAAGGCAGGTGAAAGTCTGCAGATGGTAGCATCTGAATAGGATTCTTTACTAAAATTAAAGTTTCTTGAAGCTGAAAAAAAAACAAAAAAACTGGTTTCTTTTATAACTTTCCAGAAAGTTTAGGCTCAAGAAAGTTTGCAACTAGTAATATGGCAATGATTGGTTCTACATATGTCAGTGAAACGTTAGTTCCCTCATGAAATAAACAAAGACATCTCAGCATGTGCTTCTCCGAGAGCGAGGCTGACTTGACTGCTCAACACTCATCTTTAATAAAAGTTGGAAATAAATGTTACTAAGTAGAGCAAATAAGCAAAGTGTGCCAAATTCATGAAATTATTTTTTGCTTACAATTTTACATTTTAATAATTGTTTTCAATTTTTTTCGGTAAGAGTTTTATTGGATGACATAAGATATTAAAATTACACTTAGAATCAGCTGGAGAATATGGCTAAAGACATGGAGATCTGTTGTTGGTGTACCCATACCCTAACATGGGTGAAGGGCAATGATAATATTAAAGTACAGCTTGACATCATGAACTAATTTAATTGAAGCAATTTATTAAATAAATTTTATATACAGACAAAAAGTAAGCTGGCTTGATCGTGCGAGACTGTCACAGCTATGCCGTGACCAGGATTCGAACCTGGGTTGTCGCGGCCACAACGCGAAGTACTAACCACTATACGATCACGGCCAGTACGCCAGCTGTAAATTTGGAGATATCAAAACATATTACTCATAAACCATTTCGGTCGTACTGTTTTATTTCCTTTTTTTAGTGAAAATTATTTTATTTATTAAAGGGTTTCCATTATAGTATTTTGTAAATGATGAGAATGCGAACAAATAATTCCAACGCCATAAACGAGTATAAATAATTGTGAAGGGATTTATTTCGGTAATTTCCTAAGTTATTTATAACACAAAACAAATGTTGGTGATATCCCTTTTCATCCCCCCCGGCTCAAAAAAAAAACCTAGATGCTTTGAAATACAACATAGACACTTGTTCTTTTGCAATGTGTCTTCATTGTGAAGTTAAATATTGAAGACATTTGGTTTGGGAGAAAAACACAACCTTGGTAATATTAAACTCATCACAAATATTTTTTTATACGTGGACTTCAAAGCCGTATTGTTAACAGTGGCAAGGAAAAAAAAAGATTAAGAAGGTCAAGTGCTATTTTTCTGAATCTGGAACTTGAAGAGTAGTCACACACTGTCACTGGTAAATTATTGTAACTTTGTCTTAACAATACTTAATAACACAGGTATGCAGGGAAATATGCTATGCACAAAGCTCTGTTTAATTTGTCTGTATGCATTTCAATGTTTTTTAGGCCTGAAATTAATATTCAAAGTAAAGTCTTTAAAATAATTTAGTAGAAATCTAAAATAATAAGTCGGTCATTATAATATCTTGCATGGGCATTTCAAGTCATGTGACTATTTAAAAAATCTTACCATTGACAAAGATATGCGACTCAGCATTTATTTTTATGCCTGTCAATTATTAATTCTATGAATGCTGGACTTTATATTTTAAATGCTTTACTTGTTGGTACTTTACAACTGCAAATATAAATGAAATGACCATCATTAATTTTGGCAAAGTCTGCAAAGTTTTGGCTTCCAAGTTTTGTCTACTTTATTCTTTAACCTATATATTTTAATATATTTAACAAAATATTATCAGGGTTGTTAGTATCGAAGTATCGGTATTGGCCAATACAGTATCGGCGATACTTTTTCAGGATTGGTTGCTGTATTGCCGATCCTTTTTGTATCAAGTATTGATTTGTGTATCGCCGATACATTTTAAACGAAAAATTTTCGATACTCGATACCAATACTTTTCTGTTGCCACTATTAGCTAATTGCAGAAAAACAATAGCGATTTTAATACATTGTTTTAAAAGTAATTTCCATAAATTCAATCACTGCTTGTAATGATGACCATCAACCATACCACTATTAACACCACCCACCTCCCCAACAAGACAACGTGGATCACAAGGTTGAAGTTGAACAAACGTTAAAGCGTCCTTGTAGTGCACTTAGTGCAGTTTCCACTCAACTTACTCGGCAGGGTGGTGCAGCTCCAATACAGTCAGCAGTGCAGTTTTACTGCACGACGGCAGAACCAGCTTAATAGTAACAGTTCTGCTGAAGTAGACAGATATATTGAAGATAACTCATCAGAAATGATGTCATTATCACCCTACCCAACCTACCAAGCATTAAGAAACTATATTGCTACGTTGATCGGCTAGTGCTGAGCTAAGCGCCTGTTTTCATTGGGTGGGCATGTTTTTATGCCATTACGTTCTAGGCATAGGAATGATCGTTTTGAAATGATGGTCTTCTTACGTGCTGCCAAGTGGTGAAATAGTAAAGAAAAGTTCCCTTAGCCCTGACGGGCCATCGGGAATTCATCTGTTTCTATAACATCGGTATATGAAGGGATTGTGTGGTTGGCACAGCGCCCATTGTTCTCACCAATGATCGAACCCATGACTCTGAAGTCGACTGTCGAGTAGCTACACCACTTGGTCATCCATCAAGTACTAAAGTGATTAACATTAAATTTGTGCTTTGACATTGTATTTTATTGTTTTTGCTTTTTTTTTTAACTTGAAAAACTTGCATTCATTATATTTTAAATAAAAATAGTTTGTTGTTCTCAAAAGTATCGGTATTGTATTGGTATCGATTTTGGCAATACATTTTTACCTGAGTATTTGTATTGGTATTGGCGATACACTATTTTCATGAAGTATTGGTATCGGTATTGACGATACAATTTAAGAGTATTGTTAACAACCCTGAATATTATTTATATATACTATTAGTATCATATACTATAATATACTGTATATAATTATAGTTTATATGCTTTTTATGCCTAAACTAAGACAAGATATAATAAGGCACTGGCAGTCTAATAATATGACTATTATTAGTAATTAAGTAATGTATTTATTAATTATGTGGAAGTGACCACTTTCAGAACATTTCAAATAATAATACTCTCAGTAATGGCTATTATATTGACAATGTACAATTCTATAGTGACTAGAACCTAAAAGAATAGCACCTGTTCTTCATGGGGAACTTCCACTCCAAAGCTTTTCCTTGAAATTATGCTTCTGGCAGACTTAAAAGTTTCTTATTTGTCCTAATGTAACATTTTATTTTTTCATTCAGTAATCATTGGACGTAAGGTGAACAAAAATGTCAAAAGCCCTGCTCAGAGTTAATATCGATGAACCTCGTTATGATCAGTCAACGTACTCCGGACGTGCTAAACATTTTTTTATTACAACAAATCCTCTTAATTTATTTGTCTCTGGGAAAGCTCTTGATGAAGCTAAAGATATAGTAGAAAGATACAGGTAAATGTTGAGCTTGTCTTTTTTTCTAGTTTTTTTTTTTTACTGAAGAGGCAAATTTATTGTCCTGTATTTTCTAAATTAAAGCATAGAAATGCCCATTAATATAAGTTCAGTTGTTTTGTAACTTTTCAATTTTCACATTTAGAAAAGGTGAACTTGTACCAAATCTCACTGAAGACCAACTATGGAAAGCAAAGCATCTATACGATTCAGCTTTTCATCCAGATACAAAAGAGAAGATGATTCTTATTGGAAGGATGTCAGCACAGGTCCCCATGAACATGACCATCACAGGATGCATGATGACATTTTATAAGTATGTTTGTATCTACATCAGAATGTAGTTGTTTAATAGTTCACACATCCTGTTCAAAAATAAAAATTCACAAACACAGCAGATTTCGCTTACAATTGTTGCGCTTTCAGCTTAATACTTTTAATATAAAAGATTAAAATGTTGTTTATAAAAATGTTGTTTATATATATTATATATTATATATAATTTAGATCAACCTTAAGCAGATGTTACAGTAAATATATATTTTTTTTACTTTTAATTTAAATTAGTGATCACAGTTAATTTAAATTTTTCTATTTAGATCTACTCCAGCTGTGATTTTTTGGCAGTGGTTTAACCAGACATTTAATGCTGTTGTGAACTATACCAATCGCAGTGGTGACTCTCCTATTTCTCCACAGTAAGTTGTCTTGAAATTTTGTTTTACATTAACATTGAAATTAAATTTTTTCTCCAAAATTTCTTAAGGTTTTAAAAATAACCAGTACATGTGCATGTCTTAGGAAATGGTTAAATTTTAGTATATAACAGTAGTACCTCGGGCTGTGAATTTAATTCTTTCCATAATTCAGCTCATAACTCAAAATGTTTGTGATCTGAATGTTGACCCAAAAAAAATTTTTAAAAATTTCATAACCTGAACTGTACAAGCTCAATGAATGTGTTAAATGTTTTGTAAATTTAATTAATAAATTACAGAGTAAATTTTAATTGTTGTTTCAAGAGTAGCTAAATGTTCTGTATTTAGTGAATAGATAAAGTTTTTTAATGGGATTTTTATATAGATGTATTATATTTTTTCCCAGTGTATTTTTTTAAAAAATGTTTTACAAAATTCTTTGTTCTTCAGGCGATTAGGCATTTCTTATGTCATGGCAACAGGTGGCGCTATCACCACTGCAATGACCCTCAACAACATGGTCAAAGTAAGTGATTAAGATGATTTTTATATATATATATATATATATATATATATATATATATATATTTGTTTTTCTGTCAATAGTGTAAACTTATCATAAAGAGATAGAATGTAAGAATATATATATTTAAAGTAGAAAAAAAACCAAAATTAATTATCTTTTAATTCTTCTGATTAAATACAAAAATAACTCTCTGTATTGTATTTGTGTTTTTTTTTCAGAAATTCCCTCCAATAATTGGTCGCTTTGTGCCCTTTGCTGCAGTTGCAGCTGCTAATTGCATCAACATCCCATGCATGAGAAGCAGGTGAGGGCTGTTGTTAGCAACAGATGTAATCTTTATTTTAGACCTTATTCTTACAATTTGTGTGACGACATAGATATATTTTACTATGAAGTGAGAAATGCTGATGTATTACTGCAACGATTAAGTGCAAAATTCATCTGTTTCTTTTATCTTGGCATACAAAGGGGATTGTATGATTACCGCTATGCTCAGCTAAAGTCAAGTTTCCTTAAGCCCCAAAGGATTCATGAGGGTAGATGAAGTGTAGAGTTTGTCTGGTTCATTAGCGACAGCATATTTAGGTATGGTTTAGCTTTCACAATGCCCAGCCCCAACATTTAAAGTTGGATGGATTGGGGAACTTTTACCAAGACCTGAACAAATTCTGAACTTTGAACTCGGGACCCCCTCTGCCAACACTGCACGACCACCCGTCCTCTCAGTCAGATGAATATTTCTAAATATTTTTTTTCCTGATGTCTGTGAACTAAATGTTTTGACTTATATATAACCTAACTGAAAATTTTTAATACTGTGATACGCACGTGTAGCCTATGATTTTTTTCTTACATAGGGAAATAAGTCACGGGATACCTATACTAGATGAAAATGGTAACAGGCTAGGGGAATCTACCCGTGCAGCAAAAAGTGCCATCACTCAAGTGGTTATATCTAGAGTATTCATGGCAATGCCTGGCATGTGTAAGTCAAACTTGAAGGTGAAGTTGTTTGTTAATGCTCCAGTAATTTTTATGATCCTGGCCCCGGATTGTTGGACTTAAACAAAAAGTCCTTGAAATGTTTACCTGATCTGCACACTTTTTTTTTCTCTTCTATTGTCTGCCGTTAAAAATATCTGGTCCAAAAAAAAATAGTTTGATTAGTCTGTTCAAGTCAGCCCTGTCAGCAGTGCTGAAACTATTATTATTTCTGTTTGGTTGTAAATAATGTTAAAAATAAACTTTCTAAGTAATCCTGCAGTCATTGTGACCTTTATAGGCTCCTGCTATCCTGGGAAAAAGTTTTTTGGTTTGTTTTTAATAGATGCCATTTAGAAAGTAGCATTTAAAAAAAAATCCTGTCCTGATAAATGGTGGTAGAAGGGCTGTGTCCAGACAAGTATCTGTCTTACTAAAAGATCATATTTTTGTTTATATTTTTTTTTTTTTATTGGTAGTGATTTTATTTTACAGTTTTGACCCTGCTGATTAATGAAAATCCCCGTGAACTAATGTAAAAGGCAGCACCTGTGGCATTTTGATTTACTTTGTTTAAACATTGGTCTCTGCCCCCCCCCCCCCTCCCCGTTATTAATAACTCTCAACATGAGAGTTTTATGATGTTTGTTCTGCAAAAATGACATGGAGATAATGTTAGCAATGTTGACATTCTTTTATTGCTTTCATATAAGTATCAAAATTCTTTTAGCCAGCATTTTTTTGATGATAGTTAATGCTATCTGAGACAAAAAAAAAATTGGCTTCACATGATAACTGATATTATATTGCTCCTTTACAGTTGTAATTTCAGAATTTCTGTTAAAATTAAAATTACTTCATAAAGTTTATTTTAAGCTGCATTATTCAGACAGTATATTTAGTGTTGGAAATGATAAAAATAGCTTTTAGCAGCTGCCCATGTTGAAATCTCTCTGATTTAGAACCACGGGATGACTTTGTAACAGTACATCATAGAACTGAAGACTTGGGGTTTATATTATTAAAAAGAAAGATTATCTGCTTGACTTGCGTCATGTAACTTGACTTTTAAACATGTGAACTATTGAAGGTGAAAATCGATTTGTCATTGATTGTTCTTTTCAGTGATACCTCCATTTATAATGAACAGCCTTGAGAAGAAACCGTTCATGCAGAGAATGCCATGGGTGAACGCACCTATTCAAGTTACACTTATCGGAGTCCTGTAAGTGTCCCTGTCTGAAGGACAAAGAACTGGGTTGATAAACAACTAGCAGGGGTTCTAAAAATTGTTAAACTCTTATTTTGTCTGTCAATTTTTTTATATTTGATGAATTCAACAAGCAATATTAAAATAAAATACTTTTTTTTTCAATAGAACAATATTAATGATACAGAAACATGTCAAAGACTTCGCTGGTTAAAATTCATTTGCAATACACAAGTTTCTAAGTACATGTACTTTTTTTTTTTTACTTTTAACATAAAAAAAACTGTCAGCTAAATGTCCTTATTTTACTCTATCCAGGCTTGTGTTTGCCACACCTTTGTGCTGCGCATTGTTTCCTCAAAAGAGGTAGGTTACCTTAACCTTGTATTTCTTGTTTTAAAAGTGTGTTGATGTTTTTTTTTTTACGTTTTGGTTCCTGTCCATCAATTTTTAAAAAAATAATACTGATTGTTATCAAAAGAAAAAATTATAGTTTCAAGCATTAATTTGTTAGTTTTTTGTGAGGGTTTCTAGATTATTCAGTTTTTTTAAAAAAAAAGACTTCAGCTTAAGTATTTTTCGTAAATGTTGAAATTTTTTCTCTGTCGATGTCATATATGTGATTGTTTTCTTTTCAATATTATTTTCTTTAATGTTTGTCGTCTTTTATTTATTTTCAGCTCAATGGCTGTTAGCAACTTGGAGCCAGAAGTGAGAGAAAAGATTCAGGCTCTGCCTAACCCACCTACTGTTGTTTACTTCAACAAAGGACTTTAAGTAAAAATCCTTATTTTTTTTTTATGAACTTTTAAGTTTTGTGAACTTGTATTGATATATTGATATTTGAAAAAAAAATGGGCTGGTTTTATAATGTAATTAAAATTTTTTTTTTGTGTAAACACCAAGTGTTAAACCTTTGGTATGCTATTGATGTTTTTTTAGTATATGTTAATGAACTGCTGCTGTAATGACAACAAGGCAAAATATGTCTAGACATAGGTACTAGAATCTCAGTTATTTTTTTTTGTGTGAGTCTGTCTCATGTCTAATCAAACAATGTGAAGCTCAGTTTAATTTGAAACGTATTGTAAGTTAAAGCATAATGAACTACATGCTGTTTTTGTTTTGTTATTAAATGTTTACAAATTTAATAAATGCTTTCTTAAGTTTCTTATATGGAGTTTTATTTTTAAAGTGTAAAACGCTAACAGGGTGGATGAATAATTAATGAGCTAACTGTTAATTCAGAGATGAAACAGTGATGTTTGCCCAATTAGAAAGTTTCATTTTTGTTACAGTGGCGGCTAAAGGTTAATAATACTAGAAAATAATTTGGTTACATTCCTTTGTTGTGAGAATTACTTGCGCCTTGTGATTTTTGACACAAAAATTATGTTTGGTCAAGTTAGCCAAATCAGCAGCTGTCTTTTGAGTTTCTTGGTGAATATTGAAGCAGTGCTTTAGGAATACAAGTAATTGTTGTTATTAGCTGTAAAACTTTGTATGTAGCCTTGAAAGATGTGTTGTAGATACATTTTCCTGTTATTTGGTGTGTTGAGCCAGTAGCATTAAAACTTTCTTCTAGTTTTTATAGGCACTGTAAGTGTAAGATACCATGAATGCAATCCTATTTATTACTGAATTAAAATAGTTTCCAAAAGGGAGAGATGTACAATTATGCCTTTATTTAGTTTTCTGAAGATTGAATTCAGGAAAGAATGCTGAAATTGTAAGATCTTGTTGGCTGGAAATATTGATGTTTTATTATTAGAATTTTTATATTGTGATAAATAGCAGTTTATTAGTTTTTTGTAAGTTACGTGTATGTGTAATTTAAAGAATTCTATCTTAGTAACTGTTTTCAAGTTCTGGTATTTTTAAGATTAATCACAGTTACCTTATTATGTAACCTGAAGTGTCTGTGTTAATTCCCATAGTCTTGTATTCTTAATGGTTTGTACATTTAGCTGTGCTAAATAATTGAACTGAGAAGGTTGCTTATACGAGAATGTCATTCTCAATTATGTACAGTACACAGTGATGTGGATGAATAGTTTCTTGAGTTAGACTTTGAAAATTTTTATAGCTCATTTTTTTTTTTACACATTTGCTATGGTACATGTATTAAAATATTCCTAAGACTTCCAACCCTGTTGAAATAATAATGTTTCCTCATATCATGTGAATTATTTGTCTTTAGTCTTTGTGAACATTTTAACTGGATCTGAACAAGCTGTCAGGTTTTTTTTTCTATTTAAAAGAAAAAAAAATGTTTTAAGAGTTATCATCAGATTTAATTATGCATGTACTTATTTTTTTTTTATCCTACTGAGATGAAACACTATATCCTAACAGAAATACGTATCAGCTTGTTTAGCCATGTACCGTTGTTTATATTAAGCTACTTAGAGATCTCGTAGTTTATTTGTTACCTGTTATTAACAGCTCAGGGAGTTGCACTCAACTGTACTTTGTTGAATAATTTTAACTAAAATAGACTTATCGCTAGTTAGGTTTTAGTATTGTTGGCACTCCAGACCATCAAGATGTTGAAAAAAATTTTGAAATTAACTTGTTCTGACAAGTTTCAATGAAAACATTTGATATTCAATGAATTTTGAGATTAACCTCTTGTTATGATGGTTATAAATGGTCACTTTTTATAGTCATTTGTTGCTCTTTTTTGTTATGAACCAAAAGTTTGTTAAATTGTATATAACTTAAATGTACATTTTTGATGTTTTTGAGTCAATTGCAGAAAGTTTTCAATTGCTTTTGAATACACTTGAAAAATAATATAGTATGACTTATTGCACATTTTTTTTGGAGAGGTTTCATTAAAGTAAAAATGAGTTGTCCTGTAGACAGTAAAACTTCAAAAGTCCTGCATGTATGAAGTATAAAATAACTATTTAAACTTCTTGGTTATTAAGTAAACGCCTGACTTTTTCAGCTTTTAGGTGCTATATCAATGTGTTTTATATTTAATTTTATATCAGCATTAAAATACATGTTACATGTAACAAGTACACATTTGAGATTATTAACCAGTAGAGGAGAATTTTCTTAAGATCTTGGTTGTTTTTACAAAAATTAACTGATTGTTTTTTAAATGATATCCACACACTTGTTTATCTAAAGCAGTACTCATATTGTTGTTTTTTTGTACCAACATATTTGTTTCTAATCCAACATTAGACCATTATTTGGTTTATAAAATGATTTTTACTGTTCTCAATAAAATACCTTGGTTTCCTTTATTCAGATTTATTAGTCAAATTATTATTAAAAAGAATCTAATACTTCAGCTGATCTTTTGTTTTTTTTTCTTTTGATTCTCACTTAATATTATTTTAATAGGCAATAAAATATTTTCTGTTAAGATGGTACTATTTGGATTTTGCAAATCTTGATGAACAATGTTCAAACTTCAAAGTTAATATAAAACTTTTTTTTTGTTTTAAAGAAAAAGTGAAGTTATGTTAAATAAACTATTGATACTAAAATTGTGAAATTAGCAAAGTGAAAACATTTTTTTTCATAGCTAAACATTATACCATGGAAGATACCAGTAGTAGAAGCTGCAAGGATTTGTACATTTAATCTAGCCCACTCCTCCCTGCATAGTTTGAACCATCCCCATTACATATCTGTTCCATCACTGATGAAATAAACCTAACTTCATGTTCTAAGAACAGTATAAACATTTTAACACAAATCTTCATGATTGCTTAGTACTGAGAGGCTGGAGCATTTTTCTGTTAACTAATATCCCCATTTTCTTCTTCCACAAATATATTTATACTTCAAAAGAACACAGATCAAGCGCCTGTCTGATTTTAAAAATTTTATATAATTGAGAATTCCCAAATTTTTTTTTCAGAATTTTTGGTGTTTTTTTTTTTTTCAGAATGTCATTTCCTAACTTGTTGCAATTTTAAAACAAAATAATGTTAATTAACACCATCAACACATTTTGTAATAATTTTTTTTATTTCTTGTAGAAAAAAACTAAAAAAAAATTACTGTCTAATATCTAAATACATGTATAAATTTGTTACATGTAAGAAAAAGTTTTATTATGTGGCTGAAAAAATAAACTTGAGGATCATCAGGCTAATGTCATTATATTCAGTGAACAGATCTTAGCTCATGACAGTTTGCTGACAAAATTTTGATATTAGATGAAATAAATTTAAAAAATATTTTTAAATTACGTTTTTTCTGGTAATAAATTAGCCTGAACACAATAATAATGAATATTTAATATCATATAATGTACATCTACCAAGTATTAATTACTATTTTTGTCAAGATTATAAGTGATATAGCTACAGATCGGCAGTAAATTAACCAAGATAAAAAAAATCAGACACAATAAATAAAGAATAACCTACAATGCCAATCAAATTTAAATTAATCTGCCATTACAATGATCATATATGGGCCAGTGACATAAAATTCTGACACATTTTATTTAAATAATAAATATGAGGCTATTTGAGAATGAATTTATCAAAACTAAAATGTTTAGAATAAATACATGTATGAGAGAGAGAGAAAAAAAATTAGGTTTAGGGTGAGCCCAATACCTTTGAAATTATCACAGTTATATTTTGTAACCAGTGCCAGCATAGAACTATTATCGAATGATACATAATAAAATAATACTGGCTTTAAAAAAAAAAAGTGGGGTGGGGGTGGGAATATTGTCAGTGACTAAGCAGACATAATTTCTGCTCTATCAAAACATGAGGGCATTGCTTAGAATGCGTCTTTCAGCCAGATATGTTCAGATCTGAATAAAGTCTAGACACCAAAGCTAGGAGTAAAATACTACAGTAGCAGTAGGTGGTTGAAACTAGTTAATTACAAACTGGCAGGCAAATCTTTAGAAAACAAACAATGAAGAAGTTTCACTGGTGTTGAGTGTTTATTAATGAGTGCATAACAACAAGAGCAGCACAGAGCCACAACAGAAAAGATCATGAAATAATTTAGTCCAGTGATTGTGTGCGTGTGTGTGTGTGTGTGTGTGTGTGTCATGCCCCCCGACCCAAGTATTTCTGAATTTCTTATGCCCCCTCATGCAGCCAATATATCCAAGTCAAAAGGGTTGTTTATTTTTTTTTCAACAATAGACGAGATAATAATCGAATGGCCGATATTGACCCCTCCCCTTTTACAATCAAAGCCCCCCAACCCCTTCCCTCAGCCACGTTGACAAACACTGTTTTATGTATATGTACATGCATCTAAATACAAAAAATAAAACGTCTTCTCAAAACAGTAGAAACAAAGGGACAAGTGTTAAGATGAAGTAGTCAAGATGGCGCTTAAAACTCGTCAGGTGGTGTTCTATTAGAATGTTACAACAAATGATTATATAAATCCGAATAATCATTATATATATATATATATATATATATATATATATATATATATATTAGGGTGCATCACCAAAAAGAAATTTTAATAATTGATCTGTCTGCTATTTAAATTTGTTCCATTGATCAAAAAAAGCATTGTGTAAAAAAATAAAAAATATTTGACAATATTTAGAGGTCCCCGGACTTCAACAAAGTTTGCATAATTAAGCGAAAACTAGATAAAACCACCCTTCTTGTAAAGTCTGATAGACTTACATACAAAAAGTGATGCGCTATATAAATTGTTTTATAGTCTTTGGTTTTATAATGTTTGGTGGCTATGATTGATTTTGATAACTGATTGTGCTAGAAATAAAATTTAAAATTCACATTTTATTGAAATCAACACTTTTTTCAAAAAAACACCGCATATTGATGACAAGGCAAGCATTTTAATTTCTTTATTTATATTATTTTAATTTCTGATACACACGACCTATAAAATCAGAACATGGAAATGATATGAAAAACAACAATAAAATGTTTACACCTTCTAAGGAAATGCTGGCTGACCCTGCTGATCTAGCATTCTTGAGGTCTATGAAAGGAGACAGGTCTTCCAGCTTTGGATCATTTGACAAAACACTTGCAAAAAAAAGTCGCTCGACGCCATTCACGAGATGTCGCAACATTGGAACGTCAGAAACGCACAAGAAGAAAATGCAGCATGTTCAACGATATCAATTGCCTTCCAGCGAGGAGTAGCAGTGACGAAGATAATATGGAGTTTGTTGATAACTGTTTGGATGATATAATAATGCCATTGCAAAAGCGAAGAAAGCCAACAGGAGCTTTGGTATTTGTACCTCAGATGTTTTAAGCCGACCAAATCTTGTGTCACTAGCGACAAGATTAAAGATTACCAACACAGCAGGCAGCTTTCACACAGGGCCTTATTAGCGAGTCTGGGGGTGATGTATCAATGGTGGCTTCTTCCTATGCACTGCAGATCGTTCACGTCGCAAAGTTGTAAGTGAGATATCTACAAAGATCGACTCCTGGGAACCACCCAAACTCTGCACTCTCCACTGGGATGGCAACTGACCTTCTCTAAAAAATCATCTGTCACTGAAGAACGCATAACAGTTGATGTCGGTGATGCAAAGCAATTGAAACTTCTAGGAGTGCAAATTATGCCAAGGCAACAAATAAACCCGTTGGTGAAAAATAATTGCATAATTAATCATGAAGCTAATGACAGGGTGGCATTCTAATGATTGTATCGTTAATATGACATTCGACACAACAAGATCAAACACTGGTCATCAGACTGCTGCCTGCATTGCCATACAAAATGTGCTGCAACGTGCTCTTCTGTGGTCAGGTTGTCGCCATCACATTGGTGAAGTTATCCTCTCGCATGTGTTTGCAGACATGAAAATAGAAGTTTCCAAGTCCCCGGATATAACTTTGTTCACCAAGCTGCGAAGTAATTGGGAGTTGGTGGCACATGATTGGTCTCACGTTTGTAGTTCGTTTACGTTAGCTGATCATGATCTGAGAACTCTAAGAGCGACTGACGATAATGAGAGATGCGGTAATTGCACATGCCAACTCTAGTAAACAAACCGAATTCTTGCGAGACGACTACCACGAATTCCTTAAGCTGTCCATTGTTAACCTGAATGCTACAAATAAGGAGGTTAACTTTAAAAGACCAGGTGCCCTGCACAACACGATGGATGGCAAAGCTGATATATTGCCTCAAGATTGCACTGTGTGAGAAACAAATTCAATTATTGCCTCCAGGTACTATTACCACACGTGATCAAGTGCCAAGATTCGTGCATTTGCTACATTTGTAACACATGTTTATGTCATGTGGTGGCTCACTTACAAAAAGAGTGTGGATGCACCATGGAATGATCTACAGCTCTACAAGCGACTTTTGGATTACAACGATGTCAACAGAGACATATCCAAGTCAGCAATCCGTGCCCTGAATATGCAGGCGAATTGGTACCTCACTGCTGAAATGATCCCACTTGCTCTGTTCAGCAATGAAGTACACACTGTGTTGGAAAAGCAGGCTCTAGCAGATGCTCTGCTAAGGCTTCGACCAGTGGTTGCCCTCCAAACTCCACAGAATAAATTTGGAAATGGTTGGGGAAAACTACGATTCTAATCAATTGATTCTAAAACTCGGTTGTGTGTTGGCTGGAGTTGACTCGTGGTTTACTATATACAGACTTCAACTGTACATGATTCCTCAACTGCCTGTTGATGATTGGTGCCAAACAGCTTCTTATATTGCCAGTGCAAAAAAATGTTGCTGCTATTAACGTTGTTACCGATTGTGCCGAGAGGATTGAAACTGGCATCTGACTTTGTTGAAGCAGCGCGAACGGATAGACATTTTCAAGAAACATTCTTCAAGTGGTAGAAATGGACCATAAAAAACATCTCAAATGTGCGTAAACCTTACAAACGTGCAACAAAGTGAAACTGAATTAAATGCAACAGTAATAAATAATTTAATACTTTAATGTAATTTTTATATGAGGCTAGAATAAACTTTTTTCTTTACATGTTTTGTGATTTCTTGGGCCGGGGGGGGAGGAGGGAGGACCTCTAAATCAACTCTGATTTGAAAAATATTTTACACAAGTTATTATTAATGATATTAGAACAAATTAGAAACATAGACAGCTCAAAAACAAACAATCAATTTTTTTCCTCTATTGTGGTGATGCACCCTAATATCTCATATACTTGTAAAGACGCATTTGTTGTCTGTCTGTCTGTCTGTCTGTTCCCTTATAACTCAAGATCCAGACAAACAAATAACGTGAAATTTGTTACACATACACATAATTACATGTGGGGAAGGTTATAGGACAGGTTTCGTTTCATATCGATGGGTAGTTTAATTGTAATTAATTTTTTTTATTTTAGTATTTTACTATATTAAAGTAATCTCGACGGCGCCATAAATAAAATTCCTCTGTGACGTCATTTCCCTATGATCGAATAGAACTTGCGCTGGTGCTGTATTGTGCCTTTGTGATGCAAAGAATTGCTGATGTTTTCATGCTATCTGATGTGTACAGTTTGAGGAAGGTAAAGGAATGAAGAAGGATTTTTAGAAAGAAGTGTGAAACCATAATAATAAGTATATATATATATATATATATATATATATATATATATATATATATATATATATAGAGAGAGAGAGAGAGAGAGAGAGGGGCAGGGAGGGGAGAGAGGAAAGGAGGGGTAGGAGGGAGGGGGCGGGAGGGAGAAAGGAGGGAGGGGGTGGACAGGGGAGAAAAGGAGGGGAGAGAGGGAGATGGGAGAGGGAGTAGGGGGAGAGGGGAGCAGGGGGAGAGGGAGAGAGAAAGGAAGGGAGGGAGAGAGGGAGGGAGGAGAGAGATAAAAAGTGAGGGGGCAGGGAGGGAGAGAGGGAATGAGGGAGGGTGCAGGGGAGAGGAGGGGGAGGGGAGAGAGAGGTGGGGGAAGGAGGGAAAGGGGAGAGGGAGGGGTTAGGGAGGGAGAGAGAGGGGAGGGGGAGGGAAGGAGAGGATGGGAGAAATGGGAGGAAGAGATAAAGAGAAAGAGGGGGCAGGGAGGGAGAGAGAGGGAAGGAGGAGGATGGACGGGGGGAGAGAAGGAGGGGAGAGGGGAGGGAGATGGGAGAGGAACGGAGAGAGATTTGAGAGAGGGAGGGAGGGAGGGAGGGAAAGGGAGAGAGGGGGAGGAAGGGAGGGAGAAAAAAGAGGAAAGGAGAGAGGGGTAGGGAGAAAACGAAGGTAAACAGAAAACCTTATTTTAAACCCGGGCAAAGCCGAGTACTTGCAACTAGTCTATACTTATAAGACGCATTTGTTGTCTGTCTGTCTGTCTGTTCCCTTATAACTCAAGATCCAGACAAACAAATAACGTGAAATTTGTTACACATACACATAATTACATGGGGAAGGTTATAGGACAGGTTTCGTTTCATCTCGATGGGTAGTTTAATTGTAATTAATTTTTTTTTATTTTAGTATTTTACTATATTAAAAGTAATCTCAACGGCGCCATAAATAAAAATTCCTCTGTGACGTCATTTCCCTATGATCGAATAGAACTTGCGCGCTGGTGCTGTATTGTGCCTTTGTGATGCAAAGAATTGTTGATGTTTTTTCATGCTCTCTGATTTATGTACAGTTTGAGGAAGGTAAAGGAATGAAGAAGGATTTTAGAAGAAGTGTGAAGCCATAATAATAAGTATATATATATATATATATATATATATATATAGAGAGAGAGAGAGAGGGAGGGAGGGAGAGAGATAGAGAGAGGTGGCGGGGGGGAGAGAGAGGAAAGGATGGTAGGAGGGAGGAAGGGGAGAGAGGGAGGGAGTGGGTGGACAGGGGGAGAGAAAGAAGGGGACAGAGGGAGATGGGAGAGGGGGCATGGGGGAGAGGGAGATGGGAGAGGGAGCAGGGAGAGGGAGATGGGAGGGAGCAGGGGAGAGGGGATGAGAGAAGGGAGGAGAGAGGGAGTAAGGAGGATGATAGAGGGGAGGGAGGGGGAAAGAGAGGGTGGGAGAGAGGGAGAGAGAAAGAGTGAGGGGCAGGGAGGGAGAGAGGGAATGAGGGGAGGGATAAATGGGGAGAGAGAGAGGGAGAGAGGGAGGGAGAGGAGAAGGGGGGGGGGGGGGAGGGAAAGGGAGAGAGGGGAGGGAGGGGAGAGAGAGAAGAGGGGAGAGAGGGAGAGAGGATGGGAGAAATGGGAGGGACTGAGAGATAAAGAGAGAGGGGGCAGGGAGGGAGAGTGGGAGGAGGAAGGGAGGAGGAGTGGAGAGGGGGCAGGGTGAGAGAAGAAGAGGGAGATAGGGAGAGAGGGAGATGGGAGGGATTAGAGAGGGAAGGAGAGGGAGGGGGAGGGAGAAAGGGAAGGAGGGAAAAGAGAAAGGGAGAGAGAGGGGTAAAGAGGGAGGGGAGGGGGAGGGAGGGAGAAAGGAGGGAGGGGTTAGGGGGAGAGAGAGAGGGGAGGGAAGACAGGGAGAGGATGGGAGAAATGGGAGGAATGGGTAAAGGGGGGGCAAGGGAGGGAGAGAGAGGGAAGGAGGAGGGAGGAGAATGGACGGAGGGAGAAGGAAGGGGAGAGAGAGGGAGATGGGAGAGGGACGGAGAGAGAGATGGGAGAGAGGGAGGAGAAAGGGAGGGAGGGGAAAGGGAGAGAGGGGGAGGGAAGGAGGGAGGGAGGGAGAAGGGGAAAGGGAGAGGGGAGTAGGGGAGAAAACAGAAGGTAAACAAAAAACTTTATTTTTAAACCCGGGCAAAGCCGGAGTACTTGCAACTAGTATATATATATATATACTAGCTGTACCCTACCAAAACCTTTGCATGAAATATCCCCTTAGGCTTGATCGGTAGGTTAGGTTATTTTTGGTTTCCGGGCAGATCCGATTTTTCATGATTGTATTTTAAACTGGAATACTGTTGGATTAATTCTTTACTTTCGATTTAACACAGAACCCAAATCGCTATTATAAAAAATAATACTGATTGTTATCAAAAGAAAAAATGATAGTTTCAAGCATTCATTTGTTAGTTTTTTTGTGAGGATTTCTAGATTATTCAGTTAAAAAAAAAAAAAGACTTCAGCTATAGTATTTTTCGTAAACGTTGAAATTTTTTTCTCTGTCGATGTCATATATGTGATTGTTTTCTTTTCAATATTATTTTCTTCAATGTTCGTCGTCTTTATTTATTTTCAGCTCAATGGCTGTTAGCAACTTGGAGCCAGAAGTGAGAGAGAAGATTCAGGCTCTGCCTAACCCACCTACTGTTGTTTACTTCAACAAAGGACTTTAAGTAATAATCCTATTTTTTTTTTAAACTTTTTTTTAAGTTTTGTGAACTTGCATTAATATATTGACATTTGAAAAAAAAAATTAATTGGGCTGGTTTTATAATGTAATTAAAAATTTTTTGTGTGTAAACACCAAGTGTTAAACCTTTGGTATGCTATTGATGTTTTTTAGTATATGGTAATGAACTGCTGCTATAATGACAACAAGACAAAATATGTCTAGACATAGGTTCTAGAATCTCAGTTATTTTTTTTTGTGTGAGTCTGTCTCATGTTTAATCAAACATTGTGAAGCTCAGTTTAATTTGAAACATATTGTAAGTTAAAGCATAATGAACTACATGCTGTTTGTTTTGTTATTAAATGTTTACAAATTATATAAATGCTTTCTTAAGTTTCTTATATGGAGTTTTATTTTTAAAGTGTAAAACGCTAACAGGGTGGATGAATAATTAATGAGCTAACTGTTAATTTAGAGATGAAACAGTGAAAGTTTCATTTTTGTTACAGTGGTGGCTAAAGGTTAATAATACTAGAAAATAATTTGGTTACATTCCTTTATTGTGAGAATTACTTGCGCCTTGTGATTTTTGACACAAAAATTATGTTTGGTCAAGTTAGCCAAATCAGCAGCTGTCTTTTGGGCTTCTTGGTGAATATTGAAGCAGTGCTTTAGGAATACAAGTAATTGTTGTTATTAGCTGTAAAACTTTGTATGTGGCCTTAAAAGATGTGTTGTAGATACATTTTCCTGTTATTTGGTGTGTTGAGCCAGTGGCATTAAAACTTTCTTCTAGTTTTTATAGGCACTGTAAGTGTAAGATACCATGAATGCAATCCTATTTATTACTTAATTAAAATAGTTTCCAAAAGGGAGAGATGTACAATTATGCCTTTATTTAGTTTTCTGAAGATTGAATTCAGGAAAGAATGCTGAAATTGTAAGATCTTGTTGGCTGGAAATATTGATGTTTTATTATTAGAATTTTTATATTGTGATAAATAGCAGTTTATTAGTTTTTTGTAAGTTACATGTATGTGTAATTTAAAGAATTCTATCTTAGTAACTGTTTTCAAGTTCTGGTATTTTTAAGATTAATCACAGTTACCTTATTATGTAACCTGAAGTGTCTGTGTTAATTCCCATAATCTTGTATTCTTAATGGTTTGTACATTTAGCTGTGCTAAATAATTGAACTGAGAAGGTTGCTTTTATGAGAATGTATAATTCTCAATAATGTACAGTACACAGTGATGTGGATGAATAGTTTCTTGAGTTAGACTTTGAAAATTTTTATCGCTTATCTTTTTTTTACACATTTGCTATGGTACATGTATTAAAATATTCCTAAGACTTCCAACCCTGTTGAAATAATAATTTTTCCTTATATCATGTGAATTTTTTGACTTTAGTCTTTGTGAACATTTTAACTGGATCTGAACAAAAGCTGTCAGGTTTTTTTTTCTATTTAAGAGAAAAAAAAATGTTTTAAGAATTATCATCAGATTTAATTATGCATGTACTTATTTTATTTTTTATCCTACTGAGATGAAACACTGTATCCTAACAGAAATACGTATCAGCTTGTTTAGCCATTTACCGTTGTTTATTTTAAGTGACTTAGAGATCTCGTAGTTTATTTGTTACCTGTTATTAACAGCTCAGGGAGTTGCACTCAGCTATACTTTGTTGAATAATTTTATCTAATAGACTTATCGCTAGTTAGGTTTTAGTATTGTTGGCACTCCAGACCATCAAGATGTTGAAAAAAAAAAGATTTTGAAATTAACTTGTTCTGACAAGTTTCAATGAAAACATTTGAAATTCAGTGAATTTTGAGACTAACCTCTTGTTATGATGGTCATAAATGGTCACTTTTTTATAGTCATTTGTTGCTCTTTTTTGTTATGAACCAAAAGTTTGTTAAATTTTATATAACGTAAGTGTACATTTTTGATGTTTTTAAGTCAATTGCAGAAAGTTTTCAATTGCTTTTGAATTCACTTGAAAAATAATATAGTATGACTCAAGTAAAAATGGGTTGTCCTGTAGACAGTAAAACTTCAAAAGTCCTGCGTGTATGAAGTATAAAATAACTATTTAAACTTCTTGTTTATTAAGTAAATGCCTGACTTTTTCAGCTTTTAGGTGCTATATCAATGTGTTTTATATTGTTAAATTTTATATCAGCATTAAAATACATGTTACATGTAACAAGTACACATTTGAGATTATTAACCAGTAGAAGAATTTTTTTAAGATCTTGGTTGTTTTTTACAAAAATTAACTGATTGTTTTTTAAATGATATCCACACACTTGTTTATCTAAAGCAGTACTCATGTTGTTATTTTTTTAAATGATATCCACACACTTGTTTATCTGAAGCAGTACTCATGTTGTTGTTGTTTTTTTTGTACCAACATATTTGTTTCTAATCCAACATTAGACCATTATTTGGTTTATAAAATGAACTTCACTGTTCTCAATAAAATGCCTTGGTTTCCTTTATTCAGATTTATTAGTCAAATTATTATTAAAAAGAATCTAATACTTCAGCTGATCTTTTGTTTTTTTTTTTTGTTCTGATTCTCACTTTATATTGTTTTAATAGGCGATAAAATATTTTCTGTTAAGATGGTACTATTTGGATTTTGCAAATCTTGATGAACAATGTTCAAAGTTCATATACAAACTTTTTTTTTGTTTTATAGAAAAAGTGAAGTTCTGTTAAATAAACTATTGATACTAAAATTGTGAAATTTCACATAGCTAAATGTTATACATCAATACCATGGAAGATACCAGTAGTAGAGAGCTGCAAGGATTTGTACATTTTATCTAGCCCACTCCTCCCTGCATAGTTTGAACCATCCCCATTACATATCTGTTCCATCACTGATGAAATAAACCTAACTTCATGTTCTAACAGTATAAACATTTTAACACACATCTTCATGATGCGGGAGCATTTTTCTGTTAACTAATATCCCCATTTTCTTCTTCCACAAATATATTTATACTTCAAAAGAACACAGATCAAGCGCCTGTCTGATTTAAAAAATTTTATATAATTGAGAATTCCCCAATTTTTTTTTCATAATTTTTGGTGTTTTTTTTTATTTCAGAATGTCATTTCCTAACTTGTTGCAATTTTAAAACAAAATAATGTTAACACATCTTGTAATAATTTTTTTTATTTCTTGTAGAAAAAAACTAAAAAAAAATTACTGTCTAATATCTAAATACATGTATAAATTTGTTACATGTAAGAAAAAGTTTTATTATGTGCCTGAAAAAAAAACTTGAGGATCATCAGGCTAATGTCATTATATTCAGTGAACAGATCTTAGCTCATGACAGTTTGCTGACAAAATTTTGATATTAAATGAAATAAATTTAAAAAAATATTTTTAAAGCCTAAACACGGCAAATACAATAATAATGAATATTTAATATCATATAATGTACATCTACTAAGTATTAATAACTATTTTTGTCAAGATTATAAGTGATATAGCTACAGATCGGCAGTAAATTAACCAAGATAAAAAAAATCAGACACAATAAATAAAGAATAACCTACAATGCCAATCAAATTTAAATAAATCTGCCATTACAATTATCATATATGGACACATTTTATTTAAATAATAAATATGAGGCTATTTGAGAATGAATTTATCAAAACTAAAATGTTTAGAATAAATACATGTATGAGAGAGAGAAAAAAAATTAGGTTTAGGGTGAGCCCAATACCTTTGAAATTATCACAGTTATATTTTGTAACCAGACATCTCCACATCTCAGCTGTGTGACCTTTTACTGAATTTGCGCTTGGCATCACTCTGTACTTTCTGCAAGAATTAAAAAACAATATCTTCTGTTTCAATAAAAAAAAAAACCCAAAAAAAACAAAATTTAAGTGGCCTTTTTATTTTGTTCATGTTAGGAATGAAGTTTTTTTTTGAGATTTTTATTTTCAGCTTTTAAAGTGTGAAATAAAAACTTAAATTAATCATTTATACTAGTGATGGGACGATTCATTATAATCGAGAATATCAGAATTTTTTGAGGCATTAAAATTGGAGAATATTTAACCATTTTTTGTTTTCTTGTCCTATTCATGGCACCCCAATCTCACCTATTTTCAAGTATTCCATATAGACTGATAGTTCAATTTATCGAAGTCGATAGTTGAATCGGAATTGGTAGTTTAGAGAAGAGTGAATACAGATTTTTCTGGTCAAATACTATAGTCCAATCTTGCTCATCAAATCTGACGTACTTATAAGTGTGTGTGACTGTGATAACTTAACAACTCAAATAACTACAACATAGATATGAGAGAACCAACTTTTGTGCAGCTCACAACATAAAACACTTCAATAGAAATACACTTATCTAAAGAGTTGACTAGATGGATTTATATAACGGTTCCTAGACTACCACACATAGATCTTCTAGAAGATCTATTAACAAGCCGACTACATCTAGCTACTAGGACCGTAGATGTCCAAGATAAAACCAGCAACTACAATACTGGACTGTCCACACCGTAACTAAAATATCACTACAAGAAACCGACATGTCAACCTAGTGGTGAACTTTGTTGCATAATCTGACCTGGTCAGTTGTTGTTTGGAATGGTCACTTAAGATGGGGTATTTACATGGGATGGGAATGAAAGTGGGGAAGCACAGTAGGGGTGGGGTGGTGGAGGAAGGGTCAATTCTACACATCACACATAGGTACTGCATCAAAAAAAATAATAATAGAAAAAGTATACATTTATATTTATCTGGATGATGTCCGCTAACTATGATTTGTAAACAGCATATACATTTTTTTAATTCTTTGCTGCTGGAAAAAAGTTATTTTATGCTCAGCCAATGATAAGTTTCAACTCACCCTGCTAAATATCTTCAGCCTCAGCCTGTTCATCTTGATTTCTTCACTACGCTTAGTCTTTGCTTGTTTCTGCAAGACCTCAGGTAATTTTTTGTAGCGTCTAAAATACATAAATTCCAAAATTGAATAAATGCAAAAGAAATAAATGAAGAGAATTTTTTTCAAAAGAAAAATCAAATAACGTAGAATATATGTAGAAAAAATGTTGGATACTAATTTAACACCAAGGTCAATTTCACTTTTATTATGGGACGTTAATATCTCAAAAAATAAACAACAAACAAAAAACAATTAGCAACCTACTTTGATGTCAAATCTTTCATTTCTTGTTTGGTAAGAGCTCGACGCTTGGGCTGAAACAAATTATCTGGAAACAAAGCAAGAAAAATCCAAATAGAAGAAAAAGATTGTATGGAATTAAAATACATTGCCTGTGATAAAAAGAAGGAACACAAAGTAAAAGGTTATAAAAATACCGCTGTATGGATGAGCAAAAAGATTTGAAGGTGCCACACGATCTTGCTCCCCAAAAAGTGCTTCCCTTTCAAGACGCAAGCATTCCTGGAGATGTCTGTTTTTACGTGCCAGAGCTATTCGCTTCTGCCTTTCTCTACATTTGGAGATAAAATCTTGCTTTCTGGCTAAGAAAGATTCCTTTTTGAAAACACAAAAAAAAAATATGTGTAAATACAATCTTATGTGCATTAATAACCTCCCCTGCTCTCTAAAATAAAGAAAACTAACTCGATTTAGGTAACTGGACAATAAACATAATGTATGTACAATTTTAGTTAAAGAATAGTTAGATTATTAGCTCCTGTGTTCTGTTGAATTTTTTCATTATAATTATGTCAAGATGCCTAGACACCTTCTTGGATTGTGATCATGATAAAGCCTATAAGGATTCCTGAAATCCAATCTAAGCAAGAGGAATTCATTTTTCATCAATACCTATAAAGAGCTCAAATGCTTTTCCTTCTTTGATCAGTCAACTCTTTTCAGTCTTAACATGACCTCAGGAACACCACTGATCAAATATAAGACTTAATGTTCTCTTTAAAATCAAAACACTTTATTGTTTCCCATACATTGATATTAAACTAAACTTAACAAATGTTGACTTTTTTATTGATCTTAATTCTAGTTCTTTTTTTTTTGTTATTCATCATATATGATAAATGAATGAACAAAGATGCCAAAAAATTTGATTGAAAACTATTTGTAGTATTTGCAAAGTGTATGTAAAAAAAAAACTTTTTTATCCTATAGTTTAAAGATTTTAGAGTAGTGGGCCCTTTGGGAGATTTTACTTTGATGTTAGGCATGTCCAATCTGGCTACTGGATTAAGAATTTAAAATTCATACCCTGGTTTAGAAGCTCATATAATTTTAGAAGCTCGTTTAATTTTACCTGAAGTGAGAGTTCTTGGCCTATTTTCCCCAACTGCTTATCTTCCAAACCATCTTCCCCAATTTGCCTGTCAAGGATGTATTGAACTCTGTCAATCAATGGGTCGACGTCCCAATGGTTTATTTTACTTGCCAGTGGATCACGCTGAAGAACCTACAAAAAGTACATTGTGGAAGAAAATGACAGAATGAAAGATACAAAAGTTGCTTCTATTTTCAATTTAAACTTATCAATAATGAGATACATGTGAAGCGAGCTGGAGTTTAAAACAAAATGTTGCCTAGTAATATTTAAAACATTTTTTAAAATGTGTTCAGTTTTTGTCAAGTGGGCTTTAATTTTGTAAGAAAAACTTCAAAATGTAAAAAAAAAAAAATAAACAACTGCCACACCTTTTCCCAGAGCTTCCTGGGGATACCCTCAGGGTGATCATTTGTGTTCCATATGTTCAAATCAGCCTGCGGCTTTCGATTCTGTGCCGAGTCGGCCTTTCGTGAATCCATGTTATTGGTGTTATTGATAAACGACCTTTCCTTTAGAGGTTGTGTTATGGGTCTAGGCTTAGGTGGAGGTTCATTGGTAAGAGGGATGTCCCATGCTATTCCTTTCCTTGGAGAAATCACTAGAAGGAAGAAAAAAAAAATATCATTTATTTCTAAGAAACAAAGCAGCTCCACTCAAAAAGCGTTAAGCTCAAGCCTCTCTTGTATGTACCAGTGGTAAGTAAACTAAACATTACAACAGTAAATAAAGAATAAAATCATTTTTTACATTCATATGCTAAAACGTCATGTATTTTAAGCATTTATATCATTTATTAAGTCTTTGGGTAATAATAAATAGCCAGCTTACTAGAAGGTGCATTTTCAGACATGTTTTTATTTCGCAGCTTATGTTTTTCACTCAGTCCTTTCTTTTTTCTGTAAAGCTGATTTTGGTTTTCTTTATATACAAGGGGAAGATCTTGTTCGCGGGGCTGTTTCCCTGCTTGAGGCATATTACTGGATTTTCGCAAGAATGACAACAGATGATGACTGCCATCCTGAAATTGTTCATCGTTATGGAAAGAGCTGACATCATCAGACAACACCGATCTACTGCTTTCATCATCAGCAGGCTCATCAAAAGTCTTCCTGGCTTTTGACGCCACATGATTTCTGGGATATAAAGTTGGGTTTTTTACTTTTTCTGAATGTCTCAAGGCTCTGAGTTTTGCCTGATTCTGTGGTCCCTGATCTTCTAGACCAGTTGAAAGTTTGAGCTTTGGAACAGGATGTTTTGGATACATCTAGGAAGTAAAAAAAAAAAAACAAAAAAATTAAAGAAATCATTAAAAAAAAAAAAAAAATTAATAACTTGATAAAAAACCAGTTTAATTTAAATTGCTTAAAATGTAAAGCATCATCAAAGTAAAAACAACAAGTGCTTCAAATAATGCATAAATAAAAAAAAAATTATCCACATTTTTCCCCCTTACTTTCTCACAATACATGTATCTGGTGTTTGAGAAATAAGTGCTTAGAATAATGAATTTGTAAGAAAATAACATAGTTTAAATTAATTGTTTTCCCTTACTTCATCGCGATTCCTGGAATATGGTGAGTAGAGTTTGTGAGGCCTAGTGAAGCTTCTGTCGCTGGACGATCTATCAGAACGGTGACTGTCAGTGGAGACGTCCTGCTCGCTGCTGGGGTCTTTCTGGAGGGAGAGCTTGTAAGCCTCACTTGGAGTCAAGGAGCCATCTCTGACCAGCTGAAACAGCTTAAGCGGGTCATGATGACACCCGCTGAGACTTTTGCCTTTCTCTTCTGGCCTGTGTTTATTCTTTGACTTCTTAGACTTGTCTAGCCGCAGTCTTTGTAGCTTTTCGGCTTTCCAGGTCAGCATGTCGGTGCTGCTATCTTTTGCAGTTGTGCTTTCATTAGACAGTGGTGTGGTGTCCTGGCTGTCAGTCAACTTCCTACTATCTTGAGAATTGTCTGAAGCAGAACTGTGGCACAAATCAGATGATTTATCAGCACTGGAGGCCGTCAAGGAAATGTCATCCAAATGTCTTTCAAATGTCTTGTCGCTTATCTTCCCTTGCTTTTTAGCCATCAGCAAATGTTCCAGTTTTTTCAGCTTGTCCATACGGTACTGCTCCTTGACAGCTTGCTTTTCAGCTTTCTTTCGCTGGTTTGTGATGCGTTCTCTGAGTTTCTTCATTTGTGGATCAATCAAATGCTGCTGTCTTGGAATTTTTAACTTTGAAGGTGATGCTGACTTGCCCGGGGACTTCTCAAAACTAGCATCCTCCATTATCGAAAACAAGCTGATGGCAGTTTTGTCTTTGTTTCTCATCTGTGCTCTGTGAGTCGACAATGATACTTCTTTTTCATTTTCTGAGGAGACATTTTCAGAGCATGTCTTCAAATATTTGTGCCTCAGTTTCTCCAGCTCTGCCCTCTTCTTTTCCATCTCCAGCTCACTTCTTTCAAGCCTCTGTATGCGATACTCCTCTCGTTCCCTCATGTACTGGGCTATCAAATGCTGGGCAGGGTTCCTCAACAGGTCAGCAACACCCTCAACTCGAACACTGCTCAAAGAGCTGTCCACTGACTGATTGGCTGCTTGGAATTGCTCCCAAAGCCTGTGGATGTCCTGAGGTATCCCAGGGTCAGCTTCTCGAGTTAAGGCATTGGTTAGTAGCTTTGCACGTTGGCTCACTGGTTCATGGTCCAGCTCTGTTTCCTGGCTATCAGTGCTCATATCTTCCAGAGTGATCTCAACATTCCTAGAAGAATAGCAGGAAACCAAATTTAACAGGATACAACCAAATAATTTTATTATCTTAACAGAGGTAGTTTAAAAAACAACTCTGAACTAAAACATCCATTCAACTATAGTTGAAATACTTATAGAAAAACATTCAATTCTCTTTTTAAATTATTGAAAAAAAACAAAGTAAATACATGATGAAGTGTAGCCATGCCAAGGAAATACATGTACAAGCTAAATTTGTAAGAGACAATAGGAAATTATGTTTCTGACAATTTATTTTAATCTGACAAAAATGGTCATTAGGATTTTTGGAGGTGTACTTAAGATTGACAAAGGATGTTTTAATAAATTTAAACAAGATATGTACAACAATCTCTGGATAAAATTTCAGTCATTTTTATAAACATTGTCCATTGTCCTGCATGGCATGGCAGTGTGACTTTTCTGGTTAAAATTTTTTTTTTCTATTTCAGAATAATTGTTTTTCAAAACATTATCTGTAGCTTGCATTATTTGTTGGCCAAAAAGGTGTCATAAATAAAGCTGTAAGTATTAAGGGATTCTTCAAAAAATTTGCCCACTTCATTTTGATAAAGATGCCATTAACTGATGCAGAAACGAAAAATAGTTTGATTTTTCTTATTAATTATGCCCTTATGTACTAGTTTTATTAGCGAAATTGATTAATGAATTTACCTTCCAGCAAAGGGTCTTCTAGTCTCTCTTAATCTTGCATCATGCTCATCTGCTCTTTCCAGACATGTCCTCTGCAACTCCTCCGATTCTTTGGTGTTTATCAAAGATAAAATGGGCCTTGCAGATTCTGTACAGCTTTCGCTGATGACTGGCCTACTTATAACATGGCGGCTCCCTCTTAGTGCTTCCTCTGCTGAATCTCTGCTTGACCCATCCCAACTTTTTCCCCTACTGTCATATTCCCGTAAAGTAACAGGTTTACCTTTGGCTTCACTATTTGAAATCCTTCTCTTGTCCCCGTTTCCTTCATCTCTGCCTGACTTTTGATAGAAACCCCTGTCCCGCGCTAAAAAAGTTGGGGGAACAGACGTACTTCCTGACCTTTTAGTATTTTCTGGTGATAAGTGTCTCTGGTTGCGCCTGTTTGGGGCTGGTGGCTGGGCTAAGGATTGCTCGATTGTTCTGCCTAAAAGTGGTGAACGATGACCAATAGATTCTAAAATGTCTGGGGACAGGGCTCGATGAAATGCCTGAGAAATATAAACATTTCTAGTAGAAGAATCAGGACTGTAAGCTCTGGAACTAGAGGCAGCCCGTTGTTCCTTCTCACCACATTTAATCCTGTTACGCTCTTGACTATCGAGCTCATCTTCATGCTTACCAGATGACTGAATGTAATCTAGATTTCTATTATTCATTCCCTGCCAGTTGCTGTTAATATTTTCTTTCTGTCTGTCTGATGTATCACATCTTTTGTTGCTGGTGTAACCTCTTTTCAGATTTAAGTTTTGATTTTCAGTAAATTCACCATTTCCATTTCGTCTTGTTTCTTGGGGAAATTTTTTACTGTCAATGAATCTTTCTTGAGATTGAATATACGCAGAATCACCTGCGTGCTTCTCAGAGCTGCATCCTTCAGAAACCTTGGTATTGAAGGCTGATTCTGAAAGATTTTGTGGGTCATTATGACCGGACGACGATGTTTTAAAAGAAATGACATCAGTATGGCTGGTGTTTGTTTCTAGGGTTGGTCCTCTGCTGGCTTCAGATTCTTGCTCATCCTTAGATAAAAAAACAACAAACATTAAAAAAACACTACACAAGCAATAATATTGTAATAATGAAATAGAACACAACAACAGATCTTACAGTGCTTGGTTTTTCTGGAATTGATGCCAAAGCTTGTGATGACTCTCTATTTTCATTGGATTTACGTGTGCCATATATACCAATGGAATCAGGAGGATCTGCTCTACTGCCGAAAACAGAAACAGGAAGGAAAGGTCCTCTTGCGTCATCAGAACCTTGGAAAAAAAATCAACAAAATAAAAATCGATAACCAATAGATAAGTTTCAAACCTCTTGATTTAACGCTATACTGGTAATAAATAAATGTTTATAAAAATATTATAAAATACCTAGATGGCTACTTTCTACGGTGGTCACACTGTCTGCGATGGAGACTGCGTCACTCTCAGTATAATATACTTGGTTTGAGCCTGGTGGTCTAAAAAAAAAAGGGAGATAAAAAAAAGTCGCAGCATAGTAAAATTAAATATAGTTTTTAGGATTCTTTGTTATTACAAGGTCAAGCTGGTGCAGCTATAGTAACATATACATGTAACAAGTAACATGTATCAATTTAAGCTGAATGGACTTAAGAGCACAAAATTGTTTTCATTTTTTTTTTAATTAGCCAGTACTTTTTCTATCAAAATAAAACTTAATGATATCACAGTTTCTTTTTTTTAATTATTTTTTTTTTCACCATAAAAACCCTAAACTTTATTTATTAGGTACCCAGAGCTTAAAACACAAGTTTTGTTAATAGAGGGGGTTATTGATGTATCTGTTTATTAGATTTATTGTAGTGAGTTAAAAAGTTCTTTTTGAAAATGTAAAGGTTGGGTTTAAATTAAAAAGTACCTTTATAAAAAAAGGATTAACAGTTGTTGAGTAAGATCAAAACATGTACCATATATTAATTTAATACATTCATAAACCATTTTTAGACTCTCTAACTTACTTATAAGGTCTAAATTTATCTTTCCTTCTGCTGAAACTGGCGTCTGAGTCACTTGACGCTGGACTCTTTTCTTGAGACTTGTTACTGCTGCACTGTACATCGGACGACACTGGATGAAAGTAAAATAAAATAGATGTAATCCACATTAGCGTCATAGAGTGTAATCTAATTTAAACATGAAAATAACTATAGCAGAAGAGCTTTACATCAATCTTTTAGCAGTGATCATTTGCATTAGTTGCTAACCATGAGTATATAAATATTTGTTTCAAGAAATAAAGTTAAGGAGTCAATTTTTTGATTTAGTTTGGCTGGAGGTGGTGAGCCTGTGAGCCTTTCAGGTTGAAAACTGATATATTTACATTAAATAATAAATGAATTTAAAAACACTGATAAAGTTTAATCAGTAAAAAAAAAGCTATTCAGTGCAATTTATTTATCAAGTTGTAAAAGTGCATTACATATGTTAAATAATTAGTCATGTTTAATAGACAGTGTGGTTGAGGAGCCATGCTGCACGGTGGCTACTGGGACTAGTGTGTTCCTCATGACACACAGGCACTAAAGAGCAAGCAAGTCCATAGTTCAAAGATGCTTTGATTCATGTATCACTGAATCTACATAATTTCAAACCAGTCAAAGGAAACTTTCATAACCAAGTGAGACAACACTTGGAATGATTTTGAAGATTTACTTTTAAGAATGTTGAAAATTATATATTTATATTTAGTTCCTATTTTTAACTTTTTTTTTACTTTAACTCAGATTAAATAGATATATAGAAATAGATTTTAAAAACTGTCTTTTCGAGATTAAAATATCTCAGTGGCATTTCTTTCCATGGAACACAACTTTCCTCCCTTTCCGCAGCGACATACAATGACTACTACTCATCAGTTGACACCAACGGCTCAGCAGCCTCCATAGATCACAGCAGACAAAAAAAAGGGGTTATTGGTATAATGTGGGTACCAATTAGAAAATGACTCATGCACAGTAAAAGTAAAAAAATATATGTCAGAACTATCCCCTAGCAATATAGCACTAAGGAATACAGGCAAAAATTTATCGGTGACAGAGCAGCGTTAAAATATTGTTTCACTTTGAAGTTAGAAAATATCAAATTATAAAGATGCAGAGAGAAAATAAGCCACACACTGAATAAAATCAATATCATGCAGCTCTAGGTTATGACTATGAAAGACTTACCTTGCCGAGTGCCGGGGCCGTTGTCATCTGCTTTATCTTCACATTGTCTAAAGATTTAAAAAGAAATTATTCAGAAATATTAGAAAAAAAAAAACAAACAAACAAAAAAAACTTACACAATGTCATGACACTTACAATAGTTCAGTATCATCTTGAGGTCTGGCACAGTTACTCAGTTCTTGAGATTCATTTACTCCATCAGTTTGTCTGTCAATTAAAAATAAAATTATGCTGCTCAAAAACATCAAAACAATATAAAAAGATACAAAAAAAAAGATAAAAAGAGCTAACTATCAAATTTATAAAATATATATACATATATTTCAAAAATATATGTTAGCAATTTATATCTAAAATATACTTTTTAAAATAATACAGAAGATTTCTAACTTACAAAGCTCCAATGGCCTGTGATTTTTTTCCGTTACTTTCATCTGACCTTTTGGGATGGCCATCCCCCAAGACCGGGTAACACTCAATGACCTGATGAGGTATTCTTATATTTCTCATTTGTGTAAACATTTGATCAGGAAGAGGTTGGGCTTCCACAGCACCTAAATCTTTGCACGATGGCTCACTGAACGAAACTTTGCAAGAGCTCAGCCCTGATAGCTCCAGCTTCTTACGAATGTTGGCCATTTCAAATAGACCACCGTTGTCAATGTCGTGAGAAAAAGAAGAGAGATTCTGGAGATTAGGGGCATATCTGGTGTATGATTTTCGCTCACTTAAACTTATTTCTGATAAGATTCCAGTAACCTGATGATCTGGGTCCTCGCTGGCTAGAATTCGTAAAACTTTTTCCGCTAAGCCTTGGCTGTTAAGTTGCCTGTGATTAGACTGTACTAAGCTTTTACGGTTGCTTGAATCTGTCAACAAAAACTCAGCATTTTTTATTTTCAGTCCATCATGTTGATGCTGGAGAAAATCTGTCACATTAGATAGGGCATGATCTTCGATTCTGTCATCACTGCTTCCTGAGGTGTGAGCTTCATCACCGTCAGAACTGTAACCATGGGTAGGTTTTCTTAATGCTACTTCATTGGGTGCACTGCTTCCTTTATTGCCCAGTAAGATTCTTGGAGTTATTCCCCAGAAAGTATTTGATTTCACCTTTTCTGGAGTTGTAGTTGTGCTCGGGATGATGTCACTTTCTAAAGATCTTGGGCTATCTTTATTGGTGGATGTACTCTGTGGCCTATTGATAGCTAGCTCTTTCTCTGGACCAAGGGTCCTTTGGAGACTGTCTTGGATCTCCTGAAGGTCACGCTGCAGCAAATCATAATCTATAGCTGCACTAGCTTGATTTCTTGAGTCTTTCATTCTAAGCTTATTTTGATTAGCCTGGCTAGTATCTGTCACAGTGAAGTCTCCAGTTGGTTGAAAATCTTTACAATGTCTGGAACTGGTAATATTTGACCTCATTTTGTTTTCCAATTCATCATTTCTAAATGTTTTATTCAGCTCTTCTGGTGCTCTTGTGGCTAGATGATTCCTTTTCAAAATCAGTGGCTCAGTGAAATCTGAGGCCAATGAAGAATCTAAAGACAGGCAAGGTTTCAGTGTGTACTGTGTGTTTGTTTCTGCCCCTTCTGATATGTCACTCATATCCCAAGCTGGGCCTGGCTGAGGGTTGTTGTATTTTGTGCTACTCAGTGGAGGATTGAATGAAAGATGAGAGCATCCTCCTAGACTTGTCTGTTTGATTGCCCCAACACTGGTGGTTAGGCGAGGAGTTGTGTTTGAGTCAGATTCTGTGCCATAGGGATTCCAGTCATTATCAGAGAGCCCCGCAGTTGTCTCTGGATATTTAGCATAAGAACCTTTACTGATGGGGGCTGTCTTGATCCCATAGTCTGAAGATGTCTGAGAATCGTCACTGTCCAACGCTCGCTGCAAAGTTACAGCTGTTCGACTCCCTGAAAGGAAATCTAAGGAAACCTCTGTAATGGCATAACTGAGAAGGTCATTATTTGGCTCAGCATTTAAGTCCTGATCTTTATTGTCGAAATAATCTACCGGCACTTCACTTAGTGTTGTTCCTATTTCAGTTATAAAGAAAACAATAAAATCAATTTACAAATATGACAAGAATCATTCAATAATACTAAAAACTTAAGTTCTGTCAAAATAAAAAACTAACTTGTGTGCATCAATAATAATCCTATGCAAATGGTGTTGATAATTTTGTCGACTTTGTAAGACACATGACTGATCTACTAATTTATTTAATATTATCCATTTATCACAAGTAATAAGTAGGTTTATATTTTTAAGGTGCTAACTATTTCATACTAAACATCACTAAAACAAATTATGACTATATAGGAAACATATACACCAAAGATGAATTAAAATAATAGCAATACCATCTGAATCTTCAGATCTCCAAGCATCATCATAAAGTTGTGCATAAAAATCTGCCCTGTCTGAATAACTTGAATCAATGTCCTACAACGAAAAATGTAAATTTATAAAAAAAACTATATCAAATAGAACAACTTTAATAATATTAAGTGAATATTTTTTCTGTGCAGGACATAAGTTGTTGAATTTGTTTTATTATATTCACACATACTATTCCATTAAACTATGTTTTGGTTTTATCAAACGTGAACATCTACTAGGGAGCGACCGATAATCGGATCGGTATCGGACCGATAGTCGAACCGATATTGGCACTATGGGTTAACTATCGGACCGGCCGTTTTTTGGCTGTCGATACATTTTTTTTTCACAACAGAGTTGCAGAAAAAAAAATCCGTAAATAACCCAATTCTATAACCAGATCAGACAAGATTTAAAAAAAAAAGGAAAATAAAAACCCGTCCACAAAAATTGCATCAGCGATATGACCTTGAAACAATAGGATTGGCATTTTTTAATTCTAATGTATGACCTTGAATGATACAATTAGTGAACATCTGTGTGTATTTTTTTTTGGGATGGGAAGCTGGGGGAGGGGGGAAACAAGACTTACGTGTGGGCGAAGTGTTAAGAAATATGACAGGGAAGGGGTGAGCATGGGTTGACATACGTCATTAGCTGTAGCACGAGAAAAACACGTGTTTGGCATTGTTGTTGATTTAAAAAAAATATCGGTATCGGTATCGTTATCAGTAAAAATGCTGGGGAAAAATATATCGGTATCGGACTATCGGTAAAAAGGTGTATCTGTCGCTCCCTAACATCTACAATATAGACTATAAAGAAAACAACAAATTCTACTCAGAACTCACCTTGCTATTCAATATTCCTTCCATTCTCCAGAGAAAGAGTCTTACAAAATTAATCCAAAATGATTTCTATTCATGATTTATTCTTATGTCGTATATTTTCTGAAATAATATGAAAGAAAACAATTATAATAAAAAAAAAAAGACTTGATGAGATAAATATTTAAATTTTTCAGAATTTCTATTTCTTTGTATTAATTTTAAAAAATAACATATCTAGTAATGAAAATCTTGAGTCCTTTGAAAAAAAACAACAACTGTACAGTTACACAGTTATAAATTAAATGTTGAATATAAATCATACTCTAAGGGATAAAATAATTTACGTTAAGCCATCAAAATTTTCTTTAGAGAAGCTTTTTTTTATTTTAAGACACACAAAAACAATGTGTAAATAACCTCAGGATGAGACATGAGTGTTGCCGGTCTTAGTCATATTTATAGATAATACTATTTTATATGGTACAGTGTTTTTGAATATAGTCAGCATAATCATTCATAATGAAATGACTAGAAGTTTAAATATATATAACATTCATTTATATATATATATATCATATGTTGTTAGCCTAATTAATTATACAAATATACAGTCGATTCCGCTTAATTGGGACACATCGGGATAGAGGCTTTTTGTCCCAATTAAGCGGCTGTCCCAATTAAACATACAAATTTACTACTGGCTTCTTGGTTTGGTTTCTTTGAGATTTGTCCCAAATAAGCGGCTGTCCCAATTAAGCGGAATCCACTGTATACATTTTTTTTTAACCTATGTATATAGCATAAAAAACATCAAGAATTTTTTTTTAAGAGTTATGACCGGCAACACTCATGCCTCATTCCTAATAACCATTCCAGTAATTTATATTTAGGATCTAACACAATAAGCCAAAGGTTGTTGTGGCCAAAATGTTACTTTTTTATAGCTGCATGTGGCTCTTTGTTGAGTTTTGTGCAGCTCTAAATGATCAGTTTTCTTCAAAGTATTTTTTAATATATAAATCCAGGGAATGCTGCCATCATTAATATTATGCAAGGCCACACCTGATATAAGCCATAGTTTGGATATTTCTCTAATGATATTTTTTAAGTGATGGTGTAGCCTCTTGCTTGTTTTTCAAATAAATGATCCTTAACCTTTTAAAGTACACAATTAGTAAGAAAGACTGAAAGGGTGATGGCCCATTAGGGAGACATAATTATCAATTGTGCTTAAATAGAAATAGTACTGTACATCAAAATATGTTACATTTAAATTCAAACTACCAAAACATCATCAATATAAGAATGAGTAATAGCTTTGAAATTAGTAGGTATATCAATCAAACCTTAAGTTATTACTAGGTAAGTTGTGTTAATACTGTAACTTTTATGCCCCAAAATATTTAAACTTAAGACTAATAAAAATGTGTTAAAAAAGTAATGAAAATATAAAAAAATGTTCAATATGTAAACTGTAATTCAATACATCAAATAAATTTTTAATCTGCCTGTCATCCCTGTAAAGACCCTGTTACTACTGACTACTACTGTTAGTGTATAAAAGTGGTATTAACTGCTAAAACTAATGTCAGTAATGTTAATCATAAGTAAAAAGGAGAATAATCATGTGAACAATTTATATTAATATTTATTTTAGCATTATTCTTAATTGATAGAATCTGCCTACACTATTTCTATTACACAAAGCATACATTCAGTCAGATATCTTTATTTTTTTCATCGCACTTGTTACTCGACCCACTAGGGGGTCGACTACTAGCATATGTACGGTCGACCCGTTAATTTTTTTTTCTGTTTCCGGGGTCAGCCGGAGTCAGGAATTTCGCGCAATTGTATAAATCCAAGATGGCTGCGATTTAAGTCGGCGATCGTTTTGATTCTTTAAAAGAGTGCCAAATCAAAGGTTCAGTATTAATACAATTTTAATTATTAATACAATTTTAACTAATTAATAACTAACTATAAGAAAATTTTAAAAAAAACACATTTTACTTAAAATTAAACTTAAACATTTACACCTAAAGTAAATTCTATTATATTACTTTCAAGATGGATTGTCCTTTTGGATTGTGGTTGAAAGTATCAGAAAATGGAATTCAATTCCAGGTTGACAAAATAGTTGAAGAGCATAACTATATCATAAACAAGGTAAATATATTTTTAAGTGCTGGATTAACCAACAATCTAACAATATTTTTTTTAATCTATGCATATGTACAACTCTATATCTATAATCGAAAAAGTTGTTAATATTTTTGCATTTAGGTGATATATGAACATCTGCCAAAGAGAAGGAAACTAAATGAGAATGAAGAGAAAGATGTTTCTCGAATGCTAAGCATGCATGCAAACAAATGGCTGATAAAAGAACATATTTTAAAGGAAACAGGTAGGCAGTGTAAAAAAAATATCAAGACCACAACTATGTAATATTCTGGTTTATTTTTTAGTCAGTTATCATTAATGGAAGCACTGTGTGAAAATAAACTGGATATATTATTTTGATTATATAAATTGTTTTTTTCTATTTAGGCAAGAAGATAACCTAAAAGATATTCACAATTTGGCAGCAAAGCAAAAAGGACCTGTAGATGTGGAGTCTCTTTTGGCTGTTTTCAGTAACTGCAATGGTTAGTTTAGTTGGTAATTTTTATACATTGGCACTGTTCGTTATTATTGGTTATATATTTTATTATTGGTTATATTTTATTATATTTTTATCTTGGTGAATGTAGAGCACAACATCTATTACTCAAATGATTTTACCATTTCTTAAAACTGTGTCACACTCCCACTACCCCTCATAAGTGAACGAGTTCCTAAAAATATATTGTTCTACAACATGTTTTGAGGTTTTTTTCTAGATAAATGCTAAATCAAAACCACTTATTAAATTGTTTATTCTTCAAAACTCGTTCATAAAACTGCAGTGTTATGAATAATAATTAAATAAGCTTTTTAATAGCATATGAATTAAAAGCGATGAAATACAAAATTTACAGTTCAGTTAGAAGTATTAAAAACAATTTTTTTTTCAAACAGGACCTGATCTAGAACTGAGAACAAATGAAAATGGAATAATAACTGGAATTTTTTACCAAGAAGACAGTTCAGCAAAAAGTTAATTGTAAGTGAATTTTAAAATAATTAAATTGTATAGTCCTACATTTCTATGATAATGTTTGAAAGTGGGATTTTAATAACTATAACAAGTTCGATTATAATGCAATGTATACATTTCATTCTGCATCAATCAAAATGTATGCCGCCTCTTGAACTAATTCACCTCTATATTTTTTTCTTTTTGTATTTTTAGTCTTGCTGGGTCATTTACTTGTAGGAGGAAGACCTGAAGATACATCGCCAACAAGGCATGTAGGTGTGGAGGAACTCAAACTTAGCCCTACTGATTTGCCATCATCGTTGATAAATGAACTTATCATAAAAGATATTCTGAAACCTTTCCTTTCAGATAGAGCATAGAAAATGTTACAGTCATCAATAAGAAAACGAAAGAAAGTGGCTGTTCGGCAGTGCCCAACTTGTGACACAAATACAGCAACTGGACAATGTATTGAATGTGAGAGTTGTCTTGAGTGGTACCATTTAGAGTGTGCTCGCATTAGTAAAAAACCAAAAAAAAGAATGCTTCTGTGACAAATGTATAAATGATGTTTAGAATATGACATGAAAATTTTGTATAAATGTACATATTTTTGAACACTTTTTTTATTCGTTTTATATTTTCATTTTATACAAGTTTGCATTAATATCCAACATTTCATGACATTGTTGTATCGGTGTTTTTTTTTTTTTATAAAGTTATTTTGTGCGAGTTTTTATTTTTAAAGATAATTAGGAGATGTAAGATATATGTTGTAATTCAATAATAGAAAAGTTTATTTTCTTGTTTTTATGTTTCTTAATTTTTTTTAATTTTCACTTCATAAGCCAAAATTAACACTGTTTTGTTCAGATTATTATTTTCTGTGTGTTATTTATTGTTTGATTTTCCTAAAACTTCTGTTATTTTAATTATCTATGGTTTTAATAAGTTCTTGTATATCCTTTTGTCTTGGACAAAGATTTTAAATAAATCTTTAGTACTAAATTAACTTAGGCATTTATAATCATTTCATGGTTTTTTAACGCTATTTACTATCAGTTCAGTTTTTTTGCCATGTATTGATAATTTAGTTTAAATATGCCTATTCATTTGCTTGCATCTTTTCTACCATTTATTCTCCTTTTATTGTAACACACATAATTTTAAATTGAAATCCATATAAATGCTCTGCATGCAGTATTTTCTATTTTACGTACTGCAGCAACAATCTTTTCATGGAATATTTTATGATAGGGGGTATATATATTTTTTCCATTGAAATTGATTACATTTATACTGAGATAGTCTTCTAAATACATCAGTCATGATATTTTTATGCCCTTTGAGTGAGCACAATGTTCTTTTTTTGTGAATTTTACATGTTATTTCTAGTTTAACTTATCATACCATCTTTATTTTTGGATACATTGTTCAACATATTTTGTTTTAATTTTACAGAAATATTTTCACTGGTGCAAAAACTTAATGTTCATTTTTAGTATTTCCCTAAAAATGTTCTTTTTTTAAAAAAGAAAAAAACATTTATATATTTCTTGTTGGATTTCTATTGCAGTCTATTCTGCCTTCGTGGTGTAGCCTATTGAAATTCATTTCAAATTATCTTTTTAAATATGTATATATATATTAGTCCATTTGTCACTGCTTTTATTTTCTCACATAATCCCTGAAATATTCAGTGCTAATATGCCTTAGAAACTGAAATATTATTTAACATTTTTATGTATCACTATGTTCAGAGATTTTTTTTAACATAAACAAGTTATCCACCATTAAAACTGGGATAAAATGTCCTTTCCATTTCATGTGTTCTTTAATTGAGTGCACTTTTTTTAAGCTAGGTACAGAACATTTTGTGTATGTTCAGATATCAGTGACTTGAAACACAGTGTTTTATGATATAAAATCATTGTGCACTTATGTAATTCTTTACATACTCTTTAATAATTTGCTTGGCTTTTAATTACTTAATTTTCGGTCATTGCATGAAAAGAATTATGTGCATGGATGGAAATAATATGAAACCGTGGAGAAACTTAATGTATTTCAATGTATTTATTTTGGCATTACCATTGTACCCTTGGTTTCTTGTTGATCTGAAAATTGATGGCAAATAAAGAAGATACTTTATTTTTTCTCTGGCCTTTTATTCATTTATTTTTTTTTCTATTTTTAATATTTATTACCCAGTTATAGAGTATTGGTAACATACAGTGGCACAACCAGAAAAAATGCTGGGGGGGAGGGGGCTCACAGCTCACATATAAAAAATAGTTTATATAGTAAAATATGTATGATGATTTGGGCTCAAGCCCCCCCCCCCCCCCCCGGTTGCGCCACTGGTAACATAATATTGTGACCATTAAAAAAAAATTATTATTATGACTTGAAATAAAATTAAGATGTTTCTTGCAAATAAGCTCCAAAAAAAAATAGCATGTGGGAAAATTACATGTACTTAAGTACTTCAAGGCATAGATTTAAATAGGTGCTTCAAATTGAATTTTAAATTATTATGAACACAATATTGAAAAGAATTAGTTGTTGCTAGAAAGATACTACATACATTTATTAATATTTCTTTAAAAAAGTTGTAAGAAGTCATATTTAAAAAACACATCCATTTCAGATTTTATTATTTATTAAGCCCATGCTTCTGACTATAACAAATCACTTAATAGCCCATAGGCAACATTCAATTCAAAAAAAAAATAAAATAAATGTCTGCCAGCACATCACACAAACTAAGCTTCAGTTTTAATGTACTATTAGAAAAAAATTGCTTGGTTATAGTCCCACTCCCTTTTGACCTAGTTTTAGGCCTATATTCTTATTCTGTAATTTAAAATAATTCAAAGCCTTATTTAATTTTTTAAAAAATAAATAAAAATATCTCCGATTATTAGCAGCAAATGACTTTATAAGGCTTTGACAGACCCGATAAAAATTAATGACAAATATAAAAATAACAGACACTGCGTACTTTTTATTATTAATTATTTTAATGAAATTATTGGTATACTTGCACTGACCTATAGATATCAATTTGCGCGAAAATCCCCGGAAACAGAAAAAAAAATTAACAGGTCGACCGTACATATGCTAGTAGTCGACCCCCTAGTGGGTCGAGTAACAAGTGCCTTTTTTCATTAAAAAATGTATCATATGATTTTTGAACTTTTTCCAAACAAAAACAACGTGAGGCATGTGGGTATAAACCTTCAGGACTTATAAGTTTAAACTAAAACTATATGTTATCTTGCAAAATATCTAAGTTCAAACAAATAGTATTAATGCCAATTTACTATTTAGATCAAGTTTGAACATGACTTTATTTATTCAATACTTGAGTCTTGAGTTAACCTACCCGCATGTCGCCTACATCTTTCCACTTGAATAAATTAGAATTATTGGGTTTAGACAACGAATGGTGAAACTGATGGTTAAATATTTAAAATACTATGAAGGAAATTCAGAATAAATGTGTGTCTTTTTGTTACAATGTTTGGAAATAATTCAAACAAAAATAAACAACTGTACAACAGGAAACGTTCGTTTAGGTAGTACCTCATTGTTTAAAAGTATGGAGATTAAAATTTCCTATGAGTACAAATAATATTATCATGGAATACAGTTTATTTTAGCAACAAGCAAAAAAGTATTTTTTAATATATTTATAAAAAGAATTAAAGAATGAGGTTTTGGAAATAAATACAAACAAAGTTTTTCTTCTTTTGTCTTATTTTGTTGCCTACTTTAAGTAACATTTTGAATTATATTTTAAAGATGGCTGCGTCCTTTCATCATATGTTTCATGGAAAAATAGGATCATATTTTTTTTAGGAATTTAGGATCAGCATACTTTTCTGTTTTGTTTAGGTTTAAAAAGAGCTATAAAATGTATGAATTACTTAAATACTGACTTATTTACTGTTTAATGCTTCAATATAATATCTGAAATGTTCTCCGTAATAAATGACCCCTCTATTTTACTGAGATATCTTTGACAAAATTCCTCTTTTATCCCTCGAAAGGTTAGTCAAAGATTCCAGTGTTATACCTTCTCTTGCATTGGGAGATACTGTTGGAAATCAGACATGTCTGTTACTTTACTTAAGTATAACACAGTGATACAATTTTAGTCAGCACATGCTGTAATACCTTCTCCTTTTGGTCACAAATTATGGCGGATGTTATTAAAAGCCAAATGCTATGTCCACAACAAATTTCAGGGGTTCAATTTATATACAGGCTTTTATTAAATAAAATTTTGATGAATAAAGTTAAATTTAATAAATCAAAATGAATAGTTAATAACTAATTTAGAAAAAAAAATAATGTTGTCAAATATGATTTTCTTCTGTAAAAGTTTACGACAGTCCGCCCATGAGATAAATGAATTAAATGATTCTTTCATATCTTAATGTTAAGGTCTTAGTCCCTATCAAATGAAATGAACAGTAAATTGCTGCCAAATAATTCTATGTTACTTAAAAAATATATTTTCTTTACCTATATTTCATTGTATTTGAAGTAAACACCACTATTTTTTTTAAGCTTGTGACGTCACATGTGCTGCAGACCACAGCTGACTCACTTAAAATATAAAGAAATATAGGCAAATAAAATATTTTTTTAAGTAACTTAGAATTATTCGCAAGCAATTTTGACCTTTGCGTTAAGGCATGAAAGAATCATTTATCTTGTGTGTGGACTGTCGTAAACAATTACCTTTTTTTCTTATACCGAGTATTTAGCCTATATTAGATAGTTTACAAGTCTGTTCTGTGACTAGTTGAGGACAGTTTAATAAAAAAGTTAGACACATTGCAAGAATACATTTTTAGATTTTTTTTTCAAATTCAGATATATTGAAATAAGGTAATAAAATGTCTTCTCAAAGTAAACAAATGAACTGTGGTGATGACTGGAAGTATGCTGTCCTGGCTGCCTTTTTTTTTATGGGCATAGCCTTTTTACTAACTGGATTTTCATGGACATGGCAACTGCGATAAATTATCTCAAAATAAAATATACACCAATTCTATGTTTAACTTAAATTTTGGCATTATTACGATACTTATGTCATGAGCATGTATGTGATAAAAAGTTGATAGTATTAAATATTAAACTATTTTACAGATTTAACTGTTAAAGTGTTGATAAGCAGAATAAATATAAACCATTTAATTATTGGCCCTTGTTGCGTGAGATAGCTCCAGCAATATTACATGTATACATTTTAAAAAAAAAATATTTTTTTTTCTAACAATAAAAATGGCTAGAAAATAAATTAGACAGTTGTTCATTTCTATTTTTTTAGTTAAGCAAGTAATCTGTTAATTTAAATATAAAATTCTCACTACTGAGCGCCTGACTTGGATAGACAAGAAACACATACAACTTTAGAATTGCTTAATTTTGCTTTCTTACATGTTTTGTATTGATAATTTCAACATGTTAAAGTAAATATGTATAGTATGATGCAAAGTGGTTGTCATCTAACTTTGCATTAGTAAAAAACAAGTAATTTACTTATATTTAAATTTCAAACACTAAAAAAAAAATAATCTTGTTTTGTGGTTTTTTGGATATTTAAACATTCATAGCTATATATTGTATATTGAAAACAAGGAAATGAAAAAAACAAAATATAAAATATGGCAGAAATCTGCAGCCTTTAGCAGCAATGGTGATTGCTTGATAGCGGCATCAACGGGAATGAAAGGGTTAAAATTTCTCTAACTCTGACTGCAGATAAAAAGTCCCTAGACTGAAAATTTAGATCCTAATAATATTTTTAAATCAAAACATTTCACATCGATATTGTTTAATTGTTTTTATTTTTTGTTTGCTTCACTTAGTTAATTCATGAAATCAGTCATTTGACTCAGCAATGGCTTGCAGAGGCTCCTTTAGGCTTCTCCGTCTCTTGTCAAGAGTTGGTCATTTTAGATTGACATCTCATCGCCACCCATCAATGTCATTGAATAATGCTCATTTAACAGTATGTCTGCGATTCAAGTCCAAAAAGTCAGGCGGTACACTGTCTTCAGTTATCCAGCCTATTTCTATTCAACCTGCTCAGAAGAATGCAGATGACATCAATATAGGAGAAGAATTGACAGGAGCAATTAGAAAAGGTACAGTCATTTAACTCATGATCCATGCTTATTGAAGCAATAAATTAAAACATTGATACATAAGTCTAACTATTTATATTTATTATTGGGATGATACTTTAATTCAAAATTGTGTTTTGTAATGTTTTCTTTCTTAATAGAGAATTTGTTGAAAATACTTATGCAGTTTCACAGTCGAGAAGAAGTTAAAAAACTTGCGATGGAAAATGGTTTGGATTGTAAGTATTTGTATAAGAAATTAAAATCAGTTTAGGTCATTAGAAACAATTCATATATAAATTGCTAACATTTATATTGCCAGTTTTATGTTAAGAAATAAATTAAAACATGATAAACTTAAATTTTCTGAGAACTTCTGTATTTTTAAAAAAGTGTATAAATGTAAGTTTAGATTGTGATAATATTAAGGGAAGTCACATTTACAAGTTGATTAAAAAACACACCTAAGCTTGTCAACACCAATCACCAAATATTGAAGCACAATTTCATTTTCTTTCTCTTATTATATTTTAAAAAATTTCAAATAATTGGGCATTCGCTAATTCAATGAATTTGTGTTGAAGGAATTTTATTTTGATAAGATATCTACAAAAGTTTTTTTTAAAAATCACTATTTGTCATAAGTCTTTCAGTAATTAATTAAATGAGATCATCCTAAAAATATCTTTTAACTGATATTTATAGTTATTAAAATTATTTTTTTTAATATTTCTTTTCAGACAGTTTATTCCACAAAGCATTCATTAGTTTTAGAAACTTTTGTATAAAATCAGAGCAGTTACCAGTAGACTTACATATAATATTCAGTGATATACTACAAGGATCAGGTAAGTGATCTTAGAACTCGCTATCTTTTTAATTCATATCTTGTTGCAATTAACTTTCCTGACATTTATGATATAAAATTAAACTGTTAATTATTAATCACAATTTTATATTTTGATTCAATATAAATACATATTGTTTTTCGTATCTAAAATTCTGAAATTTCTTTGGTTATGCACAACTCATTTTTCTTTTTTTTTTTAGGTCATGTTGATGATATTTTCCCATATTTTTTAAAACACAGTTATGAGGTTTTTCCTCATTTAGAATCAATGGAGGACCTAAAAAAAATAAGTGATCTTCGTTACCCTGCTAATTGGTAAATTTTTACTCCTGTTAGATTGTTTGAAAATACTCACTTTCATCTTGATTTTTTTCTTACTATTTTTTATTAAACAAAATATTTGAAAAAATGTATTATTATATTTAATTCAAGGGCAATAATATTTTCTTTATTTTTTAAGGTATCCTGAAGCTCGTTCCATACAGAGGAAATTCATTTTCCACGCTGGCCCAACAAACAGTGGCAAAACTTACCATGCTTTAGAAAGGTTCATCCATGCTGAATCAGGGATCTATTGTGGTCCTCTGAAACTTTTAGCCTCAGAAGTGTTCCACAAATGTAATGAGGCTGTAAGTAATTCTGCCTCCTCTTTCAAGATTTAATATGATACGGATGACTTGTCTCAGTATGCCATTCTCATCTGGCTTACAGCCGGCATGTTGCCTTGATGGCATAAGAAAGTGCACCTAGTAAAATAGTAACAAGTTTCAGAGTTGAACTGAATTATTTATAATCTCTTCACACCCTTCCCCGACCAATAGCTATAACCTCTTGTAAAGGTGGGCAAGAGGTTGAATAAATTTTTTTTCAAATTTTTCAGTTGTTTTAAAAATAGAAACTAACCTTGAGAGGAATGGAAATAGTTAAAACTTTTTAATATCCAAGAAGACACGTTTTATAATTAAGAAATCTTTTTTTTTTGTTGAATTTCCAGGGCACACCTTGTGATTTAGTGACTGGAGAAGAGAGAAGATATGCCAATGAAGATCAGTCATCTTCAGCCCATGTGGCATGTACAGTTGAAATGGCCAGTTTAGTTACACCTTGTAAGCAGAATCTGTTTTACAAAACCTTTTTTTTTATGGCTTTTCTGGTGTAGCTATTTACATTTCTTCTAGATTTTTGCATAGCACAATAGTTTATGTGCTTTGACTTTTAACCACTAAATGTGGTGAAGCTTTTCAGAACTAAATTTAATTTACTATAGGACTTTAAATATACAATTTATTGTGGGTTAAAATACTTGGGTCCCATATAAATGTATCTTTGTTACTTGTAAGGTAAAGTCACGCATTTTTTTATGTACTTAGTTTATTTTTGAATTTGTAATCCGCTTGTTCTCCAGATGAAGTGGCTGTAATTGATGAGATCCAGATGGTCAAAGACCAGCAGAGGGGCTGGGCTTGGACTCGTGCTGTTCTGGGCTTATATGCTAAAGAGATTCATGTCTGCGGGGAAGCTTCCACCATTGATCTTATCAAAGAGCTGGCATTGACAACAGGGGAAGACGTTGAGGTGCGTTGAATTTATTTCCAACAATCACTTTTCGAAACAACTGAACATTTTATCTATTATGCTCAGCTTTTTTCATGACAAATGTAGATACAGTTTTCCACTGATTTCACTTATATTAGGAGTGCTAATGGATACCTTTTTTTAAAATAGGTTCGCAGATACAAGAGATTAACAAATCTAACTTTTCTGGATCATGCAGTTGGTAAGTTTGGTTATATACCTTTAGCCTACTGTCTTGTTAAATGTTTGTTGAAAATTTTTCTATTATTTGTACAGTGTATGCATTTTATTTTATGTTAATTGATTCAACAAAAATTACACAGAATAACTGAATTAATTTTTATTTTATTGTAATTTGAAAAAAAGCTGCACTTTATAATAAAATATTAATAACAATATATAAATAAAATTAGGGTTAAAGGACTAGATTACTTAAATTTTAAAATAAAACCAAGGGTTGGGTTTAAAAAGTTGATGCCTCAAACAAATATAAGTACATGCACTATTTAGATCAAGCTTAAAAATTAATTTTTTTGCCTAAGTTAACTTGTCCTTATGGTTAAGGGGTAGAAGAACTATGGCAAGATCAGAGCAGAAGTAGTAAAAGCCTGCATTTATTTATTTTTTTTATAAATAACTTAAGTAATTATTTTAATTAAGCTAAAGTTAAAAAGTTTTTAAAAAATTCTTCAGCAAACCAATGTCATCTAACTTGATACATGTATTTGTCTTATTGACTAAGTGTAGTTTTTTTTTTTTTTTTGTACCTTGCTTTACCCTGACACCCTGACCGATGTGCTGTTAGTTGTGATTTTTTTAATTGGTAGGAAAATTTGAAAACATCAGGCCAGGTGACTGTGTTGTGTGCTTCAGTAAGAATGACATCTACTATGTGACCAGGCAGTTGGAGCAGCTTGGCAAGGAATGTGCAGTCATCTACGGCTCATTGCCTCCATGTAAGCTTGCCTGTGGCACATCTGTATACGTTTTTTTTTGCTTACCTTCCCATATGCTCTGATTTAGAAAGAAAATAAATCGGCATTGTTCATTTTTTATTCCAGCCACAAAACTTGCTCAGTCAACTAAGTTTAATGATGTTAAGAGCTCCTGCAAAGTTATGGTAGCCACAGATGCAATAGGCATGGGTTTAAACCTGTAAGACAGTAATGTTAGTTTTAGTTAAATTACATGTACTTAGTTTAATGTTTTTCTTTTGAAATTGACTCTTTGGAATCTAGTTTTAAATTGACCTATTTAAATGATTTTTTGAATTACATGTTTTAAGTTATAATTTTTTTTTCTGCTTTGCGCTAGGGCAATCAAACGTATCGTGTTTTACTCGGTAATGAAACCGATGCTGAATGAAAAAGGGGAAAAAGAGATGGATCTGATTTCAACATCACAGGCTCTCCAAATAGCTGGCAGGGCCGGCCGTTACAATACAGCTTATGAAAATGGAGAGGTGACAACTTTCTATGCCAAGGATCTGAAAATATTGAAGGACATTGTGAACCAGAACATTGAACCCATAAAAGTGAGTGAAATTTATTTACCGCCATGCAGAATCTGACGATGCTGTAACTATAGACTACGCCCTTATTAAATTCAGCATTTACCTTTTTTTTTAAATAAAGGAGTCACTAAACTAATGCCCGCAGTATGTGAGTTTGTTTGAAAAAACATGAGATGCTGTGATACAATTAAAATTTATGCAGCCAGCAATTGTCATTCTCATTATGAATTAGTTTGGTGACCCCTGTTTATATATGTTACTTTGACCAGTGGCAGAAATGGTGGCATAAACATAAGAAAAAATTTAGGTGGGTTCTTTGGGCTGGTTTCAGCATATTTTATATTGATAAAATACTTTTAGCTGATGCAGAAATGAATAAATTCTAATAAAAGTTCAAAAATTATAAAAATAATGTGTACACGTTTTTACATTCTTTTTAAAACGTTTCATTCTTTAAGACAGCACCCCAATTTTGTTAATTATTTCCCATTTGTTGTGTCTTAATAGTACTCGCCACATTTGTATAAATATATTTTTTTAAATTTCAGCAAGGTGGTTTGCACCCAACAGCTGACCAGATTGAGCTGTTTGCATTTCATCTTCCTAAAGCTTCTCTATCCAACCTGGGAAGCTAGATCTATATCCAACCTTAATGTAAGTAACATGGGAAGCTAGATTACTTAATATGAAAATAACCTTTCTTTTTAAAATTGTATACAGCAGTTTTTTACTTTAAAATATCGATGCATTTTAAAAAAAGTTTGTGTTTGTCAACAGGAAATATTTGAACAGATTTGTGCCCTGGACAGCACGACATACTTTATGTGCAAAATGGATGATTTCAAGTTTTTGGCAGATATGATTGAACATGTACCGCTGCCTCTGCGAGTTCGTTATGTCTTTTGCTGTGCTCCTATCTCAGTGAAACAGCCATTTTCTTGCACAATGTTCCTGCAGGTCAGGGAGATTAGCAGTTTTCTTCTTTTTTTTAATCAGTGAATTATGCAATCCAGCCATATTGCTTCTTTATATAATTGTTCTCCCATTGGTCTTCATTTTATCATTAGTAACAATATACTTGTGTAAAACAATATTATTATTTTGTCGTTTTAAGTATTATTTAATTTAAAATTCAAATGAGAAATTAAGTACAAGTACTACTGCTGCTTCATGTGTTTGAAAATTTCACTTCTTTATTCAGTTTGCCAGGCGCTTCAGTCGCAGTGAGTCCCTCACATTGGATTGGTTATGTCAGAGAATAGGCTGGCCAATGAAACCTCCTGGCAACTTGGCTGACCTGATGCACCTTGAAAGTGTATTTGATGTTCTGGATCTGTACTTGTGGTTAAGGTTAGGAAAAAAGTAGTAATTTAATATAATTGACAATTTCTTTTCCTGGCAAATAGAAAAAAAAAATTTCATGCCAAGTGTCCATTAATTCTTTCAATGTTTACATTTTGTTAAGTGAATTTAAATATGGTCATTGGGCAACCCAAACTATACTAGATATAAAAAAATGATTTATGTCTTGAAAAATGTATTGAAATTAAATAAAAAAATTTTTAACCAAGCAAATCACTGTCCTGTTTTGAAGCAAGTGAATTTTTTATACAGATACATGTAGTTGAATGTTCTACACCGCTGAACCATCAATGCCATAATTATTTTGACACCTTTTAAGATGATTTTTAGAGCCAATTAGTCTCATATTTTTCTTAAATAAAAACAAGAACAATTTTTCCCATTATGGTATAATTTTTTTTTGACATGAAAGGCTACAAAATTAAAACTAGTTTTTTGTGTAGTTCAGAACTATTGAAAAAAAATTTGTTAGTATCTAAAACATATACGTCAGCATTTTTCTATATCTTTAAGAAAAATAAAATAAATTGTTTACTTTTAATTTTGTTTGTTTTAAATGCCATCAGCTTGAAATGTTTGGTTCATAGAGAATAAAAAAAAAAATTCTGTTGAACTTGGTGAAAGCTGAATGGTTCATATGCCCTATTTATATATTTTTTGTTTGTTCTTTCGTTACAGCTACAGATTTCAAGACATGTTCCCAGATCCTATCATGGTCAGAACACTTCAGACAGAACTTGATGAAATTATTCAGATTGGGGTGAAAAACATTGTCCAGCTGGTCAAGAACCAGCAAGAGGGCGTGCAGGAAGTGGTTGAAGGTGAAGACAACTTCCTAATGAAGACCAGGAACATGAAATTAGCTCAAAGACGTCCATTAGACTATGATGTTCAAAAGACAAAGGAACTACAAAATACAGAAAGCAAGGTAATTGATTAGAATTCTAAATTCTGAGTTATTACAATGGCATTTTTTGTGGTTTCTTAAGAAACTAAGATGAAAAAAACACTAGCTCTTGCCAATTCCAATTAATTTGAATTTTTTAAAATGATATTACAGCTCTTTTTATAAAATAAATTGTTACCAATATATTTTTTTGGCATCTGCTTTTTATAAATTTCTTTTGAAAAAATGTCTATTGTCCCTTGGCTATCTGTCTGTCTGTCCGCCATCTTTATAGACCTCAACAACCATAAAACCAGGACCCATGATGCGGTATCATTTTGGAGTTCCTATCTTGCCAAGAAATGACTTTTCTCCATTTCTCAAGGACATCTGACCTCTTGAGGTCTTAAAAGGGGGCTTAGAGAAAAAATTACTTTACATTATATAAGTTATATTAATAAAAGAGCGTACTATATCTCTGTAGCAAACTATCTGTTCTAGACCCATGATGTATATATCATTTTGTAGGTCTTGGCCTGCCATGTCAACATCAAATGGGTCATTTTTTGTGGCCCCTAAGGGGCCTATATATTATATATAGATTATCTGTTTAAACAAAAGTAAGCAAATCATTATTTATTTTTGTAACAGTTATTCAACATGACTCATCTCCTTACTTTTTTCTAAACCCATAATCAACACAACTTTGTAAAAAGCACAGCTCAATCAACCAAAAGTCATCATTTGTTGGACTTTCAATCAAGATTGGGAAGAGTCCGCAGCAGAAATTGAAAAAATTTTCCTTCAAAACAAACTTCAACATTCAACTACTTTCACCAAGATTAAAAAATTAAACAATTGAATAAACAACAATTGACAGAGTTTTCGGACGCTTAAACAACCACCTTGTAGAATGCTACAATTATGAATAATATTTCAGTGACCACAAAACCAATTTGTAGTTAGATTTTATGAGAAAATATTTTTTTCAAATAAAGAAACGCCTTTTTTAATATCTTTTTTCAGATATATGCATAACATTTTGAATTTACAAAACATTTCAACATTTCAATGTTTCAATGAATATAAAGACATTTGACAGATACATACAAAAGTAATTTGTGTAATAAGTCGGGGGGAAAGTAGTGGAACAGGCTTAAATTGTTTGTTTAAAGATCTACAAACAATATTTTTTCTTTGCTAATGTCAGTCAGTTTACACTTAATGCTACGTTGTTTTTTTAAATGTATCTTTGTTACTTCAAGTGTATTGCCGTCAGAAAATTATCTAGGAGAAACGGGGGGGCATCGTTTTGAGAGTTGAACCCTGTGAGATTCCTGGAGAAACTGAGGCAGAGAGAATGGCTGTAAAGAAGATGAGACAGAATGAACAGCTAGACGGTGAACAGTCAACCAGCCCCATCCAGCTGTAATATGCTGCTTGAAAAGAGTTTTATAAAAGAATGGAAATTAATGATTTTAAGATGCTAGTGATAAAACAAAATGTCCAGATATTTCAGAAAGTCTAGTTAAAACATAGTTTGATTAAAAACAAAGTTCACAGTTCTTTTACCTACTAAAAGAAGGATGGGGGAAGCAAAGCTATTTATCATCATACCAAAAGTTCTGGTCCCTGGTTATTTAGATACTTTTTTTTATAGCTGAGAAAGTTTAATATATATCGACTTTTCATGTTGTATTATGTTCAAGAAGGTTATGCTTTAAATAATTTAAGTACCGTGGAAATGGCAGCAAGTGGGGAGGCTGTGGTTAGCACTGTAGGTGACTGCTGTGACAGTGCCCACACTTTTTGAGTCCCCAGGCTGTCCCTCGCTGAGGCTCCGTTACTATAAATAATTCAACTTGGAGTCAAATGCCTTTAGTGGAATGCATTTATAGATGAATTGTATATATTTTTTATAAGACGGTCAGTATTAGGAAAGTGAAATTTAACACTGTACATCTATCGATAAATCATGTGATTTGATGTAAGATAAATATGTGATAATGGTCCCCCTGCATCCCCACAATGTAAAATGTTGCCTCCTTGTGTTATCATAATCTCCTTTGTTTTATGCTTATTTTTTTGTTGGGGGGTTGGGGAAAACCCAGGTGGCGCCAAAACATTGTATAAATAGTTTGTCATCTTTGGAAAAGAAAATGGTCTTTTTAAAAAAAAAATAAAAATGATTTATTCTTGAAGAATGTATCTACTTTTTTATTTTTTTGTGATTTACGCAATTGTTGAAAAGGGCTGCTCAATTTAAAATTGACAATAATAAAAAAAATAAATACAACTTGTGGAACATTGGATCAACATAGATCGCTGGCAATAAATGTGTTTAACATTTTAAAAAATATAAAAACCACTAATAACAACTTGTGGTAAAAGATCAACATAGACTGTTGAAAATATTTTATTTAACATTTTAAAAATATAAAACCACATCACAGCTGTTTAAACAATTTTGCAACAACATACAGTTAGCTAAATAAATATGATAAACCAATGCAAAATATTTATAAAACAGAGTGAATGCCCTTGTTTTCAATATTTTCAATTGGCCATTGAATGCTGTGGATTTTCCAAATAATATTGGCTTCTGGTAAAAGGAAAATCCCTTTTGTTGATAAGCATAACCTGGACCACATTTAATTGTATGTTTTTTTTAAGTCGTCCCTGAATTCTTTGGTAAGGACGAAAGTATAGTTTTCCTAAGGCCTAAATAACTTCATTTTTTTTTTTGACCATCCATTTTTTTAAGTAAAAATTTGTTTAATTTTACAAATTGTTTCCATAATTTTTTTTTTAATTTATGAGTCCCGTCGAGTTTTTTTATTTTTATAAAGGCGAGGTTGTTTTTATCAACATGAAGGTTCTGTATTTGTGTTAAAACCATATCTATGTATATATATATATGACATAATTTTTAAAAAATCTTTCGAAATACTCCACAGTTTTGGGAAAAACATAAATTATGGTTTTTTAAGTCATTTTTGTAGCCAATTGACAACTTTTTGTTACTCAAAAAAAACACCTGTATTTTACAATAAATTATTGTAGGGTGATAGGGTTCCCAGATAAAGCAGTCTTAAATGGTAGTTTATGGAAAGTTTTAATATCAGTAAACAAGACAATAAGGCATTATCCTAAACAGGGGGTAGTCATTGTACAATATAATGATATATATATATAACGAACCAACCAAAAAAATTATTCTGATTTATTATATATAAAAAATCTATTTTTGTCAGCTGCACTAGGAACTCTTTTCAAAATAAGACCAAATAAAGAACAAAAATGTGGGTGCAGAGATTGAATCAGCAAATGTTGAAACCAGATTGAAAATATAAAACCATAATTAAAAGTATGGCTGAACTTCAATAAATGAACTTTAATTGAACCAACACTACGTTCACTTATATCGATCGCAGAAACAAATAAAAAAGCCAGTGG